>JBBPCZ010000001.1:12972262-12988283 GCA_037974445.1 Brycinus macrolepidotus
GCACAAATTCCCACAGAAACACTCCAAAATCTTGTGGAAAGCCTTCCAAGAAGAGTGGAAGCTGTTATAGCTGCAAATGGGCAAACAACTCCATATTAAAGTCTATGTATTTGAATGCAAGTTCCTGTTGGTCTAATGGTCAGGTGTCCCAATACTTTTGTCCATATAGCGTATGTTTCAAAAAATGTCAGCAATGGTGGTACTGTCAAGATTTGTGTAACGTCACAAATGTCTTTTTCACTCACTGGGCTTGTGGTATACTTTATTTTGACTATGTTTACACAAGCACAAGAAAAGCTTGTGTACCTCCTCAGAAATTGTTTCGACAGGTCTGCAGTATGCAGATGTGATAAGGTTGCATGCTAAATGTTTATTGTGCTTGTGCAAAATCATTACATTACATTACGTTACATTCATTTGGCAGACATTTTAATCCAAAGCGACTTACAATATGAAGAAACACTCCATTTTCAGGACAGTCTGAGAACCAGAGGAGAGTTTTAAGTTCAAAAGTCTTTATGTAGGAGTAGTGCAAGAAGATAGATAGTGCATCAGGAGAGGAGATGCTCCCTGAATAAATGAGAAGTAGTAGTTAAGAAAGGGATGTTTTGGCCCTGACCTGCTCCATCATGAATAAAGATTTTAATGCAAATGGTGCACAAACTATTGCGTGAACCATGCTGTAATAGCAGGGTACACACACATGCACATTGTCTAAATAAAGTATAAAACAGCCTTTATGTGCAGGTATTGTGTTCTGAATTAAGATGTTGTTCTCTAGGTATGCTCCACTGGGTATCATGTTCTTAGTGGCTGCTAAGATTGTTGAAATGGAGGATGTAGGCATGCTGTTTGCCAGCTTGGGGAAGTACATTGCCTGCTGTGTAATTGGCCACGCGGTGCATGGCTTGCTCATCCTGCCACTCATTTACTTTGTGATCACTCGCAAGAACCCCTACACCTTCCTCTTGGGCCTGATTACTGCTCTGGCCACCGCTTTCGGAACCTCATCCAGGTATGAGCTCAAGTACTATTTGGCCCTAACCAAGCATTTAGCCTTCCTGAGCAGACAGGAATGCTAAATGACTGGAATGGGCTCTTTTTTTTTTTTTTTTTAGATTAGAAATGAGATCTGTACATATCCTCTGAGGTTTTTTGAGGAATGTCTCACCTTAATGATGTTTCCATGCATTCAGTTCTGCAACGTTGCCTCTTATGATGAAGTGCGTGGAGGAGAACAACGGCGTCTCCAAGCACATCAGTCGCTTCATCCTGCCCATTGGTGCTACTGTCAACATGGATGGCGCTGCCTGTTTCCAGTGTGTTGCTGCTGTCTTTATCGCCCAGCTCAATGAAATTCCACTCAACTTTGTCCAGATCATCACCATATTGTGAGTGCAGTCTGTCTAGCTGTCGTTCTTTCTTTCTATTTTTTAACTTATACTTCACTGGGATAGGATCATATGAGTTGGAGGAGGTTCAATTTTTCTCCTTTTTCAGAGTGACTGCTACAGCATCCAGTGTGGGCGCTGCAGGGATCCCTGCTGGAGGTGTGCTGACCCTGGCCATCATCCTGGAGGCGGTCGGATTGCCCACTAATGACATTTCGCTCATTTTGGCTGTGGACTGGCTTGTGTGAGTAAAAACTGGGAAAGGATTGGGGGGCAGTATGTGAAATAAAGCATGGTTGTGCATTTAAGTAAAGTAAAGTGGCCCCTCTCTTTTTACTCTTTCTGAGGATACTCCAGTGTGTACAATACATATATATCCACATACATACATGTTCATACACACACACACTTTATATATAAATTTTATATATAAAATAAGTGTGTGTGTGTGTGTGTGTGTGTGTGTGTGTGTGTGTGTGTGTATAAAGTAAAGTAAAAGTAAAGTGGCCCCTTACAGTCACATGAACACAGCACAGCACACAGTGTGAACAATGTGAAATTCTTTCTCTGCATTTAACCCATTCACCGTATGTGGATTTGTGGTATGTATGTATGTGTATATGTATATATATGTATTATTATACTGTATTATTAACAGTATTATACTGTTGTGTTGTATAGCTTTTTATTCTATTGGTTATTTTAATTTGCTGCTTCTTCTCTTGTTCTGTCCGCTTTGCTGTTGTAACAATTCAAATTCTCCACTTGTGGGACTAATTAATCTTAATTTTAAATCCTTTCCCCATTTTCTTTGCTCTTAGGGACCGCACCTGCACAGTCATCAATGTGGAGGGTGACGCTTTCGGGGCAGGGCTGCTGCAGTACTTCACAGACCGCAACAGCAAAAAAGAGAATGTGGAGCTTAATGAGGTGCGATCAGGTGACGAACAGAGTCCCTTGAAACCTGAGCACTCTCCTCTCATCGACAAACACGGTGAACCGGACATTGATGGACCACGGCCGTGTGAAAAAGAGTCTGCAATGTAGACTGACTGAATATTTTCATTATAAATGAATCTTCCTCGACCCTGTCCTTGGTTCCCATAATAAAACGCATGTTTTGATTATTGGGGGGAAAAACTAGCTGTGGCCAAGTCCTTCAAGCCTCTCTCTCTGTTCCTAGTGAAAAGAGTCTAAAATCTGTACAAAAAGGTGCCAGGGGAAGATTTTAAGCAAGTTTGTTTCCAGTATGATTGTTCTGTAGTCCTAATGATTTATTTATTTTTCTTTTTTTTTTTTAACTGATATTTTTCGGATTTCTGTTCTTTTTTTTTTTTTTTTTTAAAGGGCTGGTCCTGGGTTTTTTTTTTTTTTTTTAAAAACCCTTTAAAGACGCAGCCTGATACTTAAGAGAATGAGTTTGAAACTGAACTTGACACTCATATTCCTTAATGCAGTTTCTAGCAAAGGTGTGTTTGGGCAGCTTTTCAATATGGTGCGTTTGATCAGGGAAATAACCAAACTGTGCAGCCCGGGAATGATTTTGTTTTAGAAAAATGGTTTTCCTAACATCAATCATATCTAAAAAGAGTTCTTTCAAGGCAAAGCACAAAAAAGATGTACCAAATTAAGCTGAACCTGACCGTGAAGGCTGTATGATGGATATGCATGTGCTTTAATCACTCCTATAGAAGAAAAAAAAACTGCACAATCATTTTGTTCTCTCATTCATAAAAGTTGGTCCTTTGTCGAATGAGTTATTTTCAAGTCTCAAAAATGTTACATTTTCGCTGTTATTTAAAGCTGTATCTTTTGCATAATTAGTCCATGTATGGTTTTTTTTCCATTCCTTTTCATGAGCGCGCTAAGGACTTTAATCTTTTATTATTTATGAATAACCTCCATAACCTCAGATGACATATCCGTATCTGAACATCTTTCTTACATCTCAAGAACACTCGGCTTTTTTTTTTTTTTTCTAGGAATATGGAGAAAAGGGCCAGAAATGTTGGATTATCCTATAGCACAGGCTGACCTTTAACAAAAAGAAGCACAATGTAATATTTTGGCATGTTTATAATACCTGGGTATGTAACCCATATGTTTCTTTTTCTTCTTTCTTTATTAAGTGCTGTTTTCCTTAATGTTTACCTTTCTATAGCCACCAGCAAATGTACATCCCACTGCGGCCTCTAATCTGTACTGTTCAGGGATACACACACACACGTACGTTCCAACCAAAGTCCTGAGTGTCTACCGTTTTGGTTTTTTCCATCTTTGTTTCTGTTCCAATCAGTCTTTGCTCGGTGTTTACTATGTATGATTTAGTTTGTCTTCAGGAACGATCACAGATCACTGGATTTTTCTGGATGTGGTTGCCCAAAGAATGAAAAACTCTAAAATGTGTCAAGACTTGAGAATGTTGGCTTCTACATGAGCAATGGTGGGAAGGTTCATCATTCCACTGTTGTAGTTCAGTAAACTAGGCCACTGTTCTATTATGTGTGAGTGTCTGTGCTGGGTTGCGTTGCGGCTGGAGCCAAAGAGAACACTGGTGTATTGAAGAATATGCAAACTGTACTCCTTTACTAGCTTTGCAATAAAATATTTTGTATTTAACTTTGTAGTAAAGTGTCCATTTTTTTTGTCACACGTGAACACACCACAGCACACAGTGAGAAGAGTGCGAAATTCTTTTTCTGCATTTAACCCATTCACCAAGTGAAGCAGTGGGTACCCAGGAACACAGCGCCCAGGGAGCAGTGTGTGGGGACGGTACCTTGCTCAAGGGTACCTCAGTGGTGCCACTAGCAGTCCTGTGACTTGAACCCACAACCTGTTTTACTTATTTAACTTTATAGTAGTTGACTTAACCTGGAAGTGGGAGTTCCTGCTTTACAAGCTAAAACATGGGTGTCTCCAAATTTGACTTTTCCCAGAGCGCTAGTCAAATGCACCATTAATTCATTTTCAACAGGTGTTTCCTGTTGGTGTTACTTGGTATTGGATTGAAAAGAAAATTTGTGCTCTGGCCCATCCCCAGTGAATAGGACAGCATACAATGCTTAGCATGGAAGCAGTTTACAGGGGTCCAGTCCTTCAGTAAAAATAGCCAATGTGCTGTAGCCAAAATGACTCAAGAAAACACATTTTATAAACTTTTTTTTGTAACCAACGACTTATGTTTTTTTTGAAAAATTGATGTTCAGTTTCAGGTTTATAGGTCTCTTTCCCATTCATAGAAGAGTCTATTCTTAAAATAACTGCCTTGGTGGGCTGACACAATGCCTGAAGACTTTAATAAAGTCCAAGACCCCCTAGTAGAATTATAACAAGTCATGAACATTTATCCTATTTGACTTAAGCTAGAAGGTTCTTTTCTTTGACTTGACTTTTCCCAGTCCGAGCACTAGTCAAATGCACCATTAGCCCCAGAGTCTTTAAAAATATGAATGAAATACACTTTGGTTACGTATGATAAAGTAAGACAAATATATACCTCCTGCTAATAACTGAATAATTAAAGTACATATCTAGAAATAACCACTGTGATTTCACTGTGACGGGTTGAAATAAAAAAGAATACTGTGTCCTAGTATTGTAAACAGTACTGCATAAAAAATATTGGAATAGACTTAGAGCTTATTTTGGCTTTGGCAGAATCAGGAATTACATAAGACTATGTTCTGTACATTATAAGCCTCTGATCTCCTGGCATTCACTACATAATTGCAGTTATTATGAAATTTGTTGCAGAGTAATGCAGTTTAAATGAATTGTTATAGACAAATGTAGTTATACTGCCATTTCAGTAATCCAGTTTATAAAACCTGCATTTGGACACAAAAACTGCATTTTAATGTAATTTAATTTAATGCATTTACTGTAGGTGTTTTAAATTAAATGAAACAGCAGTACTGTCATGGAAAACTGCAGTATTTTTTGAAAGGATCATTCTGCTTCAGCAACCCCAGTCAAAATGTTCTGTATCAGCCAGATACATAGACACAATAAAACAATATGCTTGGGACATGCACTGGCTAGTTCAGTCCCGGTGGTTGGGTTCTTTCTAGGCTATAATAACCACTTTAAACAAGCTAGTTGCATACCACACAACTTCACTAAACTTCTGTATATCAGTAGTAATTAGCTAACTACATGAAAAAATGCACAAAAAGCAGACCTTACTTCATTCCAAACGACTGAATTTATGAAAAGCTATGAAATGTCTACAAATAGTTTCATACATTTTAAAACTTTAAAAACCTCAAACCTCAAAAGTGGGTAGTTTTTTTTTTTCCATTTGTCTATGGTCAGAAAGACATTTTTCTTCCAATCATTTGACAGCCATCATGTTTGATAAAGTTCTTGCCTACTAGAAGAAGAGCAATGCAGCGTTACAGCAAACTGCAGAACCTTCTATACCGGTCTTTCCACCTTGTTTGGTTTTACCGGTTTTCTTTATTTTGAAGATTCTTATTCCAGATACCTTTCACATATACATTTCTATCCATCCATTATCAGAATTGCTTTTCCTTAACCAGGGTTATGGGAGTTTTGGAGCCTATCCTACCTCGGACAGGTTGCCAGTTCATCATGGCAGCTAAATACAGCCATATGTGAAGGTCTGGGCAACCATGTTCAAATGTTCTAAGTGAAAATAAGCAAACATCCTCCGAATAGAACACATTTCTGCAAATTGTAAGATGTTTTGGCGTTTTTTCTAATAGGACAAGTTTGTGCACGTTGTGACAAGTTTGGCAGAAAATGCCATGTTTAAGTTTCATGTACAGAATGTGTGAACTAATTATTTTCTAATTTCCAGGGGCACTTAAACATTTGCAAAGGACTGAAGGTCTACATTCATTGACCTGTCATTTTGCTAGGCTTTCATTATGTTATTCTAGCACAGTCTTATATTTAGTAGCGGTTGTAGAATGCAGTCTCTTGTCTGGCATGTAATTTGCACTTTTATATGCATCACTTAATGGAGGAAACTGGCATAAACATTGTAGCGTATACTAATGAGAAATTGTCAAAATCAGGTTATGCCACTGCATAGGACATAACCAGTTCAGGCTTCTAGAACCATCCTCTCCATCTAGCGTGGCGGACAACACACCTGCGTCTCCTGAGTAGATTCATCACGTTAAAGACTTTTAAATCATTAACCTAATAATAGGGATGGGTATTTTTATTTGTGTTGCTACAAATGTGGCCAAATATTGTGGCATAAGGGATCTTTTTCGTAATTTAACCTTACTGGATAGTTAGATTTCTTTCATGTGTACAATGTCAGATCAAGCTGATTAACTACAAACATATTTGTCCTCATTTTTACCCCAATAAAAACAAGAGGCAATATATCTCACCCTTTCACATGATTTACTCCACATTTATGTCATTTAAGAAACAATTATGCCTACATTTAATGTAACCTAACCTGTGAACTCCCACTAGTGGAGGAATATGGTCTGATTTCATTCTCCAGCCTCTTGCTACCTCCCTATGGTCAGCCAGGTACATTACACTTCTCTGTCTTTCTCACAGATTTTTAGTCATTTTTTTAATTATAAGATTGCTCAGGTTTGCGCATTTCTTCATAATTTATGTTCCTAAAGGCTGAACATGGATTAACCCGAGTTTTTGACTAAACTGGAAATTCTTTTAGTCTAGCATTAGCCTTAGTCTGGGAAACCCTAAAACAAAAACAAAAAAATCACTACTGACTAATGTTGAAACAATAACTTAATGTAATTGGTTGTTTTCCTACACACAAATAAAGGTGCACATGAGAAAAGATATTAGGTTCATTTCACATTTCTTGAGTTTTTTGTCTCATGATTTCACTCAGATTTCAAAATATTTTATCCAATTGTTAAATGTTTAAAGAGAATACAGAAATGAGAACATGTTCTGCCAGTGGTCATCTTAAAAAAATCTGTGTACTAGCCCAGTGGTAGGAATTACGAAAACTATATATTTTCATAATTCATTTATTAAAAAATACCATCAAAAACAATGCATAAAGGAAGATGTGCAAGAATCAATAGCAGCAACAATTGTCTACTTGATTCCCTGTGTCTCTATCAAGTTTATTTATCTCATAATTCCAGTTACAGTGAGCATCTTTGGATTTATTTTCTTTGTTTCATAAAGTAACTGTTCTGAGACACTGATAAAAAAAAAAAAAAAAAACATTCAGTGCATTCACTACCAGCGACATACTGCTAGCACGTGGGACATACTGACTTTTTTACTTGACCAGTGTGAAGAGAAAAGTAACACCACCTGCTTGGAGAGAAAAGAGAGAATCTCCTGAACTTTCTAGCTGACACGGCCCATTTGAAATCTCTGAACAGAGTAATGGCACCTTGTTCCTCAGTGTGGCTAGTAAATACCCAGAAATTGTCTGGAGGGTTTACAGTAGTCTTTAAAATTGTTCGACAAAACTTAAATAACACTGTTTGTGAATTTACAATTGAGTTCTATCCAGCTTTTTCTTTGCAGGGTTGGGATACTGTGGGTTTTCAATTACTCCTTCACCAAACTTGAGTTCCAGGAAGGCACGGTGGTTGTTGGGTCCATAGACGGTAATGCCGACAAACGGCATGGGTACCAGTGGCTGCAAGAAGTGCTCGGGGAACTCCACATCCTGCTTGTGCTCTGTCCATGTATCCTTAGTCATAACTCCATTTCGGGGGTAGAAGGGCCACAGATCCACATGCAAATGGTTGGCCTCGCTGTACTGGATGCGGTAAAAGTCTCCTTCTACTGCCCGTTCCCATACATAACCATTAGCATCCACCAGTGACCCTGAGTCCAGGTTCTTCAGGTACTCACAATTAGGAATGTCTTCCAGGTAGATACCTAAATCAACGTCATAGTCCCAAGGGATGATGTCTTGATGTCTGGCCGCTCCCAACAGACTGCCCCCTTCGAGCCAGTAACGCACACCAGAACTTTCCAAGATATTGACGACATACTTTGTAGTCTCTCTGAGGGCACGCAAGCAACATGGTGGAGTCCAACGGTCCATGTAGAGGTACTCAGGTGTGTCATCATGCACTGTGCTGAAACATCGTGCTGTTTCTTTAGAGCAGCCAAACCACTGGTCCCTTCCATCAGGCCATATCAAGTGTTTGAGGCCAAAGCTCCGCATGAGTTGATTGGAAGCCTCCTTGAGGCGACTATCTGCTTTCCACTGATTATGCGCTGAGGTGAAGAGAGGCCGGTGGCTAGCAGAGAACGATGGTCCCTCTAGCAGCTTGACCTTCCACCCTCGCAGTGCAGTTTGTATAAACAGTGCAGAGAGCAGGGGGCGTGCTAATGGGACTGAAAGGTTGAATAGGTCCTCAGTGCGAATAACGACTACAGCATCACCATGCAAGGCTGTGCACACACTGCCGCTGCTTCCGAGTGCCCCAAGGGAGTAAGTTGCTGTCCATTCCTTCAGGCTCACCTGTAGGTGCAGACACTGAACAGCAGCACGGGACAGCACTGGGGCTGCAACCAGCCGTACTGGTCCTCCTCCCTCACCCTCCAGCTCCCGAATCAGCCTCTCAAGCTGTCGTCCATGCTCCAGCTCCACACCATCAGGTACCAGAAGCACAAACTCAGTCTGCGCATGGAATTCTGGACGGTGTGCTTGAGGGGGCTGCTCTGGGCTGGGGTGCAGCACTAACAAACGGGCATTCTCAGGCAGGATCAGGGGAGGGTAAGGCAGGGTGTCTGCAACAACCATGAAAGGCACCTCTGGCCTCAGGCGCAAGAAGGAGCGGGCCACATCACCCACGTAGTTCTCAAAGTCTTCAAACTCACGCAGGAGGACGGTGATACGAGGACTCCGCATACTTTCCACTAGGCCTCCTACTTTGTTGGCTCCTACACTTGAACCCACCATTCCCCCAGCAGCCCCAACGCCAGGGAGAGACTGAGATGCTTTCTTCAAGCCCTTTCCCTGCGCGCGCCGCTTCTCTATCATTTGCTGTTGTGCCCGAGATACGAAATACAAGATCAGCAAGTTCAGCACAATGGCTCCCGTCAACAGAGCTTGGCAGAAACTGATTCGCATTGTGACTACAAATCCTCAATATTTACATCATAAAAACTGCAAGTAGGTAGCCTGGAGACCAGAGTTGGCGACAGAATTGTCCTTTTTTATGTGAACATTTTGATGTGAAAATAAAAATCTTCCTAAATGAGAAGATGCAAGAGAGCCCTGTTCAGGTCATGCTACTTTAGGAGTCCTGTTATGTTATTATAAGAGAAGTAGAAAGTTTGGGCAGAAAAAATACTCCCATTCAGTCTTTCAGAATGAGAAGCCAGTGGATCCTTCTGTCTTGGCTCTTTAAGAGTTCTTCAGTAGTAAAACTGAAAGACACAAAAAAAGGCAGTAGTTAGATATTCTGTTTGAACACACAACAAGTAATGAATATAAGCATTAAAATTAAACATGCACTTTGTGAATAAACAAAATAAGTCTCCAAGCTACTGCAGTACTTACTCCATGGCAGCAAAATTAACATGTGCATGTCAGGTAGTGCAAATGTTAAGACACTGCAGCTCCAACTATAATTGTGTCACCTTCTCTCCTTCAAAACAGTAGACTTTAGTCAAACTGTAAGGCCGTATTAGCCTATATTTAGTGCCTTAACAAGTACAAAAATCTAATCTCTAGCCAAATGTCCACCTAGCCTACACCATTCAGTTAAAACGAAATGCTCCAGCTTTGCAGCCTTTTGTACACATTTGACATTTTAAACACAGTTTGAACACATGCAAAGACTAAATAGCCTTCACTAGACAAAAATGCATGCATTATAATTACGATAGTTTACATAAAAGCACGTTTAGCTGTGTTTTTATCCTAAAAGTGAATGTGCATCGTTAGCATGCTGTGCTGCTTGTGTTGTTTTGGAAAACGAGTGCAGGAAGCTCACAATGTGGCAGGAAGGATCCTCGCGCCACGGGCTGAATGGATTTGAAGGAGGGAGCTTGGAGGGGATCACTATTTGGCAGGTCCGTTGTGTTGTTGCATCTGTATTGAGCGAGGAGAGGGGAGCCTGGTGTTAGGGCAGTGTGTGTGTGTGTGTGGTGTGTGTGTGTGTGAGAGAGTGTGTGTGTGTGTGTGTGGCTTTTCTGTTGTTCCTCGTTGCTACACTATAATGGAGGCTGAAAGGTCCGGAGGTAGTGGAGTAAACCAGAATATTTCAGGCAGTGGAGCTGGGAGAAATCCTAACGGGCCGAAGGCTGTTCTCGGGCCGCCTCCTGCTGCAGGGACCTCGGCCGCAGCGACAGGAGCCACCGGGGCTCTGCCTGGAGCCTCCCAGCCACGGGAGCAGCAGGACGGGGAGACGGGCCTGTCTCTCCCCGGGATCCTCCACTTCATCCAGTACGAGTGGGGACGCTTCCAGGCTGAAAAATATCGCTGGGAAGCCGAGCGAGATGAACTTAGGGTAACTTTCCTCTCCTCCATCCACCATGGGTCTTGTTTTCTAGCCTTCTAGAGCATAGGAATGTCTCAAAGAGCTCTAATCTGACCTGAGACCAGTACAGAGGTCCCAGTGGCTTGTTCCTGCTTGTCCACCAGTGGTATTTTTCTCTGGAGGCCTAACAGCATTCATAGAAGCTATCATGCTTTTAACACCTTTTAGCAATTCAGTCCTTATAATAATGATGTCCCGTAATCTGTCTACTATAACAAACTATTAAGCAGCATCCCACACATACTACATTATAACTCATCGTAATCTACATTATAATGTACATACACCTTATAATATGCATATATATTATAATTCTGTTTAATCTATGTTTCTTATTTGTGTAAATGTCGAAAATGAAGCTTTAACATGGTTACATCTGATCTTAAAGAGTCTGTTGTTAACTTTGTGAAATACACCCTTTAGTGGAAAAACGGTAGTTACTGGTGGATTGCTACTGGGATTTAGTTTTAACCACGTTTGTGTGCCCAGACCCAGTAGAGAGAGGAATGACGTAATGCAGTCTGTAGGAGGAGTATCTGTAGTAAACCGGAGGTCCTGTTCGTGTGCTGTGTGTAAATATAAAGAGGCACATTCAATTTGCCTTGGCTGAGTACACCTCATAAGGTTAATCTTTGATTCCTATGACCACTATATGGACAAAAGTATTGGGACACTGTTTTTCAGGGTTTGGGCTAGGCTCCCATACATCCAGTGAAGGGCAACCTTAATGCTTCAGCATAACAAGACATTTTGGACAACGCCATGCTTCCAACTTGGTGAACACAGTTTGGGAAAGGCCCTTTCCTATTCTAGCATGACTGTGCCCCAGTGTACAAAGCAAGATTAAATTAAATTCAATTTTATTTATATAGTGCTTTTTACAACCAATGTTGTCACAAAGCAGCTTTACAGAATCCAGGTCCGAGCCCCTAGTGAGCAGGCCAAGGGTGACAGAGGTGAGGGAAAAACTCCCTAAAGCTGGAGGACGAAACCTCGGGAGGAACCAAGACTCAAAAGGGGAACCCATCCTCCTCTGGTCGAGAGACAGAGAGAGAGTGAGAGTGTGTGTGTCTTTATTGGGCAAACTAACAATAGAAGGCCTTAGTATACAGCTTAATCACTGTTGGACAGATTGGCCGTCTACGGCTAACAGAGTTGGTACAGTTAAGGTCCAGAAAGACATGGTTGGATTAGTTTGGTGTGGAAGAACTTGACTGGCCCGCACAGAGCCCTGACGTCAACCCCATTCAGCACCTTTGGGATGAGCTGGAGCAGAGATTGCGAGACAGATCTTCTCATCCAACATCAGTGCCTGACCTCATAAATGCTCTGCAGAATGAATGGGCACAAATTCCCACAGAAACACTCCCAAATCTTGTAGAAAGCCTTCCAAGAAATGTGGAAGCTGTTATAGCTGCAGAGGAGGGACCAACTCCATATTAAAGCATTTGAATGCGATGTCATTAAAGTCTGTATTGGTGTTATGGTTAGGTGTCCCAATACTTTTGTCCATATAGTGTAACAGGGCGTCAATCCTGGGGATGTCTTTTCTTTTCTTCTGCTTGCCCTATACCTATAAAAATGTACTCTCGAGTTTGGCCCAAATGCTTTCCACGTGATGTAGGACAGTGACACACTGTGGGCTTAGAGTTATAAGGGCTGTCTGATTTCCCCCTTACAAAAAAAAAATGCTGTGGTTTTTTTTTCATGACTATACCTTACTTGAAGGTTAAACACCTGCACTGAATGCATTAAATTGCAGTGAAATGCAGTTTTTTAGGACACGAAAAGCATGTTTGTAAATTACATGACTGAAACTGCAGTATAATTGCATCTGTCTGTAACATACTTCATCGAAACTGCAACATACTGCAGTTGAATTGCATTTAATTTCATAATAACTGCAGTAGAGTTATGGCAGTGAAGTTTTGAGAAATTGAGTATTTTTACTTAAAATATAGAAAAAGTCTTGGAAGCTCTCGCTGTTTTTGGTACTATGATTGCACCCACACTGGAATGGAAACTTCACCAGGCAATTTCAGATACAGTCAGTGTTGTTATAAATACAGTGGTACCCCGCTTAACGAACGCCTCACAGAATGAACGTTCCACAAAACGAACGCTGCCTCGGACGCACGTGTGACTCGCTGAACGAACGCGTTTCATACAACGAACCACGCGTCGCACGTGAAAATCGAGTTTTACGAAAATGGCTGAATCCGGCCAGATGTGTCTCAGATGAGGACAAAGCATCATGTTGTGTTGTTTCTCCCCATTAGTGTCATTTTTTTTTTTTCCCTGTTTTGATGTGTTTTTGGTGTCTGTGTGTTTACTGGTGGTTAAAATTGAAGGTCTTCTCGTTGCAGGACAGCTTTCCCGCGAGTGAAACTGCAAATTTGTTCCTTGTTTCTGTGAAGTGTGAACCCCAAGAAAAAAAACCTAACATCATTCCCTGCTTTGTCGAATGTTTTACTAGTTTCCCCTCCCGATTAACAGTGCTGTGTCTTCATTTTTTAGTAATTTTTTCGATTTTTCGCGGGGACCTGGAACGGATTACACGTTTTCCCTTATAAGCCTATGGGAAATTGTGTTTCGCACAACAAACTCCCCGCATAACGAACAGGCCGCTGGAACAGATTGCGTTCGTTATGCGGGGTACCACTGTACTTGTGGGATTTAGTGCAACACAGCACACTGCACTGCAGGATATGCGATACAGTATAGTACATTACATTGCTTTCATTTTATTTTCTGGTGCCAGTAAGTATTGGTGCACAGGCTTCGTTAGCTATGTCAGTTTAATAACCTATCCACATGAAGAATCAAAAAATAAACATGCCAAGCAAATTTGTTTCATATCATAATATTTTGTGCATTTGTGAATTTGGTTAGATAATATTACAGAATTATTCACTACTTCTTTTACATCATAACATATTACAAGTAGATATGGCACTTATTCTGTAACATTCAAATCCAGCCTGAAATAGCACAGAACTGCATGGGAACAGTTGCCACATAGTCTGATGTACAACCCGTAGTAGGGAGGGGCCTTTTAACCATTTATTTTTGTACGTTTTAGTTTTTCGACATACTGAACACACCCTGGCTTTGCATAACATTATGTGGCACTATATAGTGTAGTACTAGTTATTTACCTGCTTACTAGTTATTTTCATTCATTGATCATTGTTAACAAAATTCTGCGTGTAATATTTCTTATGGCAGTTTAGACATTTATATGACACATTTTTTTACTTCATATGTTGCAGTTACTGGATGGGGCCTGTTAACATGCACCCTCCCTGATAAACAATTTTTATAAACAAAATCATGTTCTAACTTTATATATGTTTAGATGCTTTTAGGTTATTTACTTCATATACATACGATTTGTGTCGGCAACATCTGCATTTATTCATCGCCTTGCTGCTCTGCATTGCATACTGAGTTAAAAACCTAAAATGCCTTATTTAAGGACCCAAATATTCATAAGAATAACAAGGGTGAAGGAAACAGCAAAATGTTTCCTTAGTTACAGTTCTTTTATTTAGAGTACTATAATTGTGTATTCATTCGTACTACAGGTGATACATTTTTGGTGGTAGAATTAAACTGAATATAAAAAGCTGTTCTGTATAAATTAAGGTATTGGATAAGGTATGCTATCTGTTTCTTCCTGTGGTGTGTGTGTATGTTGTTGTTTTTTTCTTAGTACAAAGAAATCTTTTAGGTATGTGCTCAGTCTCAAGATTTCTCGATCAGAAAAGAAAAGGTGGTATTATTTTTAAAAAAATGGTGGAACTAGATGCAAGAAAATGTGACGTGTGATTGCGTGGTTGCTATATAAGCAGTGTCTGGACTGATTTTATGGGCAAAAAATTTGTGCAAAAACATCTGATTCAGAGGCGGGCACTTTTTTATAACTCACCTGAGCTTTAGTGTCTTGAAGTCTGTTTGAGTCTGCTGTGTGTTTTGTGTTTGTTTCTTCGCGCATTGCCTCCTCCATATCCATGACTTCACAGACTCTCTCTCCGACGTGTATTTTAAAGGCGACTCAACCGTTCTCTCTCTCTCCTCATATATTACAGAGCCAACTCGACCACAAAAATTGATTTTTTTTTTAAATTGCTGAATTCTTGGCCTCCGATCAAAAACGTATATACACGTGCACTGCAGGCGATGTTAACGGGCGTTTTGATGTTGGATCCATGCCCATTTTTCAGGAAACTGTTGGAGGAGAAGAGGTGCCAAATTCAGCTATAATAATAATAATAAAACTTAACAAGAACAGTAGTGTGATTGAATTACATTTTCCCATTGGAAGAATCATTTTGAATCAAGAGATAAGGCTCCCTATAAGAGCACCTTTAAGGGAATTGGTGATCACTTCTGTGGAAATTTTAGCAGCTAAAGTTAACAAGCTGAAGAGCAATTGCAAGTCGATAGCTCCTTTGGTCAGTGGGTCGTGGTGGTAGTTGGTAGTGGTAAACTTTTCTGAAAGCAACCAGTCAGTTCTCAATCTTGAAATTGCACGATAATTAAATATTGATCCATGAAGAGGTATGAGCGCTGTGAGGTGCCCGTCCATGTTAGCAAAGTAGTAAGGCCCAGTTTCTGAAATCAGTGTGGAATTTCAAATGGACTAGTTTAGTACTTTGAGGACACACGCCTTGCTGTCCCAGAAAAGTATGTTGTTCTATTTGTTGGGGGATGTCTCGAGAGGGAGAGGAAGACTGAGAAGGAAGTAAAAGGAGTGGTTATCTGCTCTTGGCCTTGCTCTCAGTCACAGGAAATCTGATGGGTTGGGCTGCTCAGTAAATATGGCTGCACCTTAATACAACCACTGTCAACACCTACAATGTCCAGTGACCTTCTGGACCTTCTGGTTTCTTCTTTTTGGATTTTTCTAAGTTGCACATAACATGCTAAACGTACCTACACTATATGGACAAAAGTATTGGGATGCCTGACCATTACACCAACAGGGACTTTAATGGCATTGCATTCAAATACATAGACTTTAATATGGGCTTGGTCCCCCCATTGCAGCTATAACAGCTTTCACTCTTCTTGAAAGGCTTTCCACAAGATTTTGGAGTTTCTGTGGGAATTTGTGCCAATTCATTCTGTAGAGCATTT
>JBBPCZ010000001.1:13028336-13040158 GCA_037974445.1 Brycinus macrolepidotus
ATATACACGTGTGTGTGTGTGTGTGTAATATCAAAGACAGTATTCCAATGTTGCGAATAGCTATACGTTTAATTCAAAGAACACATGCAAATAGTATGCCTTACTACAAATAACATAGCAAATACTAGGTTTTAACCAAAATGGAGATTTATTATTCTACACAGTTGAAATCAGTCTCATGAACATAGTGGAATTTACTTCTTGTTGATTAGTAACAACATGAGTGTACCCTGCAAGTTCACTGCAAAAAAAAAAGCAAGGCAACATTTCCCCAACTTTTGAAAACAAAAATTTACAGTTTACAATGGGTAATATAATGAAGATCACCTATGGTATGGAGTATAATGATTAACACAAAATGATGATAATTGCAAAAGAAAATCTTGTACATTTCTTTCACTACTTTTTTTTTTTTTTACATTTATTTAAGCAATAATGTAATTTAATGTTCATTCATCTTCATAATACAGAAAGATGCTCACATATGGGGGCAGTTGTAGCTGAACACAAAATGTAGTCCAAAAGTGTTTACATAGCTTAAATAATTGTAGATTATTGTTTTCCTACATAGCATGCTGTTGAAAGTGTCGCTGTATATGTATTTGCAACTTTAATGTACACAAGTACAAGTACTGGTCATGAAAATGTTTATGCAATTAAAAAGATTACTAGAATGATTATTGAATATTTACACTGGAGCAACCAGGGTATTAGTGTGGTTGTGTAATTACGTTATCATTTTTCAGATTATATAGGGCATAATGTTTATATGAAATATATACATCTGACATTAGACTCACTAGCTTTCTGCAAAGATGATCAGTGATGATGATTGGTCTCACTCTGCAATATGAAAGGCTTCTTTCAGATTTCTCAGAGCATCTTCTTTTGTTATTTTCTTCCAATCTTCAGGCAGTAAGGCAGGCTCACACTGGTACACTTCAGCAAACCTTATGTTGTATCTCATAAACACATACTTCCAATATGTTCCGGTCTCATCCTTCTCAGCCCTCTCAGGGGTGATGTTCCAGTCAGGGTAGACTAACTGGTAATTCTTGTAGGATAGGCTCTGTCCACCAGTGTCTCTATTCTGAAACTGGTTCTCTCCTGCCATATCAACAGAACAACTTGTATGGGACAGCGAGGTAGAATCTGCATTAGTGTAACTTACAAGACCTTTAGGTCGATGCACAAGGGCTTCATGCACTTCATGTTCTGTTCCCCCCAAATCACATGGAGCTTTGCAAAATGGACACTGCTTGTTGCATCCCTTTACATGATCATACAGCACTTCCTGGAGCTTATAAGAGAGGTCTTCTGGGACTTCAATGTCATCTTCATTTTCACTGAACTCCTGGTAAAGGAATGATGACAGCTCAGCCACAGACTCCTTCAGGTGTGTGAAAAAGTTCTCTCGATGAGGAATGATTTCAAACAGAGGTCCCTCCAGGGAATCAGAAGGCACAGTCACATCTCCAGGAGTCTGAAGTATGACACAGACTCTCTCCAAAAGCACCCTGGCATTACTCTGAAGGCTGCTACTTTCTTCAGATGACTGATCAATAGACCTTTCAATTCGCCGACAAATTTCCTGTATTCGCAGCATCCTCCGATCCTCTATCATCGTTGAGCCTGAAAGACGTTCCACAATAATATCCTTGATTCTCTTGCAATAGAAGTTCTCACTGGACTGCAAGTACTCGAGGAACTTCTCAAAGCTGTCCTCCAGCAAGAGCTCTTTGAGAAGATGGTAGTGAAAATTCTTGGGTGAGATATAAACTTGTTCTCTATCATTTTCCAACATGTCATGCAAAATCTGTCTCTCCAAGCTGCAGTAGATAAAGTTTAAAGCTGCAGGTCTGAGGCATTGAGTAGTGAAGGCCTGAGCAGCTTTCTGGCAGTGGTCCCTCTTGCGAAAATCATGCATGAAATCCAGTTGGTGTCTTTCCTTTGTCTCATTCAGGAATTTCTCTTTTGTCTCTCGTTCTGTTCTGAGCAGATTCTGCATTTGTTGGAATGATTCTGATGCTTTGCTGCAGATGTATATTTTAATATCCACCTCAAATTTGGGTTTCATTACAAATTGCTCTAGTTTCAGGACTTCTAAACCCTTGTCTACAATTGCAAGTATCTCTCTCATGTAACTGTCAGAGTAGGCCTCTTTATGCTTCAGTTTCTCAGAAACTCTGCTGTCACAGTCTTCCACTAAATTGTTAGTGAACCTTTGTGCCACTTCCTTGTTATGCTTCAGGGTTCGCTTCATCTTGCTGCGTAATGCAAAATGTCCATTTTTCACTGTGAAACCCTTCAGAAGATTCGCATTTTTGAGTTGAATCTTTTGCTTTTTCAGGCCACGACTCTTTAAGTTTTCTTTCAAGTTTTCAGTTACTCTTGCTTGAATCTCATGAGTCTCAACAGGCATTATTCCAAGGTTGGATGGTATGTCATTCCAAACTTTAGTAAACTCTTCTTCAAGTTGCTTGTCATCAATATGAACATCATTGCTTTTGGAGTTCTCCAAAAGAGATCGCAGCTTAACTTCTAAGGCTGCTTCCAGAGCTGTCAGCAAGGCTCGCATCTTAGTTGACATGTCGTGTCTAACTATCGCAGATTTAATCTTCGGATTCATGTCCAGCGTCACTTGCTGTTGGATATGGTCCACTCTTTTGAGCAAATTTATTTTATGGGTTTCTATAAGAGCCATATCAATATCTTCCTGTCTGAGGTGATCCCAGAGACTTGTCTTAATATTTTCACACTCTGAGTTTATTGCCACTACTGCCTCTTCACCCAAGACCGTAAAAATGCCATCTGAACCATCACCAGGGGCTCCATTCTGTAAAGCTGACTCTTCTAATTCACTTATTCGGTTATCCAGTCCTTGAACCCAGTGATCCATGAGGTCTACAAGTTGCTCCTCACCTTCTACAAGTTTTGCACAGAGACCAGTGAGTGCATTAGCTACATATGTGTCTCCAAACCCAAGTGCAAAATTTTGTTTATTCACTGACTCCCATACATTGCACATGTGCTCCATAAATGCTCCCAGGCATGTTGGTTGGCATGTGGTTGCCCTCTCATGAAAATCAGCCATCAGGGTCTGCTTCAGCTCCAGAGCTGCATCACTGTATATCTCCGCGGTTTCTGGAGACAGACAGTGGGTGGCTGATGGACCAGCCAGGTTGTGCTTGATGCTTCCTCCCTCAGTGCAATTCAACTCTGTTTCTGCTTTGCCTGAGGATGTCTCTTGAGCAAACATGTCAATTATGCAACTCAAGATCTTGGCATCTTTTGCAGTTTCATCAGAGACAACTCGAAAAGTGGGTCTTCTTTCTGAGTCCTTGGTGCGAAGAAGAGCACTTACTGCAATCTGAAGATTGTTCATTGTTCCGGCCTGTTCCTCTTGTGGTAAATCTACCAGTGTAACATCACTTAATGCACTGACAAAGGTGGCAAGTTCATTATCATGCAATAAGCTTCCCTCTTCCTGTCTTGCATGTGGAGAGTTCAAACCCTCTGTACCAATTAGCATCAGAAATTCACAGTCTAACTCCATTCTGATGTTGTCAGGTAGGCTAAGAAGAAGCATGTAGCCTCCTTTGATGCGTCTTTGCCCCCACTTTGGAAAGTTCACTCCAAACAGTCCAGAGAGGATCTCTGCATGTTTTGAGTTATGGAAGCCTAAGGTTGTCAAAACTCTCATTCGAGTGTACTGTGGCAGCTGTCTGTAAACCTCATATAAAACACTATATACCCAGTTCAGTGGACATACTGAGGCATCCCCATCAAATATCTCCAGGGGAACTCCATAAAGGAGTAGTTCAGCAGCCAAATATGGTAAGCGCAACATCTCATACAATTCATAGTTAGGACCACGGAAATATCTTTCGTAGACCAACCCCATCTCACGTAGGAAGTGCTCAAGGCCAATGCAAGGCTCCTGCTGGTACTCCCATGCTGTATCAGACAGTTTGTCCAGCTGCATGACTTGAAGTTTAACTCTCATCCAAGTAAGGAAGAAGGCTCGCTTTATCATATCATGAGTACAGAGGCCCTCAATGAAGGTTTTCATAGATGCTGTTAACCTGTAACTCATAAATTCCTCAGCAAGGCCTTCCTTTCCTCCACTGGACTCCTGGCCCAGTTGCTGCTGGCCTATACGCCTGCTGTCCTCCTTTTCAAGACTACACAATCTTTTCCACATATGACTCTGTAGAGGCAATTGCTCCTCCAAGAACTTGCTTACTCCATCTTCAATTCCATTTAGAACCTCTTCAACATCATTAAATGCCATTCGGCAGATTTCATCTTCATCAACCTTTATGTTGAGGTCACTGGCCATACCAGCAGTAGCAACAAGGTTTGTAGTATGCAGATGTGGGATAAGTCTATTCAGTGCATCTTTCAACTTCTCAGCAAGTGTTGCCTCATCGTCATCATGCCCATTAATTATGGATTCTTCAGGCAGCTCTAGATCTTTCACCAAAAGATCTTTCATCCTTCCATTTCCGTTCTCTTCAGTATCTTCTTCCATTGGCACTGAGCAGTCGATTAGAATTAGATGGCTTGCGTTATCCCGCCATGAAGAAAGAAGCTTTCTCTCCTTCATCCCAAAACTACCACAGAATACTACAAGAACTGCAGAGGCGTAGCACAGAAGACTAACCTGTTTATCAAAGTCAGCTGCATCTCCTCTGAGATTGGCCATTAGTACAGGTCTTGGGATGAGACTGTTGTTGTGATCTTCTGGAGACAAATTCCAGCTCACCTCTACTAGGCCATCTGAGATAACTCTTGGGAGCTGACCTCCATCTGTGCCACGATGTACGAAGCATTCGCTTATCTTGTGTGACCCTCCGAGCACACTATTCAGTACTTGTGACTTTGAGACACTGCAGCGACCTAACCTCACAGCTGAGAGGAGTGGCATCCTGGAGTTGGCCATGTTTTTCATGGTACTGTTTCCTAGGTGTGATGTCCACTTACCCAACACACCCCTAAAAGGGCAGAGAAGGAAAGTCCCTTTGGTCTCTGGATAAACAGGTGGCAGATACAGGGGCACGGCAAAGTTGCAGTGCACCATTCTGTAAGTGATCTCCTGCTGTAGAAACCTATTTGTAGTCATGTAAACAGCAGCAACCAGGTCCAAAGGGTTAATGGCACATTGGGAATTCTCATCCATCTCAGGGGGTCTTGCTACACCATAATCTCCAGCCACTACCTCACAGGAGGAGTTGCGAGCCTCTGGGTTATGCAGCCAGAGTCGCCTGAGGAATGCATTTGAAAGCTCAGTTGGGTTAAGGGGTAACTTGTCTTCAAGGCAGGAAGAATTTATGTGCAGCATTGATGTGAGGTCTATTGGTGACACTTTTTCCCTGTGCAGGTCCAGCATTTGCAGGAAAATTTGTTTGTCCCTGTCAGTCTCAGTCACTGAAATAGAAGCATATTGAGATAGCTTAAACAAAATACATACACACCACAAAATTACTGGTTACTGGTTTAATGATGATGATGTTTTGTTTTTTTGGATTACAAATTAAAGACGTTGTTTGAGTCCAGATGGTAAAAAAAAGATATCTAAAACTGAAATATTCTGGTTATTCAAACAACACATTACTATTTGGTAAAGACACTTTTTGCTGCAATAGCAACTGTGCATGTTTAAGGGTATGTATGTAACAGCTTTGCACATTAATGATTTCATGAGTGATTTTTTTCCTGTTTGTGCTGGCAGATTTACAACAAGCAAGCTGTGTTCTCAAGCAACCTCTCTATCATAGAATTAACCTCTTCAGCAATTTGTGCTACAGTAGCTCTTCTGTAGGATCAATAAATCTTGAGCACCCATGACCCTGTGGAGTCACATGGGAATGGTAGATTAGAACGGCAGAAACATTCTTAGGACATAAGACAGAGGATCTAGTTCTCCATGGCTGTGTGAAGAGCTTGTGTGACTGATATAATTTCAGTTTCTATGGAATATGCAGGCTTTTATTAGCTCTGGTTGGTGCCAAGTTGTTCCTCTCATGATGGGAAGACAGCTGTGCTAGTTCAGCCCATTCTATGATTTTCTTTTTCGCCTTTCAGTTTCCCATCCTAGCCAATGATCATTAAACAGATACTTCTGATGTAGAACATGGTGCGATTACTGTGATGGTTAATAAGCAGAGATGAATAAAGTCCAAATAAAGAGCAACTGTGTCCTTAGTGATATTGTGAAGAGCTTTCAAAGCACATGGGTTTAAACCAGCATACTTCAGATTATCATTAACATTTAAATATGTGCAGACTGAAATATCATTATCATTAAACAATAAAAATGATAACATACATATCATTTGCATTAGATAATTTGCAGAATTTTCAGAGTGTATACAGTTTCGGAAGGGATTATTTGTGTATGTACATATACACACACACACAGACACACACACACACACACACACACATTTAATACTTTATGAGGACGATGTATCTCCTATGGTAATAATGATGATGACAAAAGATCTATGTTGCTTACATATTTCTGTAGTCTTGGTCCCATTTTCAATGGGCCTCTGGCGATGCAGGGACATGGTGACAGTAGGTACTTATTTTGTAGTTCAACAATTGCACAGCATCACTTCAATTTAACTTCTTTGCCCTCATTCCTGTATAAAAAAAAACAACAATAAAAAACAATAATACTCAATAATTCTCAAAATCTCATTTAATTGCTAAGTTCAAACTCAAACACAAACTATCCAAAGGCCCAGGGATGTTTTGTAAACCACAGATTTTCAGATCTCATCAGTGAAGCAAATATTTTTGAATGAAATAACTAATCTACTAACTTCTACACAACTACTACAGCCGCAACTGCTACTACAACTACTGCTAATACTTCAATGACTTCTAATACTACCACCACCACTACTGCCTTTGTTACTAATCACAGTTTCCTTAAAATGAACCTTAGAACAATTATGTTCTCGTTTTTCTGCATAGTACACAGTGTGCCATATATGCTGTGTTGCATCCATCTCAAACCTGTGACTTTTCCCTAGACTCATTTGTTAGGCTCATGACATGCCAAACAGATGGGAAAGTTAATTAGCTCATAAAGTTAATTCCTCAGCAAATTCAAATCCTCACACACTCATAAGATCGCTAGCTTCACTTAGGCCATGTGAAGTATGGGCTTAAATTTGCAATCTCAACAGATAGAGCAGAAAGAAATGCTGATATTTTGTAGCTTAAATTCTCACCTCCATGGGAATTAATATGGTCGTTTAGATGTCCGCTGGAGAAGGATGAAGCGAAAGTGAGCTCACGAGTTCTTATATGGCTGCTTAGCCTGTCTGTCCACCTTACTCATTATGCATGCATGCTTGTTCAGCTCTCAGTCACATGCACAAAAGCATCAGGACACACCCTTTGCAGCATCAAACAATAACTAATAGTAGTGTAGACGGACATAACATTTTAAACTAGAAGATATTATGGAACATCTGAGTATATAAAGACATAAAAAATTGGAACATGCAGCACAAAACATTTTCATTGCAGTTTTTGCCTGTAAAAATATGTAGAAAAAAGTCTGTCAGCACAGAGTGTCAAACACTGAATATGAATGTAAAACAATGACAAACATATCATACATGCTAGGCTTAACTACTTTACTACTACTTTTGTCCCAGTTTAGTCATGATCAAGTCCTACCTTGGGGCGGCTGGTGGCCTTGTGGTTAGGGAGTTGCCCCTGAGATCAGAAGGTCTTGGGTTTGAATCCCAGCACTGCTAGTGGCACCACTGAGAGAGAATTTTGCATTGTTCATACTGTATGCTGTGCCGTGGTGTGTTCATGCATGACTATAATGGGCCGCTTTACTTTACCTGCTGATTAGGACTCCCTAGATTGCAGCAGGTTGCTCCTGATTTACACTGTTGTTGAGAGCTGTTATTATAATGATACTGACTATTATTTCACCAGCTATTTCTACAAATTTACATTAAAATGTGCATTTATTACTGAGAATTATGAGTTATCACACATCATTTGAATTATTACCAAATAGCTGTGTCAATTTATTGTCACTGACTGTAAAAATAGAGGACTTTATAAAGTAAAGTGGCCATTTCTTGTCACACGTGAACATATCACCGCACACAATGTGAACAATGTGAAATTCTTTCTCTGCATTTACCTATTTACCCCCAGTGAAGCAGTGGGCAGCCAGCGACGCAGCACCTGGGGAGCAGTGTGTGGGGATGGTACCTTGCTCAAGGGTACCTCAGTGGTACCACTGGCAGTCCTGGGATTCAAACTGACAACCTTCTGATTGCAGGGGCAACTCCCTAACCACCAGCCCACTAGCTGCCCCATTTATGAAGCTTACATGCCACTGGTGTGCTTGTTTTGGTGGAGGTGGAACTCCTGTCTGCTGCATGAAGGGCAGCAGTATTAGCTGCTACACCCTGCCAACTTATTAGCACTTTGTTCTGTGAGGAGACTGACCAGTGACTAGTGCTGTGGCAATTCAGCACATACTTTTTTGACAGCAGAGACAATGACTGCTGAGCAAATGTGAAAATGAAATGTGAGCCTTAGTGCTGAAAGGTTCCAGTGGCAGACAGAATCAGAAGACAATGAAAGATAATTAAAAATGCACAGAAATGCCACACTTTTTTAAACAAATTGTCACATGAAAACCAATAAAAGTACTAAGGCTTAAATAACAGACAAATGTAAATTGAAATGACAGTTTTTAAACCATGAAACATGTTAATCAATGGTATATTTCATGGTACATTACATGTAAATGTACACTAATACGTTTTCTTCGCTATGGACTAGAGTCCTGAATATACACTATATAGACAAAAGTATTGGGACGCCTGGCTGTTACACCAACAGGGACTGTAATGACATTGCATTCAAATACAAAGACTTTAATTTTTGCTGGAAGTCAAATGCTGATTTCATTTGGACATACATTTTGATGGTAGTCATGTTACTCCATCATCATGTCAAATTATCAGTAACATTTGAAGGACATAATATGAAAAGAGTGTTTCTTAGAGTGATTCCAGAGTGATTCTTAGACATGAACAGTCACAGTAATACTTTTGTATTATCCTCATGGTGAGAAGGGTTGAACAACAAATCAACAGACAGGAATTACACA
Source organism: Brycinus macrolepidotus (assembly GCA_037974445.1). NCBI lineage: Eukaryota > Metazoa > Chordata > Actinopteri > Characiformes > Alestidae > Brycinus > Brycinus macrolepidotus. Next base: position 13,037,503 of record JBBPCZ010000001.1, read on the forward strand.
TTATTGGCTCCAGTGATGACATCATTTATCTGTTACTCCTGATAGCTGATGAGAGGCAGATAAAAAGAAGATTCTGAACATGCCTCTGCTTAACTGATAGCACTTGATGTGCCTTGCCAAGAGGCTTGAATGTCTGAGGCTTGATGAGAATAGCTCAGATCTCTAAGCTGTGCTGCAAAACCCTATATTCCACACAGTAAATATTCATGCTCTAAAATTGTATAACGTGTAAGCATGCATGCATGTATTAGCTTACATCAAGGAGTCGAACTGTTGTAGTAGTTTTATTCAATATGTCAAAAATAGTGCTTTAAATTACAGACAGTGGGTTCTATAATGACAGACATAACAATAATCCACATGAATGCAATACATTGTGGCTCAGAGACTGTCTGAAAAATCAGTGTCAGACATGGTGACAGCAGTCTTGGTGTCTAATCTTTTCGAGTATAAAGAGTACACTTCTTCACTATTCATCAGAATAAGTTCTTATTCCAGCTTTCAAGTGCTCTCGTTAATCTCGTAGTAAGAAGAGGGTACATCCATTCTTGTTTTGAACATGCTAATTCCAGCCACACACACCATAACGGAGAGACCCCCGCAAGACGAGCACTGTTCTGAGATTAGCTGAAAGCTTTCTCTTCTTTACATGACTGCTCATATACTACAAATATGTTCAAAGGGCCAGTGCTCATTGGCATTCCTGTGCCCATTGCACACACACACACAACCATGGTGTTAAGTGTTCAGAAGGTTAAAACATTACTTGGAGGGATAAATGTCTAGAGGAAAAGATTACATGCTTCCTATTTTGGTACCTCAAAGCTCTTTAATTGACTTAGTGCAGCCTTGTAGCCATGTGTGTGTGTGTGTGTGTGTAAGGTAGAGACCAGGCATTTGAGTACATGGACAGTGAGTGTGGAGGCCGACGTGGAAACACACTTCTAAATTCATTGTTTGTGAGAGACATTACAGTAGTTTGCATCTCGCTCTGTTAGTGACTGGATTAACTGGAAGACAAGAGGAATCAAAAACACCAGAAAGGTTTCGGAGATGTTGGTTTCTATGTTAACAGCTCTCTACATGATGATGAGGCTAGCTGAACAGGTAAGATATATACATTACACACACACACACACACACACACACACATATATATATATATATATATATATATATATATAAAATAGTGACAAGACTGATAGAAAAGAGCTGCAAACGGAAGGACTGACCATTCCTGATTCATTTCTGAAGACTGACCTGACAGCATTGCTGGTGAGATATGATGTTCTGACTACATAGTGAGACTGCTATAATTTCTGGAGGCTTACCCTTTTGTACATTTTGAAGCACAGGAAGAGTCATGGAGTTCAGCCTCGTGTTACATGTTGATTAAACAGTCTAAAATTGACCCGGAGCTAATATAGATATTAAGGTGCATGACATTTTGAGCTGAAGATTTAATGATTATAACAATGAAAGTGAATTAAGCTGTAGGAGCGAGACCAATTACTATAGGATGGGTTTGGACACGAATGTTCTGGCTGTTTATTCCGTAGAGGGTGATTTGTTTCAGGAAGGACAAGATGGAGGCTGGTTAATTACAGCTTAGCATGCTTGTGCATGAAACAGCCTAACCCAAGGGGGTGGTGGAACAGGCCAAAAGAGGCTAAATTTGAGCTCATGGACACACTTAAACACATACACACTCCACCCGTGCATGCGTGAGCGCACACACACACACACACACACGCACACATAGACACACAGTGATATATGTAGCAAAACTGTTCTGCTCTGATTGTTGTTTGTGTTTCAGCTCGGAGTCAGGTTGATTCGACAGCAGGATGCTCTGCCCTACATGGTGTCTCAGCCGCTTCCCTGGCAGGTTCATTACGTCTCCCACAGTCGAAGAGGAAGCAAGGCAGAAGAGGTCAAAGCCCCTAACCCTACGCAATTTGCAACCACTTCCTTCACCCACTGCCTGTATTCCCCCTACACACACACTTTCAAACTTCTCATTTCTGTCATAACAAAACCTATGAGTCCACTTGAAAAAGGCACCAACATTTCATACTGAACATTTTGTACTAAATGAATCAATACTGTGACTGTTCATATCGTAATATCTTAACAGACATAAAAGTAGCCTTGGTTAGCGGTTTACAGCATTCTTTTTTTCTTCTTATGTCAGGGCCTCCATGCGATCAAAATCTCACACGTCATTAGCCATTATTTTGTGGTTACCCTCTTTATTACTTGCGCACGTACTGTCAAGTGTAGACAGGCGACATTTGCACACCTTATCTCTCTGCATCACACACACGCATGCATGCACGCACATGCACGCACACACACACACACACACACACATGCACGCACCGTCCCTCCCTCCCTCCTTTCTGTCTCCAACTGAGATTATACTCAGCGGCTCGGGACAATGTTCAGGTATCTGTAATCCGGTGAGGAGGGATTTTGATGTGTCTTAATTGGGAAGGATAGAAGTGTGTGTGTTTCAGTTTGCTACACTGATGAAAATGCCTCTGCAGAGAAGGACTGCTTCTTCTCTGCAGAGGCATTTTCATCAGTGTAGCGAACTGAAACACTCACACTGACCTGACAAAGCCAAGTATTGCTTTGTCCTTGTGAAGATCTT
>JBBPCZ010000001.1:13056822-13090780 GCA_037974445.1 Brycinus macrolepidotus
AGAGGGGACCAACTCCACATTAAAGGCTATGTATTTGAATGCAATGTCATTAAAGTCCATGTTGGTGTAATGGTCAGGTGTCCCAATACTTTTGTCCACATAGTGTATATATATATATATATATATATATATAAATTGTTTTCTATAATTTTCTATATTAAATTCTCAGTCAAGTAATGTCCATGTATTTTAAATACGACCATGTAAATTTGTAAATTAGTATTGCCTTCTCACCACTAGAGGGCGGACAAATACTACAGATCACTTAATGAAGCCTCACTAAAACATCAGTTATACAGAGAGACGGAGAAAGAGAGAGAGAGAAAGAGAGAAGGGGGAGAAAAAGAGGGAGAGAGCGAGAGAAGCTGACTGAGCAGTTATGCAAATGGTGACACAATATGGCATTCACAGCAGTCATTATCAGTGGGCTGGATTTGGTGTGTCTCTCAGTGGCAGAATGTGGCAGATGGCAAAATAAGTGTGCCACATGAAAAGGACTGACCACCAGACATTGTGTTAATTCGTTCTACCCTCATACATGCACACACACACACACACACACACACACAAACACACGCACTTCTGCAGAAATATATGACTTTTTTACTGGACAGTTTTCTTTGCATCATCAGAGACATTAGTACTAGTACCAAGGGCTGAACAATTCTGAGATCATGTCCATGATGAGCTGAAAAGGTCAAGTATGCTACCGAGAAGCTGTAAGGAAACAGGTATAGAAGATGTTCGGAACGGCGGGGCATGTGGATGATCAAAAAAGACTCATCAAGCAATCACAAAAATGGGAGGAGCTAATCAATAAGTAGATAGTGGTAAGCACATGGATTACGGACAGGAGAGGGAATTAGGAGAGACAAGACCTGAAAACGAAGGAAATGAAGCTAAAAAGAAAGAGAAACACAGTACTGGAGAAAGAAGTGAGGGTGCACCTCTGATAGAGCTTCCTCCATTGTCTCCTGGAATCCAGGCCAGAGTGATGGAGGAGGTGGAGGTCGTGGAGACTGTCAAACGTGGTTGATCTGGGGGAACTGACACACACCATACATGTATTTTCAAATAGAAATTAGATAAATATTTCACCTTCTCACAATGGGTGTATAAAGTTTAGGATGGGGACTCCAAAACGCTGTCATGCTATGATGGGACAGATCTTACCTTGCACAACCAGGTTCACGATAATAGTGTCGAACCCCAGCGTGTTGGTGGCCGTGCAGGTATAGTACCCAGAATCTTCAGCTTTCACTGAGCGCAGCACCAGTGTCCCGTTTGACAGAATATTCCGATGGCCATCTTGAGTGACTGGTATAGACGAATCCTCACTGCAGAAGTCAATATCAAGCAAACATAGAACTCTTGAAGCACTGAACCATGAATCTGTTTGTGAACTAGAGAAAGCCATGAAACCAAGAGGACGCAGAATAACATACAGATATGTAACAATATCTGTGAATAGTGCTGGTGTTTAGGTCAAAAGAAATCGAAAATATGTGACAAAATAGGAAGACATCCATGCAGAGAAACGGTTATGCAGCAGTTAAAGAAGCTTATTTAGGTCTATTTAACAGCCGGCAGCTCCATAAATACTGGCCTATTCTGGTGCAGATGATACATTCCCCACTTGATATCACACTTGTTATTTGTTTTATATATTTTATATGTATGTTTAAAACAGATACGCATCTACAGAGCTGCAAATCTCATCTCTGTACATTCCTGTGTATTGCAATGACAATAAAGAAATTCTATTCTATTCTATTCTATCCCTTTGACCCATTTGAATTCTATTTGTGAAAAGAGAGTGCGCGTATGAAACGAGAGCTGGTGGAATCAGAGTGTATAAAAAGTGTGATTCAGACCTGTCTTTGGTCCATTTGATAGTGGGAGTAGGCTCGCCGACCGAACTACATGGAAGCCGCACCTCCTTCATCCATGGGGTCGTCACGGTACCTCCAAAAGACAGTATCTTTGCAGGAGCTGAGAAAGAAACAGATAGAGAGAGAGAGAGGGAGAGAGAGAGAGAGAGAGAGAGAGAGAGAGAGAGATATAGAGAGAGAGAGAGACATATTTATCCGTAACAGAATACTTAGAAAGTCTTAAAAAAAACAAAGAGAGTAATGCTGTAACTGCTAGAATTGATTCTGTAAAAAATATTAGTCAATATATTATCATAAAATAAACAATAATTATGACAGGAGAGCAATATTACTCAAATATTAACCCAAAAACATCTTTTATTGTGGTATGTCCCACACATGAGCATATACAGATGCACACACGCTACACATGCAAACCACTGCTCTGCCCCTCTGTCTCATGCTTTCTCCCAGCTTTTCACACACTTGACATCTTAATGCTTGTTCTCTTGTAGTGGCTGAATACAGTATTGAGAGCAGCAGCCTGGAGGATACTGCCTTTTACAACTAGTGATCAGACCAATGAGAGGGGGAGTGAACTCAATGGACGGTATACACACACACACACACACACACACACGCACATACACACACATATGGCAAGCAGACACACAAAGGCATGCAGACCCTCTCTTCTGCTCCTGAATCCAGGCACTATTGATTAAACTGCCCCCTTGATTCGCCCCCTGATGTGCACTATATTGGCCAAGTCATCAGCTGCCATTTCTCAATCCATCTTGTCCTCCTTCGTTTGGTGCCCTTTGCTCGTCGTCACATAATTAACAATGCAGTATTCCTCCATCAATCAAGGGAGAATGGACAAAAAGAGGAGGGGCAGGAGAACGAAAGAAAAGAAAAAAATAAAAATAAAAAATGACGCGTGACTTCAAATGACCCGGAATGCTCTCAAGGTCCTTCTCATCATCATTTTTTTTGTCATCACGCACTTGCTTTTGCTTTTTCATGTACACCGAGTGGAAGTGAACCAGTAATGTATTGTAAATAAATCCTATCAAATGAGTTCACAGACAGGACAGGGGTGAGGTAACCTTGGGGTCTCCTGTTCGAAAGTCTGTTTTTCTACTGTTAGCCACATGATGGGCTCACCTTTGCCAGCTGGCTCCACAGTGACTTTCTCACTGATGTTGCCCCGGCCAGCTGTGGTGACTGCCGCCGCCCAGATCAGATACTGTTGACCTCGGGTCAAGTGGGTTATGCGGTAGAAGAGCACTTCTGGGTTTGCCTCATATTCACTAGGAGCCTGGAAGCAATAGAAACACAATATTAACAATACAAAGTTGTTGTATTGCACCAATATGGATATTCTGAGCTGTAAACATTTAACACTTTGTTGGAGCTGATACAGAAAACAACCAATAATTCTGGGGGGTTTTTTTTGTTCATTTTAAAATACATTTGTAATATGAATCCACAAATAAATAACAGTGTATGTAAGATTAAAACTAATCCTGTGGAGTCTAATCACACAACCTGATCGCACACCTCTTGGTTTCCAGTCATAATTGGGTGAATCATAATAAAGCTGCTAATCAGTGATTGTGGGAGAAACCTCAAAAAGTATAGGAAGCCTGACTTTTTGTAATCTATGTTCATAATATGCTCCTAAATTAGAGCAATAAGCTCATACACAAATGAATTAAAAACAGTGATTAGAGAACCCTTTATTAGTCCCACAAGTGGAAAATTTGCATTGTTACTGCAGCAAAGTGGACAGAACAAGAGAAGAAAGTAGAAGCAGCAAATTAAAATAACCAATAAACCAATAAAAAGCTATAACTTCTATAGATAACTCGATTATAACTCAGAAGGCCTGAACGTCAAAGACTATAGATGGTTAAGAATATTAACTGAAAACTGAATGTTGACTATTGAGCAGAGTGTAGCAGAGAAGGCAAGAACTGCCCAAGTGTATTTGGGAAGTGAAATGAGGACAAGATTTTAGATCTTCACACTTCATATTCTTTAGGCTACAAAGATCACAGGAAAGATTCGTTTTCAAATGTCTAATTAGAGTGGTGATTATAAAACATTTGTTCTCAACTGAAATCCTTTCCTCCAGCATCAAAAATCTGGTTCTAATTGTAGATGGTTATTTAAATATCAGATGGGTTATAATAATAATAATAATAACAACGATAATTTCATTAATTATTATTAATGATTTATTATTATTATTGTTGTTATGATGATGATGATGATGATGATGATGATGATGATGATAATAATAATAATAATAAATAATAATAATAATAATAATAATAATAATATTATAGGCACTTATCAAATGATTTACTGTCTACTGCTAAACTATGCTCCTTTAAAACAAAAAAAGATATACCTAAACCCATGCATTATTGTGTGATCCCTGCTCAAAGGCTAAAATAAGAGAAAGTCAGTGAAGAAAACAATCCAAAGCAACTTGTGCTAATTTGTCATTAATAAAACATGTATGCTTATTACAGTCTGATCATGCTTCTTTTGTATTGCTCTGAGAGGAAAAGGAAGGGTCTTCTTTTATAACACTCGAAAACAATAGTCTTGTACACTCGATACCATTCTTCCAATAATCCACCAAGCAATACATTTTGTTTCTTTTATCTGTGGAAAGGAGAAAGGTGGAGCTGTGTGTGTGTGTGTGTATGTGAGAATGCAAGCGTGTGTGTGGTGCACCCCAAGGGAGCAGCATAGGAGACCCAGGGGGGCTCACACTCTAAGATGAGAGGGGAAAGACAATGCCCCCAGACATGGCAATTGCTCAGACTCCCACATCTCTGACAATAGAGCTAGCCTAATGAGAGCTACATATCTGCTGCTCACATCAGCATGGGAGAGGATGGGCTGAAACACATGAGTGAATGCACACACACACACACACACACACACACACACACACGCACGCACACACACACACACACACACATGCACACACACACACACACACATAGTCAGGCACTCATGTACATATGCTTTATATATACACAAGCACATAAATACCACAGGGTTCAATGAGACACACATATACAACCACCTAGCCTAGACCCTTATACACACCCACCCAGACTACACACTCATACACAGACACACATGCAAAAGGGATGCGAGGCTTTGCTGCAAGCTCCTTTGGTAATTGCTGCATGTTTTAGAGAGCCGTGCGTCCGCTGTCCAGAATGGTGTTCATCACTGTGACTGTCCACAGCCCGCAGAAATACACACACGCGCGCCCACACTCTCTTCATTGAGCTCCCCCCCAAAGCTCGGCCCACCATTCTCCCTCATACTACCTCAAGCCATGGCACCGACACTTACCCTTTACACTACCTTCTGGTCACACAGACACAGAGCAAGGCTGCCTCATCCCTCATGCTATGATGCACTGCATTGTTTTTGCAGGCATTTTGCACGTTTGTGTGTGGGCTAATCTATTTTGTGTAAACACATTTTCTCCTCGTCTATTCATCAGCTCTCTGGAGTGGAGCACGCTTTTCGGCATCCAGTCCGCCTCCCCGACTCATTCTCACATCCTTCCACCTTTTTCGTTTTCTCTTCTTCTCTTTTACTGTTTCGTTCCCTCTCTCGGTGGGGATGCAAGCAGGGAGGTATGGAGGGAGGGAGGAGGAGTGGTGTAACGGATATTGAAATATTCCTCCGGCGTGGAGATAGCGGTGATCCAGGGAGCGATAGAGGCAGATAATGAAAAGAGGAACAAAAGTACTCCCTGCACGGTGTGTCTGACCCCCCCCCCCCCCCTCCCTCCCTTTGCACTCATTTACATAGTAATCACCCCATGCTCTGCAAGAGGCCAGGAAGGGAGGAAGAGACAGAGGGAGAGAGAGGGAGAGAGAGAGAGAGAGAGAAAAGAGAAAGAGATTTGTGAATTAGAAAAAAAAAAAAAAACGAGTAGGAAGAGTGTGTGTGTATGTCTGGACAGGTACATTAATTCAGTGTGAGAGTACACAAATTGTGCATGTGCATGTGTATGTCTGTTGATATGAGTGTGTTTGCGGAGGAGGAGGTTATAAATGTGATAGAGCCTCTAAGGGATGTGTGTGTGTGTGTGTGTGTGTGTCTGTGTGTGTGTGAGTGTGTGTGTCTGTGTGTGTGTGTTGTCAGCTTGTTTCCTGCCCTCGCTGATGAACAGATGAGGTTGTCTAGGCAACGTGATGAGACACAGATATGCAAATGAGAGGGGGAGAGTGAGCTTGCACGCACACACTGCAGTATGAGGCTCTCATTTTCACTCTCTCTCACACACACGTCCTGCTGATACTGCAGCACTGCCCCACACAATCAAACACACTCATCACAGGCACATTAAAAACGCAGACAGATTCAGATAATCCTGAGATTAAAAAAAAAAAAAAAAAAACAGTCTCAACTTAACATGTACAATACACACACGCACACAAGCTCATAAATCAGCCCCCTCAACAACACCCACATATACAACCATACACACATACACACACACACACATACCCAAATGTCACACGTACGCCCCCTTTTGTGTCTTACCGGTTGGCCTGAACCAGGGCTGGAGCAATAAATGGTGTATTTACGGATGATGCCATTAGGCTTGTTCGGAGGGAGCCAGGATACCACCACACTGGTGGCAGAGGAGGGGACAGCTTTGATGCCTGCTGGAGGGCCGGGGTCTAAAAAAGCAAGAGAAAGGAATAAAAGGAATAAGATATGTTTCCAATATCTTAAATTTAGGCCACAGAAACAGTAATTGTTGCATGAACGCGTGCGGAGACATGTTCTCTGTTAAGGACGTGTACAGATGAGGTTTCTGATGATTAAAAAAAATCATCCAGAATTTCCACGCAAATTTTTGACCACGCAAACTTTTGCATACAGCTGTCTATGAGTGTAGTCTAAGGGGTTTCAGTGCCGTTAAAGTGAGCAGATCTGTTTGCGGCTTTGCTGGACTTAGCCTTTAATTTTAAGAGGCTCTGCTGGGTAAGAACCCATGAAATGATAGAGAGAGAGAGAGAGAGAGCGAGAGAGAGACAGATGTTAACACACGCTTATCTTGACACATACTGTGCAGACAAAGTGTTCCGTGTGTGTTTGTATGAGTGTGTTTTTGGGATGTCTGAAATCTTCAAATGCTGTTAATCTGATGCAGTATTCTCCATCAACTGTGGTATTTTCACTGTGGTACTCTAAATAATTTCAGAATGAAAATTTTCTGCATGGAATCATTGTTCAAAAAATAACATATTGTAACTTAAAAAAAATGAGCTCTGCCATAAAATTCACTCTACTCCAGGTAATGACAGAAAGTAAAATACAGATTTTGTTACATTAACTTACGATTAGAAGTTCAATTAACTCAAAATTCAGTTCGGTTAATTCAAAAGTAAAAGCACCTTTTTTTTACAGTGTAGTGATAGAAGTGGAGAACACTAGCTGTGAAGGTAATATACTCTCTGTCAACTTGGATGGGACCCCTTAAGACACTGGGGTAGTATCCTCATGGGTATGTCATCAGTTCCTTAACTGTATTGCAATTATATTACGTTTGTATATAACCCACACGGACTCCAGTTTTTTTTTTTTTTTTAATTTTATTTAATTCTTTACTTTACATTTATTTTATGTTTAATTTATATATGCCTTTTCCCCTGGAAGAGTGAATCTGCATTTGAAAGGGTCACAACTGGACCGTAACACAACTGATGTCTCTTTGAGGGCACATTTACAGTGTTGGGGTACATTTACAATGTATCTGCATTACTGTAACTACTATAAGAGTTACAGAAATGTCCTCATTCAATCTAATCCAAAGATGTACAAACTATTTGCTTGTAGTTTACTCAGGTTTTCAGTCATTTATCTGTTTTGATAAGAATGTGATTATAGTGTGAAATAAATGCACAGAAATATAAATGGAGCTGATATTATGCCTAAGCCTTTGACCCTCAAATGTATGTATATCAAGGAAAATAAAATCAGGCACAATACTGAGGAAGGCTGCTAATCCTGGGGTCAGCTACACATAATCTACAGACTTTTAAAGACACTAAATCTGGGAACACGCCTAAAAATGCGGGAAGAAAGAATGAATTTTACACAAATCTGTACTCTATATGCCCTAGTAAAGGAGAGAGGGTTAGAGAGAGAAGAAAATAAAAGAATGCAACATGCCAGTCACAATATTTCTCTCCCTCTAACTCTCACACAAATGGCTTGACTAGAAAGGGAGAGACCGAGGCGCATACTCTTCTAAGTCCACTTCTCCTCTGTCTCATCCTCTTTCCCCAGACACTGCTCCTTCAGGGCCCCCCTGACTGCCCCCTCCCCAAGGGAGGAACAAGACAGATAGGCCTCTAATCCTATGCCCACCAGTGTAAGCACAAACCTAATGCCTGCTAATCCACAAAGAATTAATCCTTCTCCTTGTGTTGGGGGGTAAACTGGGCTGGGTTGTGACACAGACACATGCGCTTACATTACAAGTCCCCACCCATTGGCGTTTTAATTCTCATTAGTCGTGGTAATGACACATCAGAGCTTAAATGTGCTGTAATTGCCAAGGTGACAGCATCCAGCATCCAGCATCCAGCATCCTCTAGACCTGTCCCACTCCACTCTCACCTCCAGCTAATACAGCTTTAGTGATAGGGCTTTCAAACCCTTCTCCATCTCTCTCTCTCTCTCTCTCTCTCTCTCTCGTTCTCTCTCTCTCTCTCTCTCTCTCTCTCCCTCCCCCTCTCTGCCCCTTTCTCTCTCTCTCTTACTCCACTCTTTCTCTTTCTCTCTGGCTCTCTGTCTCTCTCTCTCTCTCTCTCTCTCTCTCTTCCCCTTTGCCCTTTTCTCTTTTGCTCTCTCTCTCTCTCTTCCCCTTTGCCCTTTTCTCTTTCTCTCTCTCTCTCCTCTCTCTCCCCCTCTTCCCCTTTCTTTTCTCTCTCTCGCTATCTGACACTGCGTTCTCTTCGTCTCTCTCTCTCTGTCTCTCTCTTACTCCACTCTTTCTTTATCTCTTTTTTCTCTCTCTCTTCCCCTTTCTCTTTCTCTCTCTCTCTCTCTTTCTCTCTCCCCCCTCTTCCCCCTTGCCCCTTTCATTTTCACTCTCTCTCTTTCTCTCCCCTCTCTCTTTCTCTCTCTCTCACCCCGCTCTTTGTCTTTCTCTCTCCCCCTCTTCCTCTTTCCTTTTCTGTCCCTCTGTCTGATGCTGCTCTTTCTCTTTGTCTCTCTCTCTCTTACTCCACTTTCTTTTTCCCTTTCTTTCCCTTTCTTCTCCCTTTCTCTCTCTCTCTCTTCTTCTCTCTCACCCTCTTTCTCTCTGTCTCTCTGATGCTGCTCTTTCCCTTTCTCTCTCTCTCTCTCTCTCTCTCTCTCTCTGCCACACACACGCACTTAAAACCTCAAACCTGAAAAGAATTTAGAGTAATGGCGAAGCCTCTTCGTCACACACTTGAAATCTGACAGGCAGACACCACCTACAATACACACATACAGTATATACACCCTGACACACAAAAAATAATGAATTTACATGGAATCGAGGCTTCCTGCAGAGCCAAAACAATGTGTGTGTGTGTGGACACATATGTATGTATGATGTGCTATTTGTGAAATTTTTATTTCCTGGTGAAGAAAATAAATTGCTGCAGTGTGTCTGCAGAGAAGCTTAGCTTAGTCCCCTAGTATGCAAATATGCCCTTTAGTTTGCATACACATTTATTTTTGCAAGTATAGGTATTTGAGCAGGCATAATAGATTGCTGTTTCTTTGTGCGTGTGTGTGTGTGTGTGTTTACTCACGGTCCTCTCGGGTCTGTATGTAGAGGACGTTGCTTCGGACCCCGTCCCCTGCCTGTGTGTAGGCCAGCACCTGGACGCTGTAGTTTGTGAATTTCTCAAGGCCCTTCAGCTCCACCTGCTCACGAATGGTGGTGATGTTCTGCATCTCACCCCATTCTGAGAAAGTGGGATGGAGAGTTAAGAACGGTTTAGACTTTCAGCCTCTACCCCATGATCTTACACTTTGCAAATTACAGCAGTACAGTCAGAGCAATACACTGCGCTGAGGAAAAGAATCAAACAGGGTCAAATAAGGAATTACACAGTCACACATACACATACACAGTTATTAGGGGTGTACACATACTTTTGGCCATGTAGTACATATTTGATCGCTGAAGGTACAGTGACTTCAATTCAGTTTCAGTTCAATTCTAATAATCAATTCCAAATGGTTTTGTATAGCGCTTTTCATAATGGACATTGTCACAACGCAGCAGAAATCCAGATCCAGGGCCCTAATGAACAAACCAAGCTATCGTCAGTTAACTGAAACACAAGAACTGTTAACTGATGACATCCATACTAAAAAGCTATTTGGATGCCAACTCCATAATTCTAATACCGTGTATATAGTATGATGGTAGCTCAACGATAATATGGATACATGACATCACAGACACAAAATACATAAATACAGATACATGTAAATATTTGGCATCCTCTACCAAAGATGAGTAATCCTCTGTCAAAGATGAGTCATGAATCTTGTAGCAGAGCAAAATATACCTCTAAATCCACATAAAAACTGGTTGATCAAGTTTTTTTCCCAGTGGCTCTCCATGTCATCTGACCTAAATTCCTTTGAAAATCTGCCAGGTGAGCTAAAGAGAAGAGTCCACGGATGAGAACCAGGGGCTCTGGAGAAATTTTGTATAGCCTCACGTATGTGGTTAACCATATCCAGCATTATAAAAGAGGATTAACTGCTTTTATTTGGAGAAACGGATAGTACAAAAAACGATAAGCTAAAGTTTTATATAGAATCAGTAATAAACAACTAAAAACAACAACTAGAGGACAGCAAAGAAACAAAACTAGTGTCATATACAATATATGGACATATGTATGGGGACACACCTGTTTTTCAGGGTTTGGGCTAGGCCCCTTACTTCCAGTGAAGGACAATCTTAATGCATCAGCATACCAAGACATTCTTAACAACGCCATGCTTCCAACTTTGTGGACACAGTTTGGGGAAGAACCTTTTCTATTCCAGCATGACTGTGCCCCAGTACACAAAGCAAGCTCCTTAAAGACATGGCTGACTGAGTTTGGTGTGGAAGAACTTGACTGGCCCGCACAGAGCCCTGACTTCAACCTCATCCAACACCTTTGGGATGAACTGGAACGGAGATCGTGAGCCAAGCCTTCTCGTCCAATATCAGAGCCTGACCTCATAAATGTTATACAGAATGAATGGGCACAAATTCCTACAGAAGAGTGGAAGCTGTTATAGCTACAAAGGGAGACCAACTTCACATTAAAGTCTATGTATTTGAATGCAGTGTCTTTGAAGTTGGTGTAATGGTTAGGCGTCCCAATACTTTCGTCCATATAGCGTACAAGACAAATACACAGGTCTACAGTACAATGGAAAATCACAGGAGCTTGTGTGGTGGAACAGACTAAGGGTAAAGAGGTTGAGGAGGAATAAGTAAGTAGCAGTAGTAGTTTATAATTACTCTGGTTCAGCCCCAGTGCATGGCTCCCACAGCACCCACCTCCATCAGGGAAGAGGGACCAGAAGACTACCCGGTAGCCCTTCAGTACCCCATTCAGGGTCATCCGTGGAGGTTCAGACCATGTGATAACTGCCTCGTCTGATGTCACTGTGATGGCCCGCACATTCTGAGGAGGCTGGCTGGGCACTGGGGGAGAGAGAGAGAGAGAGAGAGAAAAGAGAGATAGAACCTCACTGTATTAACTCTTGCTATTAGCTCTTTTGGTGTGGTGTGTGATATAATGTGCCGGGAACAGAGGAGTGAGGGACCAAACTGTTTTATCATGCTTATTCAACACATTTTAATAATTATCTGAATCTACAATTTGAAACTAAGGAAACGTCCATTGACTGCTGGATTTTGGTTTCTGTTTATTAGCATTCAGTATAGCTTAATATAAAAAAATTATACTGTTTTTATATAAAACGTTATACTGAAAATGAATGTCCTATACAGAAAAAATATATTTTGACTCGCACTTTTGAAATATAAACAAATATTCCAAATTGGCCTGCGGTGGGCTGGGGAGCCTCCCAGGGTAAGTCCCTGCCTCACGCCCATTGACCCCGGGACAGGCTCCGGGTACCTGCAACCCTAGGGTGGATTAAGGGGTAACAGAAAATGAGTGAGACAGACAGAGGCACACCTAGGGACAATTTAGCATCTCTCGTTCACCTGACATACACCTGTCTTTGAACCATGGGTGGAAACCAGAACTCCCAGCAGAAACTGCCAAACTTCACACTGAAAGGGTCCTCGCTGCCACGGCTGGAACTCGAGCCCAGGGCCTTCTTGCTGGGAGGTGACAGTGCTAAACATTGCACCGCCATGCCACCCACAGGGTTGATATACACTTTTTGTCCTTCATTCTCATTCTCATTTCATTTTTAACCAACCTATTACAACTTAGGGCTGTTTAAATGTAGACTGATATCATAGGAAGCACATGTAATTTGTCATTTAACATTGCAGTACTTTAAGCGTAATTATACAGTATATATTATACTAGTATGTAATCCTGTATGTAATATTAAGATCTGTTACTGCTGCGTAGGCAGAAACAAGGTAGAGTTTGTTTCTCGACTGCTTAAAATACAAATATCTTTAGCCTCATAAGTGAAATGCTTCCGAGGGTGAAATATGTACAGCTGAAGGACTTTTGTCAGTTACAGTTAGAAAATATGTCAGATTGGCACAGATTAATATATTTTACACTTAATATAATATATTTGATGTTTCGAAATATGTTTAACATTAACAACGATGGAAACATACTGCAGTGTATTTACAATATATATGGATTTTGGACATTTTAAAATATGTTTCAATACATAACCCCTTCTGAATGGGGTTAAAAGTATGGTCATAACTGCTCCTCTCAAATGGAGCAGTGAAATATCCCACTGAATTCCTCTTTTTGTTGTAACGCTCTCTAGCACTTTCCTTTCTGCCCGGATACGTGTTGAATGTGGCCATGGTGAGTGGCCAAACGGTGCTCGTGAATAAAGAAGGCCACTATAGAGGTAAGACAGAGCCTGTCTGTGTGCCTTTTTCTGGGCAAGAACGTGTGTGTGTGAAGGACAGGATGAAAGGAGGGGGTGAGACAGAGGAGGGATAAAGCTGGCCAGCCTCTATGCAGGAGCAGCTGCAGCTGGCGCAGGAAGAGAGGGAGCAAGAAAAGGGAAAGGGAGAGCGAAAGAGGGGGAGGGAGAAGAGAAACCGCAGTGTTTGTTTGAAGAGGCCTCGGGGCCTGACTGGGCTCAGCCTCTGTGGACCGCACTCCAATCGCCTTTTAGAGGACTGGGGTTTGAGTCCATTCACAAGCCTCGCTCTGTCCTGTTCTCAGTTTCACTCCCCTTTTCTCGTTCTCTTGTACACAGAGATCTGATGCCTGACATCAGGGCCAACTGTATGATAACAGAAGTGAGTTCTAGAAAACAGAAATAAAATCAGGAACAACAGAAAAGTAGATTTCCCCAAAAAAAGTAAAAGGAAAATGAGACAAATAACAACCGCAGAGAACTTTACCAAAGAAACAAAAGCCACGAAAGGTCATTTTAGACTGAGTGAGAGAGAACGAGAAGACGAAGGGCATTCAAATCCAGAGTGAGGGATGAGAAAGAGAGAAAAGGGGAGACAATACACTCAGCTGCAGATAATTACACTTGGGGGGGGGGCAGTGGAGAGAGAGGCCTCTGCAGACAAGCTAATTATAATTATTTTTAGTATGTGTGTTGTTATTACTATTTAACACCATCAATATCACTGTCACGAGGGGGACAGTGACACGCTAGTGTTTGAGGCCTCTGGAACAGAGGGGATCTCTATGTACCACCCACATGCCCACACACATACATACTGCTTCATGCACGCACAAATCTCAGCATGAGGGATTTTTATACACATATTGTACATTTCTCTAAGTGTTAATCTGGGAGGGTGCTGAAGGAGCAAAGAAGTAACAGTGTATAAAAAATGACTGCCAGTTGACTTCTCATCACTGACATGTATTTTTGTGCATTTACCATCTTCCAGAGTGGTAGCATTAATCTCTGAGCTAGAAGGTCCTGTTCCGGCTCGGTTGAAGGCCTGCACCACCACTCCATACTGGGCAAATTTCTTCAGGTTATCCAGTGTGTATACCTCACTGTCTCCCGTCGCTTTCATTTCCACTATGCTGTATTGGCCATTGCTGCCTGGCCCATTCTCCCTATAGCCAATCTGATAGCCACGGATCACTCCATTCTGAAGCTCCTTCTTTGGGGCCTGGGGAGAGAAAAGAAGGCATCAAGAACTGTCCATTCAGATTCCTTAGTCTCAGTGCCATTGGCGTTAGGGTGCAAATCTAAAATTCTGGCGCAGGTTGTGTACCTTCCATGTGACACGGATGCTTTGTGACGTCATGGGCTGCAGAATAACATCCATGGGTGGCCCATCAGGAGCTGTAAGTACAGCAAGAAACTTTGTTAGACCGGTTAAAGCTAGGAACAGCTATTCTGCAACACTGTTCTGTGTGCATTTGAGTATGTGAGTGTATTGCGTGTAGACCTACGAGCTTCCTCTGTGCTGATGGTCAGTTCTTTGCTGGCCTGACTTCGTCCAATCTTGTTGTATGAGTACATGCGGATGCTGTAGACAGACGCAGGATGCAGCTCTACTATGTTGGCCTGGTTGTTGGTGGGGGAGATTTTGCGTGTGGCATGCTTCAGTTCCCATGGGTCTATGATGAAGAGAAAAGATCAGCACATAAACAGAGGCACTCTGCATAAAGCAAACTGTCCATCTTGCTTCGAAAAAAAAAAAAGCAGGCAAATGCATTTAAAAGACCTGCACTGACTGAGGATAACGTACCAGATTTGTTTTTGTATTCAATGTCGTAACTGGTAATGATGCTGTTGCCGTCAAACCTCTGGGTCCATCTTAAGTTCATGCTGCGATCCTTGACCTCACGAACCTCCAACTCTGGAGGATCAGGGGGCTCTACAAGTTAAAGAGCAATGAGATAAGAATAGAGAGAGAGAGAGAGAGAGAGAGAGAGAGAGAGAGAAATGAGGGGAAGAAGAGAGTGGGAGAAGTGGAGCAAGGGTATAAATTATTGATTCTGTGTCTCTAGATAAGGTGTATCATATCAGACATGAGTGTAGTCTTCATGGCTGATTGTCTTGCCTTGCACAGTCAGCTGAATGAGGCCACGGCCTTCACCATAGGAGTTGATGGCATGACAAGAGAAGAATACAGAGTCCCCACGCTCAGCTGGCTTCAGCTACAGAGAGAGGGAAAGTGAGAAAGTGAGAGAGTAAACTGGCTCATGTTCACTCTGGTTCTGCATTTAGGGCTGTACTCTTCTCTCACTGTCTATAACAGGTTTAAATGTAAGTCTTTTTTACTGTCGTCAATCGCGCTGTCCTTCTAACATGAAATGAAAAGTCTATGATATGGAATTGATATAGAATGACATAGAATTTGATATAGAATGATATAGTCTATGATGTAGAATTTATTATAGAATGATACTCTATTTGATTTCTCAAGCTTGCGCTGCTGTACCATAACCGAAGGTATTGCCTTTCTCAATCATTATTAACCTCCAGCCAGTAAGTGAGCTCTCACCTTCAGCGTGGAGATCACCTCGTCACTCTTCTCATTGGGGCTAGTGGTGATGGAGTAGCGCGGGTTGCGGTCGGGGTCAATAACCGTGTCACCCCGCTCCCAACGGATGATGATAGGGTATTCACCCCGGGCGGTGCAGTTCAGCTCTTTATTCTGGCCCTTTATAGCCATAGTGGTGTTGGGATGGGAGGTGATCATGGCTGGGACTGGAGAGAGAGAGAGAGACAGAAAGAGCAAGAGAGAGATTATATTTCAATATGATTATTAGTAGTAGTATTGAAATTATTATTACTTGAATCTGCATTTGTATTCACTCTAATTTACCTATTTTATTTTATTTTATTGTTAAATCTTTTATCGTTTCTTTTCAATGCTTTGGGAATACTGTACATGCTCATGGTCATGCCAGTAAAGCTCTTTGGAGTGAATTGAACTGAGAGAGAGAGAGAGACAGACAGACAGACAGACATACAGAACACAAAATTATAATGTCTAATGTCTTAATGCATAAACATTACTACTTCCAACAGAGTAACTGTAAAATCAAATTTATAATAGTCAAAAGTGCAACAGTACTGAAGTCTTTGACTAATACAGTGTGGTGTTACTGATACAATGAGTGTTACGTCAAAGTGTCAGCAGGGTCATCGTGATGTAAGAGCAACTATGTCCACCCTGTATTAAAGACACTACCTTTCTACCTTCATCTCAACTGCTCCCTCACACTCACTTGTCCTGCCCACCCCCCCAACCTAGAACTCTCTCTTACACACACACACATTATTGATCTGAAGAGGGTTCCGCTGTTTTGTTTTCATCACTTATTCATTCTTCCCTCCTTCCGCTGAGTGAAACAGACAGAATTGAGGGAGGCAGAGGAGAGGAACGATTCAATCAATAACACCAACACGGCTTCAGAGTGTGGGTGCGTGAGAGAGAGAGAGAGAGAGAGAGAGAGAGAGAGAGAGAGAGAGAAAGAGACTGAGCAAGTGACTCTTCACTGTGTACACCAGTGGATAAGGAAAACAAAATGTGTATGTTTAAAGCTAGGAAAAAGAGAAGAGATGAAAAAGAGAAAAAGGAGCAAAGCAAATGCTGTGATAGAAACCTTTTGGCTTACTTTAGGCCTGGCCATCAGAAATCAGAACCACACACCACCCACATTAAAACTGTACTGATTACAGTAGAGTTGGCTAAATGTTTAATTTTGAAAAAAATGGACCTATTGTTGACATGACTAGAGATTTTCCACGTCACATACATTAAATGAAGAGAAAATAAAGTCTGTTTCTGACACATTCTATTATAATTGCTGGTTTAAGAAGTCCTCTTGCCTGTCCATCCCAATGCACAGTCCCACCTATAGAAGCACATATCAGAATGCTGGGTTTTCCGAATGACATACAGTCATGTGGTCACAGGAACATCTGTGTCTTAGTGAGCATCGAAGCATCCCTCAAGCTCAGTTATAGAGATGAGAGCCCCTCTTAGTTTTAAAATACAAACATGAAATATTCAGAATTCATTGAACAAATACACAAGCTTTCATGCAATTTATCTTATAATTATCTAATAATAAAGAAAAAATCTGATTGACATTCTGCAGGTTTTCTTCAGCATCAGACACATCTTAGAGTAAGAATTTTAAATGTATATATATACACATAAGATGTTTTATAAATAAGTTGCAAACATCTAAAGCGACACATTTTCATATAGTTCGACTCACTTTTGACGGTGAGCAGCATGCTCTTGCTGATATCAGAGCCCACTCCATTGCTGGCTTGACACAGGTAGTAGCCACGGTCCTCCTCCAAAACGTGCCGGATCAGGAGAGACCCATTGGGCATGATCTGGATCCGGCCGGTCAGAGGAACTGGGTGATACTGCTGTGGGTTTCCGATACCTTGAAAAGCAAAATGCAGAAAAATGTTAGATTTTCCTGCGTATTGACCTTAATCTCATCAAATCTGAACATAAGAGAAGAGTGTAATATATTTTGCTTCTGCTCACAGATTTGCAAAACATGAACTAAAGTTCATGTTCATCTAAAGTTAATTTTTAATGATTATTCACAGCTATCTTAGGCATCATCAAGAGCTGCAATTTTAAAACTGAGTCTCAGAATATTAAGACCATTAAGTTATATTCTCGCAAAAGCACAGTACCTTTGGCATGTTTCCACATAACTTTGGGAGGAGGATAACCATCCACAGAGCAGTTCAGAACCCCAGACTTGCCGTAGATCCCGTCCTGGTTGTTAGGCTGCACACGGAAGCGAGGGGGAACTGGGAAAACACCGAGACTTTGATGCTTAGCTCAGGAAAAAAAAAATCTTAAAAAAAGTACAGTTTCTACTAAGGCATGAGAAGACACTTTCTCCTTCCACATTTGAAGTGGACAGTGTTCATTTCAATATAAGTTTTATTCATTGATTAACTTCCTCTCTTAAGGAAATTAAGTATGTCTTGTTTAGGCAAGGTTCTCTGCCACTGCTATAGTGTCTATGACAGCAGTGTCAGTGTTACACTGTTATTTTGTTACAATAACGTTCTTGTAATTGTGGTGCACTATTGTGTATTGTCTTTTTTTCTATTGTCTTATTACCTTTTATTCTATCTTGTTGAACTGAGTATGCTAGTGACAAAAGAATTTCCCTCGGGATAAATTTAAAAAATCTTATCTTATATGCCATCCCTTTTCAATATTCCCACTCCCTGATTCATTTTAGAGCGAGAGTTAGTGGGAACCAGCCCTTGGAGACCTCACTGTATCGGCTGATGTCATTGGTCAACAGACAAACTGTTCAGACCCTAGGTTAGAGTAGTGGGTAAAGAATTTCTCCAGTCTCTCACCAGTGACTATGAGCTGTCTCTCAGAGCTGACAGTGGCCGCATCATTGCTGGCAATGCAGGTGTAGTTGCCATTGTGCTTGAGGGACACTTTGGAGATCTGCAGGGAGCTCATGAACTCCTTAGTCTCGATGGTGACGCCGGAGGTGCCTGACACAATCTCTTGGCCATCTTTGCGCCAGGTGATCCGAATGGGCATGTCTCCAGATGACACTACACATGCTATGTACATCAGCTTTCCGATGGAGGTAGGGGGGAAGTCAAAGGGCTGGATAAGAGGAGGGACTGTGAATGAGAGAGAGAGAGAGAGAGAGAGAGAGAGAGAGAGAGAGAGAGAGAGAGAGAGAGAGAGATATTTAGTATTCAGTACTCAGATGGTTGATATGTATACCTCTCTATGATCTGCAGTGTAATCTCTCCCTCCCATTGCCACACACACACACACACACACACACACGAACGCATGCACCACCTCTCTGTCCCTCCAGACCATAATAGCTGCTCTAATTAGAGCCCAATTGGCATGGGAAATAATGGTGCTACCATGGAAACGGAGGTGGGGGGACTACATTGGAGACATCTGGGGGATTTAATCTGGGGCTCGTTAAAATTCAGCTAATTAAATCAGAGACATGACAAGACAAGCAGCACACTATACTGCCTTCACACTGGAGTCAGTGTTCTTTTGTAACGGCACACGCACACACGCAAACACACATGTGCATGCACACACACACACACACACACATACACACACACACACACACACACAGTGGGGGCCTTACTGCCACTGCTTTAAAAGTTGAACCTTGAAGCCTTATGAAGACCTTGTATATCAGACAGCCCTCTTCCCAGTCATTCTAGACTCAGTACGAATCATTTTTACACATACATATTCACAGACAGTGATGAATAATTGTTATAAAGCTAGAGCAGGCCACTAATTCTCTTAATCAAGGCTAATATCAGTGCTCCCAGTCTATGGGTCTATAGAAATGAGGAAATTATCCATAGTCTTTACCGCACACATAAAGCGCCTGTGCAGTCAAGCACCCTACTAACTACATTTATTTCACCGGTACTAGTGTCCTAATTAACATTATTCAAAACCAAGCACTTGGCAGGCAACATCTGAAGAGATCATTGATTAGGAAGCTCCAGAGTATTTAGACCTATTCCATGCAGGATTAAAACTCAACCACAAAAATAAACTGAGACACAAAGCAAATCAACAGTTGTTCGAAATGTATAACTTCCACCCCAAATGTAATCAGTATTTAGATATAAACATTTAGTTTTGCACTGCTGGTATGAGGCTAACATGAGTAACAAACAACAGAAGTCAAAGTCACCCAAATTTTTTCCCATAAAGTTATCCTCATATACTTGCTTTAAGTAACACTAATAAGCGACAGCATGTAATCTCATCTCTAACCCTTAGAACACAGATCTGCGCTGGCAACGCAACAAATGGTAAATTGTCATCATACAGCCAAACAGCTCCTTATACTGAAGTTCTCCCGGTTTGTGTTGATGCTCAAGGTGTCAGACATCATGCTGAGCTTTGTTTGGTGTTCCTAAGCCACATGGAACCAAAGTTAATGTAATTAAAAAAACATGTAATACTAACTGCAGATGCCCACAAAGAACAAAAATGCCCCAATTTGTTGGATTTTAGGTCTTAGAAACAATCAGAAGGTAACACAAGATCGTTGATTCCGGGAGAGCGGCCAAGGTGTAGGTGTGCCGAGCGAAAGTGCAGCAAACACCGGTTTTAGACAGTTTTACACCATGTTATTTGTTATTTGTTGAAATTAGATTTTTATGAATATGGTCTGAGTTTTAAGGGTTAAATAAACGATTTAGTTAAACAACAGGGATTGCAAGGATAACAATATCAGCATTCAATTAACATTTTCTGTACATCACAAAGAGGAAACCACCCCAGTAGGACCTCATGAATGCACACATGGTTGCAGTCACCAAACAGGAGGTGAAATAATTAGCTACAGGTAAAGTGCATTGTAATTTAATCAATTTATTCTGAAAAATACAGAATACAGACTAAAGATTGCAAAGTCAGTAAGCACAGCAAAATCCCAAATCATTGCTGGCTTTGCATATGACATTACAGTCACAAACAAATTTTTTTTTGCCATTTTGTATGTTATGAGGCCCTCTGTTACTATAGGATGAATATAACAATTTGGCCAACAATTATACTCCAAACAATCCAAGCTTGATGGACTACAGCTACTACAAACACAAGAAGTTAACCCTTGCTGAAGTTTGCACAACTGAGCACAGGTTAAGATGGCTTGGGAAGGGTGGAAATGTTGTTCAGTATTGCACACGCCACACAGTAAATTCTATATGCACTAGGACTGGAGCAAAATTCACTCTATGGACAAAAGTTTTGGGACGCCTGACTATAACACCAACAGGGACTTTAATGACATTGCATTCAGATACATAGACATATAACTCTATGTTATAGACAAAGAGTTAGAATATAACAGCTTCCATTTTTCTTGGAAGGTTTTCCACAAGATTTTGGAGGGTTTCTGTGCGAATTTGTGCCCATTCATTCTGTAGAGCATTTATGAGGTCAGGCACTGATGTTGGACGAGAAGGCCTGGCTCGCAATCTCCGTTCCAGTTCATGCCAAACTGTGTCCACAAAGTTAGAATCATGGCGTTGTCCAAAATGTCTTGGTATGCTGAAGCATTAACATTCCCATACACTGGAAGTAAGGGACTAGCCCAAACCCTGAAAAACAGGTGTGTCCCAATACTTTTGTCCATATAGTGTACATGTACAAACACACATTTTTTTTCACACATCTACAGCTCTGAATACTCTTCTGAGGAAGTGCTGGATAAGCAAGTGTCTAACTTGTTGCTTTGTGCTCCAAAGAATGCAATCAAAATGTAGGCTTGCTGCATGACTATGAAATACATTTATCAGAAGGAGACAGCACAATATCGTGACATCTTTAGCTTCATCTTTTTGCTACAGGCAGCCAGAAGAATTGCTAGATGTTGCATTATGCTTCAAAGTGTGCAATCAAAATATAGTTCTTCTGTGCAAATATACTCGTAGTACACAAACCCCTACACTTTGGGTTATACATGTAAGACTTGGGCTTATTTGTGATGAAAATGTTTTCTTTAAATTCAGGGTAAAACATTTTGTTGATTTTGTGAGCAATGTTACATTCACATAGTTTCATTGCTTTGCTTTGCTATGAGCCTACTGTGTGTGTGTGTGTGTGTGTGTGTGTGTGTGAATTCAAGGAAAGCATGCCTCTTGTCTTCCACTGATTGCCAAATTGGGCTACGGAACAAAGTACTTCCGTATGTCCAACATGGCTAAGGTAGTTTTTTACAGCACATAATCTATATGTCTGTGTGAAAATAGTTTTACATACAGTTAGTTTTACATACACCTGCATTCTAAAAGCTAGGGGCTGCATTACATTATTTAATTTGGAAGAACTAAGGCTGCATTGTCATGGCATCTGCCAGTGAAATTTGATGGAAAAAAATACTACAGATGTGACTAACATTTTGGAGCATGTATGCTTTGCAGAAGGTTTTTTGTATTTTATTTCGCTAATCTCCAAACATCTACCCACAGACACAATAATGCTAATCTCACTAAACACAAGAATCTCGTCACTCGTCTTTAGCTGCTCTGTAACTGGCTTTGTAGTGGCTTGGTATCGGCTTAGATGCCCTTCCAAAGACTTTAGCATCTTGCTAAAACAACAGCCTGTATTTCAGGAACTGTCCTCAAACTAGCCCACTGCTGTCCATGTTGTCAACAAGTGGATTTATTACTAGTGAACATCCAACAAACTTCTATTAGGTTTTAACAACATTAGTTTCATAGCTCCATGGTACCATAACGGCAAACAATGATAGTCTTTTCAGTCTTTGGAACGGGAGTAGGTGCTGACCTTTCACAGTGACGTAGACAGTCTGGCGGATGAATATCTGTGGTTGAATGAGCACACTGCACAGGTACGCCCCCTCATCCATTCCCTTCTGTACATCACTCAGCTTGAGCGTGCCGTTCTCGTACACCACCTGTCGATGGTTGTCTGGCAACAACACGCCATCCTTGTACCACTTGATGGAGTAGTAAGGGTAGCCAATCACGCGGCAGTTGATGAAGGTGTTACGGCCTGCCACGGCTGTGATGTTCCGCATGGCCCGTATACTTGGGGAACCTGAGAGGGACACAGAGGAAGACAGAGAGGGGGAGAGAGGGAGAAGGTGTGGCAGGAAGGAAACAGGTAAAGTAAAATAGAAGAGAGAGAAGGGGTAGAGAGGAGTCGAGAGAGGGAGGGGTGTGGGATGCAGGAAGAGGCAGAAATAGGGGAATTGAGACATGTGGAGAAAGAAGGATTGCATAGGGAAATTGGAAACGTGAAAGATAGTCAAAAGGGATAAAGGAAGCAGAAGAGGTAACGAAGGAGAGACAGAAAGGAGAGGGCAAGAAAGATGAACAGAGGATGGTTGAGTGGATAATGGAATAATGGAAGGGGAGAAGGGGTTAGAATACTCTTTGTTTTCAGAGTATAATATGTGTGAGCACTGTGATTGTGTGTGTTTGTGTGTGTGTGTGTGTGTGTGTGCCAGTGAAGTTTGTAACTGTGTAGGGTACTATAGGTTGGCACACGGGTATATGCTTTAACATAAATACAAAACATTATGCATATCGATTTATATCTTTAGCTATCATGTAACATGTTCCAAGTTATTTTCTAATCATATCAAGCTACTGCATGTGTAATATATCAGAAAAAGCACATTTCAATACTTCGACCCCAAACACACATTTAGAGGAGGAAAGATTGGGTGAGAACAGAGATTTTGAGATGGGTTCAGTCATGTAACAACTGCTAACCTGTAGCCACTAGCATGTAACTTAGCCTTTCACTTTCTGGGATTAAGATTGATTTTGAGAGGTCAGTGGTAATTTGAAGGTCGCTAGCTTAACTAGATCAGCTTTGGCTTTAGGCAATTTGCCTGCAGGACACAGTAGCTTCATATTGAGACCGACTGTTTCTAGGTTAGCTTCAAAAGGTTAATGATGGCCACTTTACGTTGCTACTTTGAGATTTTGGGGGAAGGCTGACCCTCTGAAAGATTCTGTTCTCAGAAAACACACAAGGATGGTGGGGAAGGAGAAAGATGATGTACAGAATGTGTAGACAATCAGAAAACGGTGACTAAAAATGGAAGAGACTCCAAAAGAAAGTGGTCAAATGAAATGGTAATAGGAGGAAAACTTGTCTCAAAATGGAGGATAGAATGGATAATTGCGAGGGTGGTAGTGGGGCATATGGAGAGTTTGTGTACACAGATTTTTGTCTTCTCTAGCCATCCTCCTTCCTCTCCTTCTCTGCTCAGTGTGTGTTGAGCTTTGAAGTCACCGCGCTTACAAGTGAACCCCTGATGTATTATGCAACAAGATGGTCGCACAGTATCCCCTTCTCTCTCTCTCTCTCCCACTCTCTCTCTCTCTCTCTCTCTCTCTCTCTCTCTCTCTCTAGTGCTGTCTTTTGCATTGGTCTCCCTTTCTGCCTTTGTTTCTCTTGCATGAACTCAAGCAGCCAAAAACAAAGGGTCTATGCAGTGGAACTCTGCTGCTTTTTGGAAAAATGGACCTGTGTGTATGTGTGTGTATGTGTGTGTGTGTGTATGTGCATGCATGTTTGTCAGAGGTAAAGAAGAGTATGTTACTGCCCTCATTGTGTGTGTCACACTCTTGTTGTGTATCCATTAGAGTGAGTGTAAGAAAAAACGTCAGTTTGTATGATCATGACATGATGTGAGTAAAACAGTGAGGTAGAGTGTATCACTGGAAGTGCTTGTGTGTGTGTGTGTGTGTGTGTGTGTATGACTGATGACTGCGACCAGATTTCATTCTCACTCCAGTGATTGTTCTAGCATGCTCCCTTAACGGCATACATACATACATATGTATATATATATATATATATATATATATATATATATGTATGTGTGTGTGTGTGTATGTGTGTGTGTATGTGTGCACATGTGCATATAGAAAGAGTGAGAGAGAGAGAGAGAGAGATAGGAGAGAGAGAGTGGCAGTGATATCAGCAAGGCTGTCAACACAACTCAGTATCACTGCTCTCAGAAGGTGAGTCCTCTCCTCTCCTCGCCCCTCCCCTCCTCTCCTCATGTGGCTTCCCTCCTGTCCCTGCGTGTCTGGCTGGAGAAAAGGCCTCATCCTTCTGCTAGCTCTCTACTCTCTCCAAGAACAGCTAAAACACCTCATGTGTGCCAGCCAGCCAGAGAATGAGACGGATACACTCTGTATGTGTGAAGAAGGGAGGAACAAAGGCTGATATATGATGGTCAGAATGGAGACCTTGAAATGAGTACCACGGTGTGAGTTACATAAAGAAAAGAGCGAGTGGGTCAAACGATGAAAGTCATACAGACAAAAGATATGAACTAAAACAAAGACATCAGCTCACAGTGAAATGGCCAACAAACAAGACACACTTGGTCCACAAGCATGTAACCCCCACCCCACATTCTCACACACTCAGGGACACATTCTTCGTTGAAAATGAACGTGTGGGTGTGGGCAGGGAATGGTGGAGGGGGGGGGGGAGGGTAGGAGGTTGCGGGTTTTAAGCCACCCTATAACGGCTGAGATTGAAAAGTAGACAGGCACCTCTTACGTTTATGCGCGCTTGGTACTCGGCGCTACCGGCCGAGTTGCGTGCAGCGCAGCGGTACACGCCCCCGTCGCGGATCTGTGGGTTGCTGACATTAACGTGCGAGACAGTGGAGCCGTCCGAGAGCGTGTACTGACTGGCCCGGTGCGCCGAGTCCCGAGCGATTGGCTCGTCGTCCAGCGTCCAGGTGATGGTCGGAGGAGGGGCGCCTTTGGCTGCACACATGAGGGAGAAGGGCTCGCCTGGGGCCACCACGCGTTCACTGAAGGAGGACACAATCCTTGGAGTGCCATCTGAGAGGGAAGAGAAGAAGAGTGGTCAGTAAATTACAGGTGTGTGTTTCATGCTCATGAGTCACACGACCTACAGTATAAACTTGCCATCTTATTGTTTGAACTATTTCCACATACAGCTCCACTTCAACATCAGCGTTTTTCCTAATCTGAGATGCAATGTTACTGATATTGCAGCTCAAGTTGTCTCATCCTCTGCGGTTCTACAGTGCAGGGAAAAACTCATTTAAAACTAGAAGCACTTCCACGAGAAAATGTGAAGTGTGATTGCATGGTCGCTATAAAACCAGTGTTTGGAGACACTCAAACATTGGCTTTATGGACAAAAAAAAGTTTGTGTTTAAAAAAAATCTACTCACACTATGGATTCGAACCAGTGATCTTCTGATTCTCTTCATTCAATGCCCAGCATCTTACCAACTAACCACCAAGGGGGCATTGACTCACTGTCTCTTACCAAGCCATTTATGGTTAAGGACTACTGAATGTGTTGCTGCATTCACAGGCTGATTATTTTTAATTAAACCACAAACAAACAGAGACACACTGGTCAGGTTATAACTGACCTGAGCTTTAGTGTCTTGAAGTCTGTTTATGAGTCTGCTGTGTGTTTTGCTCCATGATTGTTTCTCCATGTTTGTGTTTCTTCGCGTTTTGTCCCTTTCTGGCCGCCTTAGCCGGGACGTCACAGACTCTCTCTCCAAGACACATTTTAAAGGCGACTCGACCATATGCTCTCTATCCTCACATATTACAGAGGCGACTTGGCCACAAAAATAGATTTTTTAAACGATCAATGCTCGGTCCCTGATCAAAAATCTGAAGACATGTGCAATGCACTGGATGTTAACGGATGTTTGGACATTGGAACCATGCCTATATTTCAAAAATTGTAGGAGGAAAAGAGGCGCCATATTCCAACTATAATAATAATAATAATAATAATAATAATAATAAACCTAAAAACAGTAGTGTGATTAACAAGATAACATAAAATAAGGTATCCATATATTCAGATGATCAAACCTATGCCTTTTCTACAACCTCTAGACACTTACCTTCTAGCAGTATAATGGAGAAGTCCTGGGCGGTTTGGCCTTTGCGTGTAGCGAAACACTGGTAGGCGCCCGAGTGCCTCTTCTGGGCTGCGGTGATGAACAATGTCTCATTGTGGGCACCCTGGATGGAGAAGTGCTGGTCAGGAAGCACGGGCTCTGTGTTGCGGAACCAGGACACGGTGAAGTGAGGAGAACCCTGCACGGCACAGGACAGGATGACTGTACTGCTGATACCCGTTTTCAAGTTCTTGGGGGAGAGAGTGACCCTTAGAGGCTCTGAAAAGACAGGAAGAGAGAGAGAGAGAGAGAGAGAGACAGAGACAGAGAGACAGAGAGAGAGACAGAGAGAGAGACAGAGACAGAGAGAGAGAGAGACAGAGAGATACAGAGAGAGACAGAGAGAGAGAGAGAGAGAGAGAGAGAGAGGAGGGAAAAGACGATAAAGATAAGTTAGAGCTTGTAACTGAGTTGGTTCTAATGTATGTATTTTTGGGGGCAAGAAACACTGCTTCAGCTAAGTTCCACCACTAAAATGTTTAACTCTCATGTCCAGTATGGAACCAACAAGGTCCTTGTATCCTATGATAGTAATAGACAGAATGACAGTGGATCTTGGAAGGAGAATGGTAGAGGACAGAAGAAGATAGGAGAGGAGAACACACGAGACTCATCATGGAGGCAAAGAATGGAAGGCAAGAGAATAGACTACAACAGGGAGAAGAATAGGAGAAGGTAGGGCCCTTTGGGAAAATACTGAAGGCAAAAAATGATAATTCCATGAAAGTGGACAGAGCGAGTGTAAGAAAGAGAAGAAAAGGGGGTCCAGAGGAAAAAAATGACGAATGAAAGAGAAATACAATAGGCTGTCTTAATCTTGTTTGCCAGCACTGTTCATCAAGTTTCCACCAGAAGCCAGCTCAAAATCTCAACCAAGGAAAGACCTGCCTGGCTTGGCTAATCAAGTCTTCTCAAATACTGCGAGTATCGTCAATGACATATTTGTCCATAAACACACCATAAAAGTGATATACAGCAATAAAAATGACCCCAGACAAAGGTGCTGCGATGTTCTTGTGATTTTCAAATTAGTCTCATAAAGTGGCCTTTAAATGCACTGCCTTGGTAAATTGTATTCTTAAAAGATAACATGTTTTGTATTTCATAAATATATTAACAAGCAAACAAACAGATTAACAAACAAAAAATTTAATATATGTCCGGGAAAGCATAAAATAAGATGGATGTTGTCTCATTATGTAAGACTAGCCTTCTTTATACAGTACATATCAATACAGCAGGTTTTTATGCATCTGAGAGCAAGAGGCTGAGAGAGAGAGAGGGACAGAGAAAGAGAGAGAGAGAGAGAGAGAGAGAGAAAGAGACAGACGAATGAAAGGAGAGAGAAAATGTCAGTGGGCAATAAGGCAGCTGGTGTTATGTGCTATGGGCTGTACTGTGTGTTCGTCTGTGTGTGTGTCTGTGTGTGTGTGTGTGTGTGTGTGTGTGTGTGTTCATGTGTCTGTTTGTGTATGTATGCCATCCTCCCTGCTCACCCTGTCAGAGCGTGTGTGAGCGCATTGGCATGATGTGCCCACTGGCTAAACTGTCCAAATGTCCACCCCACCTCCCCCCTCGCCACTGTTCTCTCCTCCCTCTGCTCTTCACCACTGGGTTTCGAGCAAACTGCACCCTCCAACTCTCTCCGTACACACAACTAAGGGCTGAGCAAAGTGGCGGACTGGTGGGGGCTGAGCCGAGGAACGCAGCACAGCCTTCCTGTCCCCTCGTATCTCTTTCTCTCATGGGCAGCGGGGAGGTGACACAGGTTGACCAGCCTGCCAGCACCACTTAGACACTAGCCTACATCTCTCTCTCTCTCTCTCTCTCTCTCTCTCTCTCTCTCTCTACAAATGTGTTTCAGCTTTACTGCTTTTGATTCCATTTCAGAGACTCCCTCACCCTTGTGTCTACCTTTGTCTTTGTTGCCGGCCAACCATTCGTTTACTCTCCGTTTTTGTCCTATTTTTGATGAGACCACTACTTAGTTTTAGGCTGGTGAAGTCAGAGGCTCAGGTCTGGCTTCACCAGACGCCATGTTTGGCAATGGCCTTCACACGAAAACTCCAGGATACCGTCAGGGAGGACGGCACCCAGCCAAAGCAATCATACCTTCTCCTCTACTGGCCGAAATGTGAGGAAAAACGGTTATTCTACTCAATAAAGATCTTGTAACTTCTTCTTCTTCTTTTACTTTCTGCTGTTCCTGATTAGGGGTCACCACAGTGGATAAACCGTCTCCATTTCCTTCTATCCTCTGAGAGCATCTTCCTCCCTCACACCAACCGCCTGCATGTCCTCCCTCACCACATCCATAAACCTCCTACTTAACCTTCCTCTTCTCCTCTTCCCTGCAGCTCCATCCTCAGCATCCTTCTCCCATCACACAGCATAATTTCTTTGTTTAAAACGTTTGAAGTTTCCTACAGTTTTTTTTTTAGCATTAAGTCGTTCTCAAATGTAAGACTGTTAGCTTATTATGTTAGCCAGCATAGCTCGTTAGCTACGAACGTAGCTAACAAATACTGAAACCTTACGCTGTGTTCTAATGTGCTTCAAAAATTTTATTTATCTCATTTTATTCACATAATTAATTTTTAATTGTTTATCCTTATTTGGCATGGCATTATTCTGGGTTTGCTTTAGTTAATTTCATGTTTTTAATGTAGAAAAGCACATGACAAATGATTGTAAAGTGACATTATTATTATTATTATTATTACTATTATTATTATTATTGTTATTGTTGTTTTGTTGCTGTTAACACGTAACAACAACAACAAAAATAATAAGTGTTAGTTATAATTAATGTAATTAATTCTAACTACAATAAAAATGACAATTAGTAAAGTGAATAATCAGTTGAGGCAATGAGAGAAATTGATCTGATGCTTTTTGATAATGTGTTCGCTCTAACCCTGCTCCTGTTTACAGTAGCTATGCTCTCTGCTGGGTTAGAGCCTGAACTGCAGGCTATAAAAATATAAAAAATGTCACACCCACAAGTGCCAGCGCCACAGTTTACACCTTATTTTTGTGTTTGTGCTATGACATCAAAAATGAGGCCTATTGTACTGCAAGTGGGTCCAAATCTCCAAACTACGATCCCAAGTCCCTGAGTCATGCATTTTTCACCTTGTTTAATCACATGTCAGCACTGAACACCGAAGACACCAGAAAAATTACATTCACATTCATGTTTTTTTTGTTTGTTTGTTTGTTTAACCTTCTATTTTCCTTCCATAACTTTTCCTGTGAATATTTGGCTGCTGAATTTCTAAAAACAGCTTAGCTTGCTAGTTTTATTCCAGGGGTCTCAACATAGGACCAATGTGGCCGCTGGTTTTCGGTCCAAACAACCAGAAGCACACCTGATTCCACTTAGTCTCAGTCTTCACATAATTGATCAGGTGAGCTCCTGATTGGTCGGAACAAAAACTTGCTGCCACACCAGCCCTTGGTGGATAGATCTGACACTCCTGTTTTATCCAGTGCTCCCTGTTCCACTTTGTATCAAGTGATACAAAGAGAGGTTCAGTAATGTTATTTTACATTGCTTTAATACAAAGCTAATTATTGTTTTATGGAGATTGCCTTAGCATGTATTAACCATATTTATAGTGAGTGAATTTTGAAACTTTTACTTGAGTATTCAGTGAAAACTGCAAAATGGAGTAAAGAAGTCGCATGTGTGTCTTATGTAATCCTTAATGCCATAAATTGTATTGAGTCCATTGTGGAGAAGTGAAAGTTATCTAGGTGATTGGTGCTTCTCACTCACAGGCCAGTGTAAATTGGCAGTGTGGTAATAATAAAAATGAAACAAAACAAAGAAAAATACATTACATTACAAACAAACTGATATTGTACTTAATATCCTGATGCATTAAAAAAACCTTCTGATTCTTAAAGAAAAATATATCAATATATTAATGTATAAATCGAAGCAAATCTATGAGGAACAATTCTGGGGAGTATGCACCCCTCTACACAAGATAAGATAAGACATAAGATAACCCTTAATTAGTCCCATGGGTGGGAAATTTGCAGTGATTTAAACCAGATATCAATGGATAAAGAGAATATAAATGTTGTTAGGTCAATTGTGGGTTAAGTGAATCCTTAAATGGAAATTAGGATAGTATTGAAGATTTCTAAACCCTAACATGGATAAAAGTCAGTTTGCCTGTCTAAGCAACTTCAGAAATCCTTCTTGACAATGTAAAGAAACAATTGAATGATTCAGCTCACTCCAATGAAACACTTTCTTTTCCCCTTTCCCTCTCTCTTTCCCCCTCTCCTCACCGATCACATTGAGATGGCCTGTGACCTCTTTAGAGCCAAAGCTGTTGGTGACCTCACAGATGTAGTTGCCTGAGTCCTCCAGGCGCAGGTCACTGATGGTAAGGCCTGTGAGACGGCGGGTCCAGCGGGAATCGGCTGGCAGTGGCCTCCCGTCCTTCAGCCAGCGAATGGTGGGGTTAGGGTAGCCCGAGGCGATGCAAGGGAGCTCAATACTACGGCCCACCTGCACCTCACCTGACTGGAAGCTGTCCATCACTGAGGGCGGGGACTCTGTGGGGTCTGGAAAGAGGAGTAAAAGTTAGCTTTGATTTAAATATTTCAACCATTACCTTCTTAGTCGTGCTTTGTTTTTTGGGTTTCCCTACTCCAAGACTTCTGATTTACCTATTAAGCCTTTGAGGAATGGAAAAATGGGAATTACAAGGGAATCCCTGGTTTGGGAATTGAGAGGGGTGTCTTTAAGACAATAACTTGTATGAGTCTTGTATGTAATTTTATTTGTGTCTTTATAAACACACAGAACTTGGGTGGGTGGAAAAGTCAAGAGTATTAACACTTAAAACTTACTGTCATGCATCATAATGCACTCAAATTATTGCTGTTCTACCGTAATATCAGAAACCCATTAGTTTTAAATGGAGAGATGGGTTAAGGTAGTTATGTGTTAGAGATGTTAGTAAAATCAGTAAAAACACAGAAAACAAGATTTCATGCAAAAATTGTCTGCTGGCAGAAAGCTAAAAGAAATGTTAATGACTATATTCACTGCTAGGTAGAGAGGAGAGAGTTAGCAAAATTACAGTTTAATTAAATGTTTGAGCTTAATTAAATGTGTGAGCAGAAGACTTTTTGTAATGTTAATATATTCATTTTAATAGACTAATTTGTACACTATATGGACAAAGGTATTGGGACCTGTTTTTCAGGGTTTGGGCTAGGCCCCTTACTTCCAGTGAAGGGCAATCTTAATACTTCAGCATACCAAGACATTTTGGACAACGCCATGCTTCCAAATTTGTGGGCACAGATTGGGGAAGAACCTTTTCTATTCCAGCATGACTGTGTGCCAGTGCACAAAGCAAGCTCCATAAAGACATGGCTGGATGAGTTCGGTGTGGAAGAACTTGACTGGTCTGCACAGAGCCCTGACCTCAACCCCATCCAACACCTTTGGGATGAACTGGAGTAGAGATTGCGAGCCAGGCCTTCATCAGTGCCTGACCTCATAAATGGTCGACAGAATGAATGGGCACAAATTCCCACAGAAACACTCCAAAATCTTGCGGAAAGCCTCCCAAGGAGAGTGGAATCTGTTATAGCTGCAAGGGGGGGACCAACTGCATATTAAAGTCAATGTATTTGAATACAATGTCAGGTGTCCCAATACTTTTGTCCATATAGTGTATCATTGTTGCGTTATTCTAAAACAGTGGAATACACACCTAGCACGGAGAGACGAGCTCCATTACTCTGTCTGGTCTCTCCACTGTATTTGTGCTTAGTAATGCAGCGGTAGGTAGAAAGGGCGTCCTCCTTCTGAACGTCCGATATGTAGAGGGCCCCGTATGATGTCAGGAAAAACCTGTTACCTGTGAACAAAGCAGAGAGAGGTCAATACACAGAAGCAGGTATACAAACACAAACCTCTTGTATAAGCAAACAGCGAGACACACAAACACTCGCAAAGCATCCTTAGGAATATTTGCACAAGTTATTATAACAGGATATTAATGTCATGTTCAGTTTACATCAGTGAGTGCTAGCGCCACTGTGATTTATATGTATGTCGATAAAGGCTGTAATTCACGCAGCAGTGTACGTTTGTGTTTTTTCATTAGGTTCCAGTTATTTTCTTAAAGAGTGGGAGGTGTCTTTATGTGAATGACTTGTAATCTGAATTAAAGTGTGTGTGTACGTGTGTGTAATTGTGTCTCAAAGATGCTCCAACAGATATCAATGAGAACATAATGATAAATGGAAAAATAGTTTAATTGCAAACAGGAGAGATAATATAGTGAAAAAGGGAAACTACTGCATTATCACTTCTGTGTGTGTGTGTGTGTGTGTGTGTGTGTGTGTGTGTGTGTGTGTGTGTGTGTGTGTGTGTGTGTGAGTCCTTGGTTAAGAGCAGGATAGAAAAGAGAGAGAATGTCCTTTCAGTTGTTGTGCACCACTGACAACAATAACAACAGCAAAGTATGTCAGTATGTGAGAGCACTAGGCCAGGCTGAGTGAGTGTGTGTCAGTGTGTCCCAGTTTCTTCCGGGGTGGACACGTGAACTCGTCTCGCCTCGCAGTTGTCAGGACCAACCCCAGATGGAGCAGTTGAAAATATAACTGCATGCACCTCTAAATAAATATACAAACGCAGACATGCGCACTGAAAGGTAAAGCTCCCCCGCTAAAGGTCAGCTTCGGGCTTGAGACAGAGGAGGGTGTGCATGTTTTCATGAGGCAACTTCATGCTTAGGCTTATGTGTGCAACACTAGTAGGTTTTTATGTCGTTTCCTCTTGTAAATGCTGCAGAAGAATTAAAGCATTTGGTCTCTGCTAGTTTGTTCATTTGTCATTGTCATTCATGGCTATTTTAGGGTGCAGGTTCCTTCACACTAATGTCAGACATGGGCCATTCACTATCATGACTAACTCATTTAACTCACATTAAAGGTGCCAAAGACTGTTTAATAGACAGAAATGTTCAAAACATACAGCCTGCTATAAAAAAAAATGACAATCAAAGTAATACAGGCATTACATATGTACTGTATTTATACACATGTAGTGTATCATGATGACACTGTAAAAATGATAAAAGGATACATAATCATTATAATATTAAACATTAAGCGAACATCAAGCATACATTGCAGTCCCTACTCAGTGATAGGAGAGATCCTATATTCCGTGATAGGAGAGATCCTGTACTCGGTGACAGGAGAGATCCTGTACTCAGTGACGGGAGAGATCCTGTACTCAGTGACGGGAGAGATCCTGTACTCAGTGACGGGAGAGATCCTGTTCTCAGTGACGGGAGAGATCCTGTACTCAGTGACGGGAGAGATCCTGTACTCAGT
>JBBPCZ010000001.1:13130490-13152383 GCA_037974445.1 Brycinus macrolepidotus
GTGTGTGTGTGTGTGTGTGTGTGTGTGTGTGTGTGTGTGTGTGTGTGTGTGTGTGTGTGTGTGTGTGTGTGAAGTGAGCCGCAGCAGTTTCAGGCCACAAATACCATCTGACCTGGCCAGTGTGAGCAGCACCTATTGATTTTCCAATCAACCAAGAGACATCCCATACACACACACACACACACACACACACACACACACACACACACATGCACAGTATTACTATACTTGTGAACTTTACTGTGACAAAAGCTTTGGAATCATAAAACTACTGACCCACGTCAAATAAAAGCACAGCAAACGACTGATTATTTAAGTTTTAAAAATAAATGTACTGTTTCTATTAAAAAAAAAACATACTCCTAAGTAGGGACCAAAAAAAATCTCCATATTTATCATCCTTGGCAGGCCATTGTCTGGTCTTTCTCAAGGGGAGTCAGTGGGAGAGCATGTGAGATCTTGGAGCCTTGCATGTATAGAAATACAGCACAGTGAAACCCAGTGAAAGCTACCATGATCCTTGATGAACCCCTCAGCTTAGAGTAAATGAAGTGTGATTTTATTTAGGCTGAGGTAACAAAAATCTTCAGTTAACTCGTGCCCACCCTCTTCAATACATACTGCAACTTTACACTTAAAGGTAAGTACAGTATGCAATCTAATTTAGTACCTTTTTTTATCTTTTATCTTTCTACACACACACACTCACACGCACACACACACACACACATACACACACACACACACACACACACACACACACTCCTAAGAGAATGAGTAAATATCCCCAGCTTTGCCAGTAAGACGTATTTGTATGGTTCATAAGGCTCCATTTTGTTTAATTGGACCATTCTTCTCCCT
The DNA here is from genome assembly GCA_037974445.1 of Brycinus macrolepidotus. Taxonomy (NCBI): domain Eukaryota; kingdom Metazoa; phylum Chordata; class Actinopteri; order Characiformes; family Alestidae; genus Brycinus; species Brycinus macrolepidotus. The sequence goes on from JBBPCZ010000001.1 coordinate 13,131,352, forward strand.
CTTTCTCCTCTATCCTGACAAAATGGGAGACATCTAAAAAAGCCAAAATGAATTAAGGCTGATTAACAGAGCTCCCCAAAACTCTAATGAGGTTCACAGGGTCTCCTAGCTAGTCTAAAATCAGGAAATGCAGTCTGAACTTCATTTTAATTAGGACTCAATTCATGCGCCTTGAGTGAGCATGCAAAGCGTTTACATAAAAAGGCAACACAATGCCATCCAAAATTCATTAGGGATTCCACTTCAGTAGTTTTTGTGCAGCACGTACTAGTATGTATTTACGGTCCCACTGTAAGTGTCTTTAATAACTGTGTAGTTGCACTTAAACAATGCACACAGCAACGTAACTACTAGTGATGTGTTCACTGTTACAGTGCAGCTTATGTAAATATACATAGTTATTACCTCCTAATTACATTTAATTACATAGAACACACATTGGTCATTACATTACGTTAAGTACTTAATTACATGTGACTATCTTGGTCCAGTCACGTAGTAGCTGATCACGCCTGCGGTAAAGTTACGCTAGTTTGATGCATAATAACCCTGAGATTGCAGATTCCCCAAGCACATTCATGTCAGTAGTATATAGTGAAGTATAAGGATGGCAATTGTGTCATAGACTCCAAACACACAATTTGCCGCCTGCATATTTGAAGTACAAGCAACACTACAAATATGCAGCACATATCAGAAGACATCATCCTGACATTGATCTTAGCAGTGCACGAAAGAAACCTCAGCAACAGGTAACTCTTGATAGTGTCTTTAGAATGAAACTACAAGCTAACTTGCACCATGCTCAAGCCATTACCAAGGCCATCAGAGTTTTCATGGCAATGCGCCCCTTTTCAGTTGTTGAAAACAACGGCTTCAGGCATTTACTCCGTGTGCTGGAACCCAAATACGGAGTACCAAGCCGACTGCATTTCAGTCTAAATGTGTGTTCTACACTTTATAACAAAGTAAAGGCTGGAGTAAACTGCTGGAGGACTCGCGAAATGCAAAATCCATTACTTTAACTACAGATGGGTGGACCCCCATGCAACAGCATTATAGTCACGGTACAGTACATTATCGACAACTGGGTATTTGCAAACCCTGTTCTTATGACCTGCACTGTGTATGAAAGCCACACAAGCGACCATTTATCAGAAATACTACAGGAAATTATAGCGGTACGCAGATTTGACGTACCTGTGACAATGGACAATGCCAAGAACATTGCGGGTGAAGCGGCCAAGTTAAACTAGCATGTTCTTTAGTGTACATATTGTTCCAAATTGTAATAAAACCCATAAATATTTTCCCCTTTTTTCTTAATCAACCAAAAAAACCCCAAAAAAACAATGAGGTATGAACCGAATTGTGGCTCAAAAACCGAGGTATGAACTGAACCATGGATTTGGGGAACCATTACACACCTAGTTATTACACAAGCTGCAATCTATTTGTAATTGATCTATAACAGTGAAGACATCAACGGTAGTAACATTGTAGTTGCGTGCATTGTTCATGTGTAATTTCACAACTATTAGTTCCATTTGATATGAAGTGGGACCATATTTGCTTCTGGGCCTGTTTGTGATGGTAGAATATACGATTAACATAAGCCATACATATGCGTGCATTTTAGTATGTGTACTTTAGAAGATATAAGACAGAAATGAAATATAAGTGCATGCATCTCCTTTTCTTACACACGCTTAAAGATAATAATATGCAAATAATACTCTAAAAATACTCTTTGCTCTTTCTAATCCAGAATGACCCAAACATATGTTTAAGCACATTACTCGTTTGACCTAGTGGCTCGAAAAGAATTTGCCCTCTTGTCAAGTCCTGACCCTGTCAATAAGTCTATATAAGGGCAACCCACATGCTAAAGCAGGCTGAGTAAGAAATTGAATCAACCTTGGGTGGATGTCCTACCTGGGACGATGGAGACGGTGTCTTTTTCCCAGGAGACGACGCTGACATACGCCTGCACAGCAGAGGGAATGAGGCACTTGAAGACAGCCACGTTGCCCCGCATGGACCTCTGGTCAGCCACACGCACTGTGTAGGGCTCCCTGAACACTGGTAAAGGAAAGAGGGGAGAAGTCACAAATCATGTCCAATTATTTGATCTTTTGTGATGCAATATCGAAATTTAAAAAGGTAAAGTTAATTGATTTTGCTTTCACCAGATAAGCAATGCTTTCCTACCATCTGAATCTCATAAGTAACTTCTTTCCAATAGGGCTTGCCCATGTACATTCTGAGCGTGAAAAAAAGCATTTCAATTGATCTTTTCTCAAATGTCCTACTAGGTTTCATGCACCTATGTGGCAAAATTGCAGTTTATCTTTCAGGTAAAATGAAGACTTCTTGTCATTAATCTGTGTTTTCAAGTACGTTAAGTTGTAGTGTCATGCTTTGACTTGGCAGACTTTGTTAGGCTTGAGAAAAAGTAAAGTAAAGCGGCCCCTTATAGTCACGCGTGAACACACCACATCACACAGTGTGAACAGTGTGAAATTCTTTCTCTGCATTTAACCCATTCACCAAGTAAAGCAGGGGGCTGCCCCCAATGAGGGGTGACCGGGAGCAGTGTGTGGGGACGATAACTTGCTCAAGGGTACCTCAGTGATGACACAAGCAGTTGGGATTCGAACCCACAACCTTCTGATTGCAGGGGCAACTCCCTAACCGCTAGGCCACCAGCTGTTCCAATACAAAAATAACCAAATCAAATATAATGTTGCACTGTTTTTAAAACTTGGGACCTTCTACTCTGCCTCCAGTATCTCAAGGAGGAACTCTCTGTGGCAGCCTTAGAAGGCCTTATTCATTATACTGTGCAATGTGGAACATGTGATATCAAGGTACTATGATAAACAACAAGTAAACATAATTTAACAAGTAAGTAAAATGTAAGTTAACATACATTAACTAAATACTGGTAGTGTAGATTTGAATTATAAATGGCTCTCAAGTATAGTGCGTGTATTACTCAAAAAACATCACAATCAATTAATGTGGTACTACTCTTGCTAAGTGATTACAAGAACTATAAAGTTCAAATTCTCTTATTATCATTGAACTACTGCAGTATATGTCAGCCATGTTGTAGTGCAATTTGAATTCTCAGCAATATCAGCCATGTCACTGCCAGTTCATTGTGTAGTAAACGCTACATTCCGGAAGAAACAGAAATGCCTACTACTTTCCTGCAGTCGGAATTTGTTTGACAGTTGGATTTCAGATGGTGCTCTGGGGCTACTAAATCTCCAAAAAAAAATCTATTTTTCTCGAATGCTTGGACTTTGTTGCTTCCAATGCTAGCTCTCCAAACTACACTTAGTTGTTTGAAGAATTGTGTATATTACACAACATTCAACCAGAGCTCTTAACTTGGAATTTCTTACTTTTTATTGTTTTGCAAGTGGGAAGACTGTTCTGTACCACTTACCTTTTAATGCACAATGACTGTATTGAAATATGTTTTCAAAAAAGTTTTACATACTAAATGATTAGCTAGTAAATGAAGGTGGAGTAAATTAAATAAAAAGCACAGGTCTCATAGTAGTTCATTAGGTTTATCAAATGTTATTTTACATGAGTGCCAAGTTTAGGATTTTTCACTGGTGGAAAAGTTGAAAAAAAATAAATCCATAGTTTCTCACTTGTACATAGGGCTTATAATTAGAAGTCTACAGTTTGAGAGCAATTTGCAAGTGAGAAAATTGGGATTTCCAACAATTTCAGGAATTCAAGCTGGAAATATAGCATCAAGGAAGATAAAAAGTGGACAACCTGCCAAAAACCTTGTTTTTATGGCTGATGTTTTCTCAGAAAAATAAAAGCAGTCTTGGGCGACAGAGGCACACTGAAAAGGAGATGATGCTTATTAGATTTCAGGATACAATTAGCATGATTAACTCTATAGTGCAACTGTCTATAGTGTTGTTTTGCACCATGTCTGTTAGTGCCATCCCTCTCTGTGCTTGACAGCTTGACAATTCGGGTATCATAAAAAAATCCAAAAACCAAGGTTTCCAAGTAATAATTATAAGTTTGTTTAACCATTCACATGCTAGGAACCCGCAATAACAATATTTCCAAAAGCACATGAAGGCCACAGAATTTAAACTGTCCGGGTGGGAAATACAAGTTGGAGAGCCATTAAAATGTATTTTTCCAACTTCAAGGCTATAAACTTGCCTTTTCCTCTTTCATCATGAATGCAGCATTATGCCAATTTTCACACTTGTAAATTGCACCGAACAAGTTGTTTTTACGAAATTTGTGATTTTTGATGATCCACAATTTCATGAGGTTTTTAAAGATTTATAATGCAAGCTTTCATCTGGTGATAAACTTCGAATGCAAAAAAATATACCTGATGCACTTGGATCTATATGCTATATTCATTAAAGAATAGGCACAGAACATATTTTCTGAACCTCCATGCTTTCTTATTCTGTGTTCTGTGCTTTTTATTTTCATTTTTAAAGCTGCCTTTACACTGTTCGAAACTTTCATAATGAAAGCACCAACAGAAATTCTCCCAAGTGACATTGAATAAAATGTTTTTACATTAACTTAAATTAAAATTAAAGAATGTTTTTTCCTTCTTCTGTAAAGTTGCCATTTTGGAAATACATTTTTAGATGTTAATGTGTATTGTACAATCTGCTGATTCACTTGAACACGGCATGTTTTCCTTTCTGTTGTTGGGGAACCGTTTGGCCCCTGAGGGCAAATGTGTGGCTCCTCTAAATCCTATGCCTCTCAATATGTCTCTAATGCAGAATATGTTATTGTAAATGCTGTGGACTCAGCTTTAGAAGATGTGCCATTTTAAGAATGATATAATTTAAAGAGAAGAACCACAACCACCATGACTGCCTGGTGGAACAATGGTACCTTTTGGACTCACCGCAGCCGGTCAACATTTCTCTTTCATGGCATGGGAAAGAGAAACGAATTTGAAAGCAATGTAAACTTACAAGCAAGGAAATCGGCCTCCGAGTAAATGACTACAGGGGAGCAGAAGTGGATTAGAGCTGGCAGTGAATTTTGTTTTCATTTCAGACATTCAATTTGTTTCCTCTTCCTAATCAACATCCATTTACTTACGAACTGTAATGCCTCCCTCGTCTCTTTGCGGGAGGCCGTGCAAGCTCCCCACGCAAATTTGGTAACGTTCTTACGCGTTCATGCAAAATCCAGTGCCACTGTTACTGGAGTCATTGGTAGCTCGACAGCAGGTTTTTTTCTTTCAAGCTAAGAAGGACAAATCCTCGGAATCTGCGTAACTCCCAACTCCTGCCCTGATATAATTCACGCCTGACCATATGACATCATCACTGTGGGGTAATGGTAACTTGCTAGTAGTGGGATTTTGCCGAATCTGTCGTATTTTTATATTAAACAAACCATTTCCATTTTTTATGCTTTACATTATAATAGTATTGGACATATAGCCAATTTTTAAGGCTTCCATAGGTCTACATTTAAAAAAAAATTCCATTGTTCAGTTCAGTTGTTAAGAAATAAACAAAGTCATTCGGAGTGGTGTGATGTATAATGGTTTGTTGCTGAAATACTGACGGACTCTTTTTTACAGTGATGGATACTGACGGATTTTTTTAACAGTGGTGGTGATAACTGGGGCTGCAATTTCTACAAAATACAAATACAGACATTTTATTTGCTATCTATTAAAACAATCAGTGAAACTATTAGCAGCTATTAGAGTTTTGCATGAAAGGTTGTTAATGGTAAAATAGTGGCACATGGGAAGAAACAGGTTTGGTAACATGTGCAGCGCCACTGTTGCTAGAGTCGTTGGTAGTTCAACAGCGGGTCCTTTTCTTTCAAGTAAGGAGGGACATATCCTAAGAACTCCCAACTCCTGCCCTGATATAATTAACGCCTGGCCTGCGGGCGAGTTTCCTTGGCCATTAATAATGGCTTCTGCCGGGCGACAGTGTGACCCACAGAGACCGGGACCAGTGTCCCTGTCTCATCGCCAAGTCTTCACACTCCCTATAACCAAGCACAAAGCATAGCTCTACATAATTTCTAAGTACCTCGGATCTATTCTGCCCATTGGTAACTAACCACCTTTTCATTGGCGCAGAAGGGATTTGGATCAATACAACAAATCAATAGAATTCCCTCGTGCTCTGGCCTCTACAGCCTACGTATTATTTATTAACTCGCTGATTGACTGTGTGCCTTGTGAGAGATGGGATTTTCCAAAGATGAAGTGACTAACGTAATCTCATAGATTAGGTTTGTTTACACTGAAAACGTGTCCACTCTCAATTGAAAGTGTAAGGCCACAGAATGTACAAGCTGTTAAGCGAGTGTAAAATTCCTACTTGAGAAACGTGCAGGCTTTTGTCATGTAGCCCACCCCAATGAAATAAATAACCACAGTACCGCAGTATAGTTTATGCATGGACTGCCATCATTAGATGTTACCGATGCCTGACCGTATTCATCCGTTGCTTAGAAACGGCCTAAAACACAGGCTGGCATGTATGCTCTCCTTTCCCGTGCACCACTAGGAACCAGTTCTGTATCACTGTCATTTAAATAATTAACTTAAGTGAAACCAAATACCGCGTTTACTAATTCATTAAGCGCGAAGCGCAGAAAGGAGAAGCAAAGGCACGGATTTGAATAAAGCAGGGTGCATGAATGGATGTGCCCATTAACACAGGGAGGGAAAAAAAGTAAACATTACCTATCGAGTAGTTGAGACACAAAATGAAAAGACCCAAGACAAAGGCAGAGAGGGAGCAGGGTGTGGGCGTGCAAGGTGCACCTGTAGTCTGTGTTTACAATGTGACCTGAAGTTCACCATTCGTGACCATTCACCCGTGTCTAGTTTCAGGCATGTGTAGAAGAGCATGCTCTCCAGTCTCTATTCAGCTATTTATCCTTACAAAGAGTTTATTTACACGGGCTTATGAAATCGGCTCTTGGTCAGGTGGCGACGGAGTCCATAAGACTGGACTGTAACATGAGAATATATCGCTCAACAGTACTATACAATAGTACATAGCTGACTGATCATATAAATGATAAACTGGAGCTTTAATAGGTACTGCTTACCTATGTATCACACCTATATTTGTTTGTTGATAGATAGATAGATAGATAGATAGATAGATAGATAGATAGATACATACATAGATAGACAGATAGATAGATAAATAGACAGATAGATAGATAGATAGATAGATAGATAGATAGATAGATAGATAGATAGATAGACAGACAGACAGACAGATAGAAAGATAGATAGAGAGAGATAGAGAGATAGATAGATAGATAGATAGATAGATAGATAGATAGATAGATAGATAGACAGATAGTAGGAGAAGAATTTTTTAGGAGCGAGAGAGAGAGACAGAGAGAGAAAGGGAGAGAGAGACAGATAGAGAGAGAGAGAGACAGAGAGAGAGAGAGAGAGAGAGAGGGAGAGAGGGAGAGAGGGAGAGAGACAGGGAGAGAGGAAGAGAGACAGAGAGATAGAGACCACATGGCGAGATTTTCATAAATGTTAAGCTATCCACACAGGTGCCCGTGCTATTATTGGCACAGGATCAGCATGTTGAGAGAGTGGGTGAGAAAAAAGGAGGATGGAAACAAGGAAGCAGGAAAGAAAGCACGAGAGGGAGAGGGAGCGAGAGAGAGACAGAGAGAGAGAGAGAGACAGAGAGAGAGAGAGAGATGGAAGGATGAGGGGGAGGCAGCGTCACACCATGAGCTGTCAACTGTCATCATTCTCCTCTGCCACCTGAGACACTGGGCACCACACCCTGCCCCTCCCCTCTCCTGTACCCATGGCAACCCCTAAATGATGCAGCTGATTGGCTGGTTGCTACAGCCCTGCTCTGGCTTCCACAGGGCCTTCCGTGGGTTGCCAGGTCCACCAGCGTTTTTGGTGTGTCTCAGCACTTAATTGATTAATTAGTGTAATTATTTGAGGCCAAAGTCACCCCCATCTCGTCGCTGGTTAGTTGGTAATTTATTCTGTCCTCCGAGACTCACTGCTAAACTGGAAAATGTTGAAAATACTGGAGAATTAACAACCTTGGTGCATTTAAATAGGTTTATGAGCAGATGTTTTTCAAAATGGCATGAGTTCTGCATGTCTCTTATTCTGGGGAAATCTGCAATAGGTAGACATGTGCACACTGTCTAGTTGAGAAGGTGTGTGTGTGTGTGTGTGTGTGTGTATGAGATGGGAACTCTAGCATGGAGGACAGATGGAGGCTGGGAGACAGGAGGGACACTGGCACAGGCTCTGCACAGGCTGGCATACGCGTATGTATGTGTGTGTGTGTATGTGTGTGTGTGTGTGTGTGTGTGTGGATATCCCTTGCTGTCGCTGGGCGGTCAGCTCCCGCTCACAAGAAGTGACCTTGGCAACGAATGGGAGGGTCACTGAGCCAACTGTCTGTGGCACCGTGTGGCCGTCTGCTCGCTACTTTTTAAAGGAGCCAGGTCAACAGGCCAGCCGCTGGGACGCCCATGTGGCACTTACATTCTTATTTAGGTTAGCAATATGGCTGCCGCTAGTTTTGCTGTTGCTGCAGATGTTCAGCTCAAAACCTGTACTCTACGGCTAACGTCACATGCCCCCCCCTCTGCCACACTGTTAACTCCAGCTACTGCTCTTTCATCTTTACAATATGGCCCGTAATGTAAAAATGCTGACCTTGAACCGAGGATGCAGATGGGAACCAAAGATCTTCATAATGCAGCTCTAGTACAATATAAAATCCTAACAATAATATGAATGAAACAACTTGCTTTCGAACACAGTGATAGGTCAAGGGCACAAACAAGGACTGCTACGTCCAAAATGTGTTCTTTTATAGCAACTTTTATGAGGTTTAAAAAGCACAGAATAATTGCAGAATAATAGCACAACTCCAATTTTACCTAATGAGAAACAGTAGCAGTTTTTCGTGAAAGTGGTTAAATTTAGAGTGTATTATTTTAGACGATGTTATTTCATATGTGTGTGACGTCACACCATTAGATACCGTAAGACAGACCAGATGTTATTTTGGTGATGTGGAATGTGAGCTAATGTGAGCATGGTGGCAAATGTATCATTGCCATTTCAAACCTGCCTAGATTTAAAGCTTTAATGCATGTGAAGCAGCAACTCTTAAAATAGAAGGTTTTACAACAATTTCTTAATTGGTGAAAAAGGGCACCCTGCAAAGATTGTCCAACCTCAGGATATTATTCTTTTTATAGCTGGAATTTGGCACTTCTTCTTCTCCTCCTACAATTTTTGAAATGGTTCCAAATTAAAAACGTCTGTTAGTATCGTCCGCATGTTTTCAGATCGGTTTTTGATCGGTTGATCAGGGGCTGAGTATTGATCATTTAAAAAATTGATTTTTGTGGTTGAGTCACCTCTGTAATATATGGGGAGAGAGACCCAACGGTCAAGTCACCTTCAACATGCGAGAGAAAGTCTGTGACGTCATGGATATAGCGCCCACAAAGGGACAAAACGGGAAGAAACACAAATGCGGAGAAACAAACCCGGAGCAAAACACACAGCAGACTTCAAGCAGACTTCAAGACACTAAAGCTCAGGTTAGTTATAAAAAAGATGTGTGTCACTGTTTGTTGTGATTTCATTAAAAATAATCAGCCTGTGAATGCGTTCAGCTGTCCTTAACTATAAATGACTTGGTAAGAGCCAGCAAGTTAACATTCCCCTGATTCAGCGGTAGAGTGCTGGTCCTTGAATGAAGAGAGTCAGAAGTGTACGGGTTCAAATCCACGTTGGGAGAATTTTTTTGTAACACAAACTTGTTTTGGCTATAAAACCAATGTTCGAGTGTCTCCAAACACTTTTTATAGCAACCGCACAATCACACTAGTTTCTATGATAATGCATTTATAGGCAGAACTAGTGAATGTATGCATGGATGGATGCGTAGATAAGAATGACATACTGACAGATTCACAATTAGATGGATGTGGATGAAGGGACGGATTCTTACCTGCTTTGACGCGGATGCTTGGGCTGCGGATCTTGCCGGCCTGGTTCTCTGCAGTGCAGAAGTAGTCATTGTCATGGATGAAGCTGTTGAAGGCAGAGGGGGAGAAGGAGTAGAGTTGCAGTGTGCCATTGGCGTGCACGTGGCGGATGTTGGGCACGTCGTAGATGTCGTCGCCGGTAGCCAGGTACCAACGGAGGACTGCATGGGGGGCGCCACCCGCGGGGCAGGGCAGGGACACCCCCACTGTGCTGGAGAAGGTCACTCTCTGCAGGGAGGCGTTCACAAAGTACAGCCGCGTCGAGACCACATCCTCGCTGTTCACTGGAGGAAGGCCAGAAAGGGAGAAAAATAGTCACTTACACTCTCATACATGCTTTCGCATTTGCCACTGGACATGTAAATGGGAAACACACTTAGGATACAGTTTTATTCCTACAGTTTTTGGATGGCTAACTCCACCCCACTGTAGGATTCTACCAACTACCAAAACTGGACGATCATACTTCCTCCATTTCATATAACATTTATAGGACAGCTAAACAAGTTTAGAGTGCAAAGATAATTGCTATATCCCCTTACTGGGATATCCTGTGACCCGCTGATACCTGTGTAAAACAATCTCTTTCACAACACAGACTGGGCTGCTCGGTAGACCACAAAATGGTTGTTTGAGTTTTATTAAAAGTGTGATAGCTGTCAAAAGCATCAAGATGCAGCACATACAACAGTATGTTTCTCATCAAAAATGATGAAATAACACAGACATTTGGTTTATAAAACATGTCGCAATGCATTGAAATATTATGTATGTGTGATGCATGTTTCATTAGTAAATTGGGTCACATCTAAATACTCATTTTTCTTCATTCAAATTTTTACTTTCTAAATATTGTGAGAATAATATATTGTATTCAGTAACATATTGAGTGTATTGAACTATGAGTTCTGAATCATCTATTGAACCAAGTCATAAGCTGACTATATCTTTACACTCCTTCAATCAAAATGTAATTTGACCATTTGACAAGACTAAATCTAAATGCACCTCTAGAAGACGAATACTATGATCTGTACATCAAACTGTTCAAGAAAGCCCAGTGGTTTGTTGACCTTCTAATGCTGAAGAGGACATATCAAATGTGGCTTTGGGATTACTGCATGAAAATAGCAGGAATAACTGGAAACACTGGAAATAACTGGAAGATATTCTGCTCTCACTGAACAGGTCAGAAAATAGCTATACAGGCTGAACAGGCTATCATGGCTGTTATAAACTTCAAATGTTTGTGTCAGCTAAAGCTAACACTGGGTGTGAGTAATGGCAAATCCTATCAGGATGGTAGCAAAAATTGCATTATTGCAAGTTACATGGCATACATGGCTGACAGATCATCTTTATTTTATGACAATATCTGCTCTCATTAGAAAACTTAAATAGCGTCTATAGATCAAGCTAAAGAGGTTTCTCTGTATGTTTTTGAGTACTCCATTTGTTTTCTCACATTTTGGCCATTTTATTATAATATTACAAATCTAATATTACTATCATCACCACTTCACCAGAACAACTGGCCATAATTCCATGGATATGTTTATAAAACAATGCTGGGATAACATGGACACTTCTGCAAAACAGGCATGTAAAATGGCTGAATGGTGTTTTTAAGCCATTGTTTATGTATACATATTTTTTGTCATAGAAGTCTTCTACAGTTTCCAGTTTCTGAAAAGTGGACTACGAAATCAAACATCATCATCCCTCTGGAAAGGCTTAACACACTTCTTTGAGAACTGTCTACACTATTCAAATTAAAGGGCAGAAAATAGAGATATTTTATCAATATCATAGAAGAACCATATTTTGGTTCCATAAAGAACTTTTTCAGTGGATGGTTCTCTAAAGAACAAGACACACTTGTAATGAAATGTGTGAATAGAATGCAAAGGTTCTATTGTAATTACATTATTTTCCTACAACGGTACATTCAAGTCGAGGACAACAAAGGATCTCAAATTTTAGTGGCACATTACTTTCAAACTAAAAGTCATAGAAAACAGCCAAAACTGTCAAATGCTTCAAAACTTCATTATGTGGGTACACATTCAATCACTATATTGCTCTATAAAGGAGATTAAGTAATCTCTATTATAAAAATCGTTAATGAAGCTGTAGCCAGCGACATTCCTTCTTGACTTCAGGGAACAGATGACACTGAGATTTGATTTGTGTCTTAGGGTGAAACTTTAGTAGGTAGATTTTACTGATGGTCCACTTTGGGGTGGTGTTTACAAGAAACTAAAAAAACCCAGACTAGTTATTGAGCTCATAGCAGCAATGGAAGCATACTGTGGCCTGTTGTGCCTTTGTATTGCACAGGTCAAAATGGCAGTTCACAAACAAACTTGTGCATCTTTAATAGAGAACTGCAAAACGGCGTTACAAATCTTAATGCAGGAGTTAACAAAACCTTGAAAACAAAAGCTAGCACCAGTAGGACTTCACAACTTGAGAAGATCTTTAGCCGTCCAACCAAATGACAACAGTAATATTCCTGTGGCAGGACAGGCATTAGGAATCAGTACTCTAATAAATGTGTGGCAGAAGCAGTTCTGGACGCTCCCATCTGATAGGAGAATAAATAGGTCATGGCACCCCCCGCCACTACAGTATGTATTTAGAAACCTATCTAACAGCTAATGTGATGGTACACCAACCAACATTGATCCAAAACAAACAAACAACCAAAAAAAAAAAACGGCACAACTGTTTTATAACAAGCAATGTCCAAGTCATTGTAACTAAGAAATGTGCCTCAGGAAGATCCAAACACTTAAGCCACTGTGTTACCTATAGACTCTCTTAGTGCTTTTACTTGCCATAGGCTCTGTTGGAACTCCTCTGTGTCTTTCTGTGTTCAGAGAATTGCTTAGCTCAGCTCTGGCTGTGAGCCAAGGACGACACAAGTCTAGAGCAAGTGAATTTTCTTCTAAGACAATTATACTTAATTAATGCCCCCCGCCAGGTTTATGTCAACAAATGCCCGGATTATCCCCATTCTTGCGATTCTCATTGTGTTCAAAAGAATGGTGGTGACATGTTACCGTGGCATGAAAGACAACAGCCTTTCACAGATAACTAAACCCTTGGCTTGGCTGTCACTGACTAAAGGACATCTGCATAAACACAGTAATAAAATGATGACACGCATTAAATTCGACTCAATAACAGAAATTCAATTCTGTACTGGAACTCTTAACAGGAGAATGTGAAATTTCACACCTTTAAAGAGAAAACAGCTGATAATATAAAAAAATGTATGTTTGTAAAACATAAACAGAATAGGAAAAAAAAACATTTAAAAAGGGATGAAAGAACTGAAAGGCTGAGATTAGAGATAAAGCCCTTAGTAGGTGAGGGGAGGGGCTGAACTCTCCCTCTTCCTCTCCCCATCTCACATCTCTCTCTCTCTCTCTCTCTCTCTCTCTCTCTTTTTTTTTATATTCCCATAGAACACGGAGGGATATGTTATGTGATTGGAATTTGTATGCCAGACGCAGAGAGTTAAATCCATATAATCTCCTTTCACATTTAACACACACAGAGCTTCCCCAGGCTGATAATCGCACCACGGTGGAGGGCCTCTCTCCCTCTCTACGTGCCACAGGGGGAGGGCAGATTACAGAGGCGGACACAAGCCATGGGGTCTAAGGGGCAATAGTACAGATCAGACGGGTTCAGAGCCAGGGTCCGGTAGTTACTCAACGACTACCTGCACAGGTTCACAAAGAGAGCAAACGAAAAAAAAACAAACAAAAAAGAAACACAGCTGTTCTTTGAAGAACATGAGGTACAAGGTCACAGGGTTATAAGGTCTTTTGGGTACATCTCTGCATCATGGTTAGTGCTGTGCTAACAAAGTATTTAATGCCCAAAGACAATGTGAAAGCTCAGGCATACTTAATGTAATACTTGCTTTACCCTCAGTTGGCCAACACCAGAGACAAACAATATCAATATTCAAATGAAAGTGACCCTTACCCTCCAATCAGTGTACTATTTATATCAAGAGTAGTTCAATGTTGTTTCTGAAACTGCTATTATCTCCAGAGCTGGGATGGATTTTTCAGCACCATGGACAGCAACAGAGGGGCCCCTAACCTGCTTCAGCACCAAAACAGTTCCCGTCTTCAGCCACAAAACCACAGACAACAAAAGTCCAGTCATATGTTAATAGCAGCTCTTTTGAAAGGTTTAGCCTGGAACTAAACAACAAACCAACACAAATACTACACACTTTATGAAATATGAATAGGCAGATGAGCTTATGTAAAAAAATGTCACTTCAAAGTACATTTGAATGCAGGAAAATATGCACATTGTGACAGTCCTCCTGGAGTCCTATTGGAAAAACCAGGTCAGTTGGTTCACCCCCTGACCACCCCCACCCTTTTTGCCTTTACAGATTATACCCCATGGCATTAACCCCCATAATAAAGATTGCAATATCTATAATCTCACAGTAGGGGTCTGGGTAAGGGTCTGCACATGCAGAAGAGAGGGACTGCATTATCCCTCAATGTCTGACTAAAAGCAGTTCAGCAAAGTGAATGGCAGCTCCACTTCCCCCGTCTTCTAGTGTAACTGAAAGGTGTGCCACAGGTGAGCGGAAATTGGATTTTTTGCTGACACACACGCAAACAAATACAGCATCAGAACATTTTATACTCTGCTGGATGTTCACAATGCATGACTGGTGCTAGAAGTCTAGAGGCTGGACTATGAGCTCTGGTAGCGGTCAGTGAAAAATAGCTTGAAGTCAATAAAGTGGAAAGTTAAATTGACTTTGTGGTACACCAATGGATTAAGACTGCCAGAGATGTACATACAGTTTCTAACACGCCTGCATCGAAGATCTTAAAGTGCCCATCCCATGGAAAGCTCAATTTTCCTCACTTTTTAAAAACGAAAGCCTTTAATGTAGCATGTAAACAGTGTTACAATTTCTGAATGCACCCTTCACTCCCTACCTTATACAGCTCATATATGGAAATTAAGTTGCAAACACATCCCATTTTGAATTCACTGTTTCTGTGGTATCACAAAAACCAATGCATATACTTGTATCTTCTGGTTCAATCTACATTACCTTACCCCCACATATACATGGTGAAGTTATAAGGAGTGTTACATCATTTAAGCATATCAGTCTTAACATAGTAACAGAAATACCCTGTTTAAGAGAGGTCAGGTAAGAATGAATTATGAACTGTGTTATGTTATTGCATCTTTGATTAAGTTTTGACCAAAATACATGACCTAGCTCAATTTGCGTTTCGGGTATCATTTTAGAATCAGATATGCTCACAATTCACCCAAACCGATTTGAGTTAACGTCATAGAAGAAACATTTTTAGTTCCTTTGAGGTGTATTCTACCAAATTCTCAGACATCCTGCAAAAGCTGCAAAAATCATTCAAGGGCCCATGTCAAACAATTGTTCCTTCTTTTGTTTTAAAAAAGATGTTAATGTACCATGCACTCCCCTAATCATATAGTCCATATATGCAAATTTAGCTGCAAAAACAGTCCATTTTGAATTCACTGTTGTTATGTCACAAAATGTAACACGTTTACATATATTGGCCTTCTCAGCCTGCCACCTATCCTCACAAAATATTAAAGACTGCTTCAGCACAGGCTGCTTTTTAAGTAAGTCCTAATACAGGGCATCCAATTAAAACAGAGCTTATTTACATATATCAGTCTCAAAGGCAAAATTAAACTATTAATTGACAAAATTAAACATTTTGGTTGGAAAAAGGTCATGCAGAAAGGAATTATTACTGTTTTTGGAGAATAAAATCACATGCAGGTTTATAGCGCACCTCAGAGAAAAAAATACAAGAAAAATGAGGATTACGGACCCTTTAACAAATGTAAACAAAGAATCGTTTAAAGAGCGGTTTGATGTGAAATGCTCCAATCTAGAGACACTTCTACAGTCAAAATGTTTCACAGTGGTGTTCATAGGAACAAGCAATTTGAAGTGTTTAATCTAAAAACTACTTCACAGAATATTATTACATAAAACGACTATGAATATGCCAACCAGTGCCTGAGGCATCATATATAGATAGGTCTGAGAAAAGATTTTGGCTTGAAATATATTTTAAATCTTTTCACAGTACAAAGGTGTACGGTGGGCATTATAAGGCAAAATATTTCTCAAAGATTTTTTTTTCTTGATTTACCACTATTTCATCATTATCAATATTACATATACAATTCAGAAGACATGTGTGGGCTAACTATAAGTAGTTTGGATTGTATATATAAACACACTGCTGTATCTGTAGAACAGACATCTTGACTCCTAGTTCCTACTGTCACCTTTGTAAAGAAAGACGTTTTGAGTCAGTTTAAAACACATTTTTCAAAAACAGTCCATTTTGAATTCACTGTTCTTGTGATGTCACAAAATGTAACACATTTACATATATTGGCCTACTCAGCCTACCACCCGTCCACCACAAAATCTCAAAGACTACTTCAGTACAGGCTGCTTTTTAAATGAGGCCTAATACAGTGTGGCCAATTAAAACAGAGCTTATTTACATATATCAGTCTCAAAGGCAAAATTAAACTATTAACTGACAAAATTAAAAACATAAACAGAGGTTGGAAAAAGGTCATCCAGAAAGAATCTTTTAGTGTATGGCTTTTTTTTTTTTTTTTTTTTTAGAAAAAGAGACGTGTAAGTGCCTTTTTTTTAAAGTTTAAAGAACCTCCACATAATGTAAAGCTTCCGTAAAGTTTAAAGTTTTTTTTCGTAGCATAGTACATTCCAGCAAAAGACCATTTAGGAAACTTTCTTTTCTACAGAAACTGAATGTGTGAGCTTCCTTACTGAACTGTTTGGGATTCTGTAAAGCTCACTACAAATCAGAGCTTGAGTAAGGAACAAGCTGAAGAAGCCCAAAATGGTCCACGTTGGCCTCTCTTCCCTGAAGAGGAAAGGCTTCACAGACATGAGGAGAAGTTAAAGGTTTGGGCCTAATTCGTGTTCTTCCAGAGGAGGGAATGAAGAGGTAAATAGGATAACCCAGACTTCCTGCACTGCTTTTGTTTGAGATCACTCTCGCCCAAAGGCTAACGAAGCCTTGCAGCTCCCCGCCATTTTGCCTGCCATATGCACTAGCGCCAAACGAGGAGAGATGCCGAGCCCCTACGTTAATGATGTCTGTTTTCCTTCCTCCCTCTCCCTCTCCTTCTCTTCCAGAGAGCACACACTGGTAACAGCCAACTCAAAATGGGTGCACAATACCTCACTCCCTTCTGAAAAACCTTCTGAATGTTAGAAATGCTAGTTGCTCACTGTCAGCTGCTCACTGTTTTTCCCCGTTCCTACATTCATTTGCTTTTTTTTGCACAGTAGAATCTCCCTTTTCTGTTCTCCTTATTCTAGTATTGTGCCTTGTGCACATGCAGACACATTTCCACACACACACAGACACACACACACACACACACACATATGTGTGTATATACATATATATATATATTTTTTTTCTTTTTTTCAGTCAGTATGAAAATGGCGTATGAATATGTATGGCAAAGAGGCAAGGATATTGCCTATGGTGAACCACTATGCATAATGCAGCTCTCTCTGCCTCTCATCTACATTTGCTTAGACACACACACACATACACACACACACACACACACACACACACACACACTCACACTTTCACACCCTGCCCCTAAAGACTTCCACACACTGGCAAAGAAATGTCTGCCTCTCTCGCTCTTCCTCATACAGAAACAAAACTGTGTGCGGATTCATATAGATTCATTAACTCCAACACATAAGGGTCTAAATGCAACAAACTTGTCTGACATTTGCTCAAAATCGCCAAATCCTCCAATTCAGACACACACGACCCTTTTCAAAATCAAGTCTATGTTAAAAAATCTCATTTAATCATGGGTTAGGAGAAACCAATATTTCTTACGACAATGGAGAGAGAAAAAAATCACTGAAATTGCTTCCTATTGTTATAATTGTGCTACCTTCTACGTGTGCACAGGATAAAAAAAAAAAACAACAGCTTTGTTAAACATATCCTGTATGGGGTGAATCACAGTACTCAGACAGTATTCACGCCTACCCATTGTACAATGAGGACAAAACATAGATATGAATGGATCTGTTCTCCATGATCATGTTAAAATGTTTATGAATGTAAACATGCATGCTAGAATCGACTAAGACTGTAAGTGCGAGGGAAGAAGCCACTTTGTTTCCCCGTTGTTAGTTTTTGCATCCTATCCTTTAAAAGACAACACGAGTAAAAGCAGCAGAGGGTAGAGGTGTCTTCTACCTTTCATCTAGCTCTGAAAGAACCACCTCCACTCCCTAAATATTGCAGTGTCAGGGAAAACGTGAGCATTTTCAGCATTCACACTCGCTTGCACTTCAAAGGGAGGAATTTTTTTTGCAGTTGATGAGAGAGTCAGTTTTGTCCTATTTAGCATATGTTTTTCAAAAGATTATCCACATCATTTGCATCAGTTTTTCCCACTTTCAAAGGAGGTGTGTGCACTTCTGGATCAGGGTCACCTCCAATGTAGTTCAGCAGGTTGAACTGATTGGTTCAGCTCATTGCAGAATGCTAGGATTAATTGGAAATTGAATTGAGTTCAGATAGATAGATAGACAGATAGATAGACAGACAGATGGATAGATAGATAGATAGATAGACAGATAGATAGATAGATAGACAGATAGATAGATAGATAGATAGATAGATAGACAGATAGATAGATAGATAGATAGATAGATAGATAGACTGACAGATACATAGATTCATAGATAGATAGAAAAAGAGACAGATGCAATTCAGCAGGTTGAAGTGACAGATTAAGTTCCTCATAGAATGCTTGGATTAATTGGAAACTAAATTGAAATCAGATAGATAGACAGACAGACAGACAGACAGATAGATAGATAGATAGATAGATAGATAGATAGAAAAAGAGACAGATGCAGTTCAGCAGGTTGAACTGACTGGTTCAGCTTCTTGTAGAATGCTTGGATTAACTGGAACTGAATTCAGATAGACAGACAGACAGTCAGACACTTTTAGAGATTCAGTTGTCCTCAAATGTCCACCTGTTCGTCTCCAGTTCCTTTCAATCCAGCACAGCATTCAAAAACCTATTTTGCCTTGTGGCTTCTGAAACATTCATATCACTGTTGACGTGATGTTTCAATGGTTCTTCAGCAAAACCAAAGCTTATATACACAACCATGATAACTTAAAGAACTAAGTGTTCCAGTGGCTCTTCACCCAGTTAGACTTCTTCTGTAGATACAAAATGTTCTATACTGCAAGTCAAACAACGTTTTTGGCCCCAGAACCTAAGAGTGCAACGGCCACGCCCACGATGGCGAAGGTGATCTTTCAGGAAAGTGGGAAGTCGTTTAAAACCCCAAATAAAATGATGCCCTTTAAAAAAAATAGACACATCAGCCCTGCAACTCAAAAGCACACCTCGACAAAGTTGCAGCAGATCGTTCCATTAAAGAGGACATTTTGCTACTGCTAACAACAAAATCAGACGTTTTACGTATGAAATCCACTCGGATGGATCGAGGCGTTGCGCAGGTGCGCTGCTGCTCCATACGTGTGTGTGTGTGTCCCGGCTGGAAGGGGGGGGGGGCGGTTCGCTTGCTGTTAACTCACACACTCCGCTACAGCGCGCAGCGTGAGGGGGGCATGTAGAGGGGCGTGAGGACCACAGTGGCAGGTGGAGCGTCAGTTGTGTCGCCTTGGGAAAGAAGTGTTTATGGTGGTCGTCCAACACTGAGAAAATGTTCCGCTGGTGTTCTTTTTCGTTTTTTGAACAGCAAACAAATCGAGGGTCACTTATGATCCGAATAAAAGTTTTTGTGCCATTTCATCTACACTCTAAACCGTCTACATCAGCTCCATCTATCGTTAAATATCAGCCAGAATTGTATGATTTGACGGACAGGCGTTTTTCATTCTTCACGCTGCAAGGACAGCAAGTTCAAACGAGAGAGTGGCTGAAACTGTTATAGTGGTCGAAGTTGTTGTTTTTTTTTTAAGTTTGGATCCTGAATTTACTGAACGAATAAACTGATAGATGATGGCACGTTTTTTTTTTCGAAGTGGCAATATTCAGAAGAGGGGGGTGGGAGAGAGAGGGAGGGACAGAAAGAGAGGGAGAGAGAGAGAGAGAGAGAGAGAGAGAGAGATGGCGTTTTCAGAGAAATAAATGGAGTCCTTATGGCCAATGACCTGATTTAGTTTTGGAGTGGGGGATGCTGCAGAGCTCTGTACTAATTGCGCAGCTGGGAAAAGCAGGGGATTTGGAGAAGGGAAAAAAAAGAGAACAAATTTTGCATATTTCGATAAGGGGGTGAGCGCGTGTGTGTGTCTGTGTGTGTGTGTGTGAACAGGGGGTGCTCGATGAGCAGGGGTGACATTGTCACCAGGTGAACAATGATGACTGAATGAGATTTGGTCCTGTTTTTAATATTACAGCCCCCTCCCTTTTTCTGGGAAATTAAAACAAGACCACCAGGTACATAAATAAGGACTTCTTTATTAAAGGTCTTACTGGCATAGTAATTATTGTATTAATAAGTTATTATTATTGTTATTATTATTATTATTATTACTATTATTATTAATATATAGAAGAAGTAGATGTGTTGGACGTGGAAATCTCCTTTCAATCACATTTTAATTTAGGCAAATGTTCAGAAAATCGGATCAGACTGGATAATATCGCAGCCGCCACACAAATTTGACGACCTGACGACAGCTGATCCTTAAAATAAATATTGAACGCTCTCTCTCTCGCGCTTTCTCTCTCTCTCTCTCCACTCTACGAAATAGAATAGATCTTGAGTTCAAAGAACCAGTGTTTTGTAGAGAAAACGATAAAAATTAAATGAGAAA
>JBBPCZ010000001.1:13174444-13197846 GCA_037974445.1 Brycinus macrolepidotus
TAAGTGTAGCTTTACAGGTACGAAGAACAGATGTGGATTACTAAAGCACTGATGTACGTCGCTCTGGACAAGAGCGTGTGCTAAATGCCGTAAACGTAAACGAGTGGAAGCTGTTCTAGCTGGAAAAGGGGGACCAGCTCCATATTAAAGTCTATGTATTTAAATGCAACGTCATTAAAGTCCCTGTCGGTGTAAAGGTTAGGCATCCCAATACTTTTGTTCATTCATTCACTCTGCAGAGCATTTATGGAATCAGGTACTGAAGCATTTAAGCATATTTAGCTTCAATGACATGTTTCTCAAACAGATGTAAATTAGAAGTATTCAGAGTTGAAGAATGCTTCTTTAGTAGGTTCTTATAAAAGTATTCAGTCCCATTGTTTTTTTTTAACCAATTTTGCTGTATTACAACTGACACACATTTAGGTCTGGGTAAATAATAGTGAACTTAAGTCTAATTCACACAGGGGGTTCCAATTACTGGGGTGGTTTTTACTGACATGGCTAATTATCATCAACAGTGATATTCCATTCAGAGTCAAGGAAGCGAGTGCTAATTGAAGCTGAAGAATATTGATCACTGAAGTAATGAGGCCATTGTGTTCTGACGACTCCAAGTTAATGTAGGTGAGAGAAAAATCCTGAATGGGTTCACAGGGTCACAACTTCATTGTAGTGGCCCAGTCACCATATTGACTTCAAATTTACTAGGGCTGTGTGTTATATCTTGACAGCTGTAGCCTATATAAGATGAAGCGGCTTCAGTAAGCTGGAGTGAATCTATCAGGGTGAATGGTGACTGTGACATCCTTATATCGTATAATAAAGTTTCAGCTTAAAAAGATGCAGACACTTGTTCAAAGAAGTATTTATTGAATGGGTATTGTTACATTGTTTTCAATATAGATATCAATATTGATACCTCAGTTTGAACACCAACTCCTGACTGAAACTTTTTTTGGATCCCTTCTTTTTAATTACGAACTGAAATATGTGTATATATACAGGTAGTGACAGATTTATGGATACACTATATGGACAAAAGTATTGAGACGCCTGACCAGTACACCAACAGGGATTTTAATGACATTGCATTAGACATAGACTTTAATATGGAGTTGGTCCCCTCTTTACAGCTATAACAGCTTCTACTCTTCTTGGAAGACTTTCCATAAGATTTTGGAGTGTTTCTCTGGGAATTTGTGCCCATTCATTCTGTAGAACATTTATGAGGTCAGGCACTGATGAGAAGGCCTGGTTCACAATGGTTCGCATTATGTTTGCCCTTCACTGGAAATTAGGGGCCTAGCCCAAATCCTGAAAAAAACAGGTGTGTCTCAACACTTTTGTCCATATTGTAGATAGATTAATCAAGAAGTCCTGACGTTAATAACATACTTACAGAATACAAATCAGGCAGAGAAGCTGAAGTCTAGGTTTTGGAGCAAGCATGACTGTTAACTCACGGATGGTAAGAATGAATACCTACGCAGTGAAATTCAGTATTGCGAGACCTTTTTAATACACAGTAGTATTGATGTAATTCAGCCAGAACCGTTTGAAACCCAGCCCTATCAACACTGATTATCAGTATGTCTCTTTATAGTTAAAAATAATGCCTTATATTTGAGTTTATTTTTTTAGCTTAGTTTATTTACTGGTTACTGATTTTGCAAAAAAAAAAAGGAGAAAAAGGATTCACATTAAGCACACTTCCTGAAAAATCCTTATGGTTTTGAACACCTTTGTGAACAAAACTATGTGAATTACAGACATTTCTTTTTGTTTTAAAACTCAGGTGCAAAAATATTTCTGTACGCATTTGTTTGGATTCTTGTAATGTTTTCTCATATTGTTCCTTGTGTGTCCAAGGCTAGTGTTCTTCACTGGTCGCCCAGTGGTCTATGCTGAAACACACACACACACACAAACAGACAAACACACACACGCACACACACACACACACACACACACACACACACACACACACAAAGCATTAGCGATACAAGGTATACAAAATAATTACACTTTTTTATCCTAAAGAGTTTCTACCGTAAATACATCACTGATCTAAATATTATTTTCCATAATGACCTTCACCACTAGATGTCATCATATTTACAGTTGTTACATATTTGGTTTTCCAAAGGATAACAAAATGATTGTTTCCAATCATTTATAATCATAGCACAACTTAGCAAGCTTCTGACTGTGAATATACACAGTGCAATGGAGCAGTGGAGTAGTGGGGAACTGACAGTATCATCATTTGTTTCTATAGATACCTTCCAAGACAAATACATAATAATAATCTAAATGTTTAAATAAATAAACAAGTAAATAAATAAATTAGAAACAAGGGTTTCTTTCAAATGACTTCTCTTGATCTTTTAGCTTCTTCCAGTACCAAGACAAACATTATACCACATGCACATGATTGACTTTATTATTACTATGAGTTTGTATCTTTCAAATATAAAATGTTTTAAAGTTTTTTTTTATCCTGTTTGATTTCATTTATGACCCATGAGAAGCTGCAAAGGAGCACTAAGCTTCTCAGTACGACATCCATCAATGGAGCTGCACCGTGCGCAGTTATAAATGATGGGAAAGAAGATCTTAAGTATCACAGGTTGAAAAACAGTCTACCAAGAAAACAAAATGGGGTCTATCAACAACACTTACCCTGGACTTGCCACAACGACGAATGCGGTTACCTGAAAGAAATACAAGCGATTAGAAATCTTATCTGGCACACACTTACTCACAAACACATTAACAGGTTTTAAACTCACCAGTCAACAGGAGAATGGACAGGAACACAAGGACTGCAGCAATTGATAAGCCCACAATGCGCAGAGTTTCGTAGTCTGTGATACAGGGCAGGCAGAAGAATGGTAAGGTTTTCCTTATCGAGAGCTCAACCTTGGTTCATTAATAAGAAATTTAATATGACTCGATTCTCCGTGTCACTCAATCAAAGACTATTCATCCTCACCATACACGAAATCAGCATCAGGGTCCACATCAGGCGCTGAAAGGAAAAAAAACGGCATAAAGAGAATAATTGTAGTTATTGTGAATACACAATCAAACATTTGGAGATGCCTTGCCTTCATTTATTATTAAGTGTATTTGATTTCACTGTTACTTTTCAGTCAAAAACAACATACATTTTTATATATGTATAAAGGGGGCATTTGGCAGACGCCCTTATCCAGAGCGACTGACAATCAGTAGTTACAGGGACAGTCCCCCTGGAGCAACTGAGGGTTAAGTGTCTTGCTCAGTGACACAATGGTAGAAAGTGGGGGGTTCAAAACTGCAACTTTGTGGTCATCGGGTTTACAGGCAAGTGTTTTACCCACTAGGCTACGACCACATGTGTACCATATGTATATGTATATATATCACTAAAGCTAAAGAATTGTGCTTTGCTGAAGACCAGAGATCTTTATCTTTACCTTAATCTTGACCTTTTTCTTTACATCTTGTTCAAAAGCTTTTGAAAGGAAGTTAAAAAACTTTAATGTGTATAAGAAGTTATGTATGTCTTTAATGGAATCTGTGCTTCAACACAATATGGCGTATGCAACACAAAGATAATGTTCTCATTAATGTAAATTTTTTTTTTTTCCAGTAAAAACTGGTAAGATCTAAACAGGTTTTTGCAAACAAACAAAACTCATTTATTAAAACATTTTGGTGAGCTAGGTGTCCCCAAGTTTTTGGTTAACTGTGTAAATATGTAGGTGTGCAGCTACTCTGTGTTCTGAACCCACAGTAAAATTAATGAGCTTTTCCAAGAGCTTTCCAGCAGAGACCGTGACCTACTATGCCTCTTTGCAGGCTGCAGGTAGCCCAGTTTATTGATCCAAATACGCAAACTTGTATGTCACCTTGAACTAAGTAATGTGAAGCAAACATCCATATTAAGCTTTGTAAATAATGGGGAACTGGCCTGTAGACCCTGGCTGTGCAGCTGGGACTGCATATGTGATATTGTTAATGAAACACAACTTATATCTTTAATTAATGAACAGAATATATCTTTGTTTCTGCATATACTACTACTGGAAATGCTTAATGTGCTGTTTACTTTATTGTCTTACTTTATTTTTTTAATAGAATGTATTTGGTAACATTGTATAATTAAAAAGTGAAATGTGCTGCTCATTAGCTGATTAGCATTAGCTATGATTCACTGAAGAACTACTGATCTTTGTAAAATGATGCAGTCAGCATAGCCTACTTCTGTCAGTGCAGATGGACCTTAATGCCAGTGGTGTTAAAAGAGGAGCACAGGGTCCACTGGGAGATCTTTGGTGTGTGATGCTGCTAACATACAAAACAACTTATGGAAAACGGTGGTGAACAAAGTCTGAGTATTTACATTTTGTACTCCTATGTATTGCAGTGCATTGCTCTTGACTGAAATGAAACCAGGAATCATCAAATATTTCAGAAAATTAAAATGCGTTCCTTAGATCTGACAAATGGTTGTTTGTTAAATAGGTGATCATGATAATGATAATGAGAATAACAGCCAGAAAGGCTATATAATCCAATACCTATACGTCATACACCAAAAGAATGAATTAGATGGTTATAAAATAATTAGGGTGCAGGAAAAGGACCATGACTGGAGCGCCTCTTCCTTTCAAGGTAAAATACTATAAATTTCACTACCTTAGTTTCCTGTGAAAAAGTTTTCTCACCCCATCACCATCCCATCTCTACCCTGTTGCTCAGTCCTCTCTCAGTTCTGTCACTGTTTATAAAAAAGTGGTCTGACCTAGGTCATGGAGGCATAGCCCAGAGCTCCTATTTAGTCTTTAGGGTTCTCTACCCTGTAATATATAATATACTGTATATGTGTGTGTGTGTGTATATATATCCATATGTAATATACATTTCCATATGTATACATACATACACACACACAACACACGCATATATAAATACAGTATAAAGAATGATAAAGGCATAAGTATATGGTCTGAATTCAAAAGATTTTTGTTAATTCAAAACACATACATATGCCTTTGTCATTCTCCGTGTAGTACTTGTCCATATTACAATACACCAATCAGTAATATTGTAATACCTATTTTCTACATCTAACTATAAATTCAAACGTTGAGTTTTTAAAATTCTCTCAGATTTTTTGGACTTTTTAGTGCACCACAGAGCTGTTCTTCTATTTAATAACACATGAGGAAAAGCTCGACTGTAACAAATTTTAAATGTATCAAAAGTTGGCAAACTGGTACCATTGTAGTTTATTTTTTGATCATTTTATTATTTGATCATCACATACATCATATCTGATCTACACACTGTGTTTAAAACTTAAACTAGAATGTACATTTCAACCACGAGTACAACTGTATCACAGTCCAAAGCTGCAAAGTTTCCAAACCAACTTTAAAGTAACGTTTTATGATTATGAGTGATTTTATTTGCACTTCTAGGAACTACAAGAATGTTATTGTTCATGTTTCTGAGTATTAACGCTTTAAGGCTTCTGTCTCTAAATTTAAGGACGTTTACACGTCACCAGCAATGTCCTTGGGCTTCATAATAAATAAGCACACTTTGCTTCTAAAATAAGAGATTTTAATTTTAACGCTGGCCTTACCTCCTCCAGAAGACATGTTGCTTGTCTGTGTGTGGGTGGCGATGCAGAGAAGGAAAGCTGTGGATTGTTTTGATTATATTTAGTATGTGTGAGAGTGAAAAACTAAGTCAACAGAAACAGTTTGACTAAACTCCAAATTGCTCCAGTGAGGTTTTTTTTTCTTTTTCTTTACGTAACCTTACTTGTGTTTAGGCCGTCTATGAACATGTGACCATTTCCTGAAAAAGCAGTGTCATGGCTGTCCAAACTGGAACAGTCATTCTGAACGCTTTCCACTAATAAAGCATACGAAAGAGAAAAAAGAAAAGAAAAAAGCTACAGGCATTCATACTAGATGAAAATCTCAATGAAATAAAAAAAAAAAATGAAGAGCCTATCAACAATATGGAGAAATATTTACATTACAGGGACACAAACCTTTCACCTCTTTGGATCTACGACTCACACAAATGACATATTTTGGACTCTAAACAGCACTTTTTTACTGAAAGGTGACAGGTTTGCGTCCCTGTAATGTACATATTTCTCCATACTGTAACTGGAATAAAAACGTCTGAAAAAAGGGGCAGGACTGCCATATTTAGAAATCGGGGCATTCGTGATGCCACCTTTGTCCAAATCAAATTTATAGCATTCCCTTCCACCCTTGAAGATTCCACCCAGATTTCCATTTGAGTTGTTGATGTTATGTTTGCCCTCCCACAGCTTTTACTTTTAAAATTAGCTCATAATACATGTTTGATCTGTTAATTCTTTGTCCATATTAAATAATATACATTACTGTTCTGAAAAACAAATATATATTTTAATTATGGCCTTGCAAAAACACTTGCTTACAGATCCATTATGTAATTGTCTTTTACATACCTCATGGTGCATGCGATTTCAAAAGAGAGAGGGTTATTTGGCTTATCAATCAAACTCAGATCCAATATTTATCTTGCACTGTATTACACTATATAACACTTGTGAACAGACAGTTCTTGATGTTGTAAGCGGAGGACTTGGGCCAGGATCTGAACGACTTTGACATGGGTCAAATTGTAATGGCAACCAGTGTACTGGCGACAGGGTCATGGGCCCCCAAAGCTCATTAATGCAAGTGGGGAGTGAGGGCTAGTCCATCTGGTCCAGTCCCACAGAAGAGTTACTGTAGCACAAATTGCTAAAACCATGAATGTTGGCTATGACAGAAAGCTGTCAGAATACATGATGCATCACAGCCTGCTGTGTATGTGGCTGCATAGCCACAGACCAGTCAGAGTGCCCCTGCTGACCTCTGTCCACTGCTGAAAGCACCTACAATGCATGCATGAGCATCAGAACTAGACCATGAAGCAATGGAAGAAGATGGCCTGGGCTGATGAATCACATATTTTTTTTTTACATCATGTGCTTGGCTGGAAGCATGTGTCTCTTGTTTGCAGGCCTGAGGGTACCAGGATGAATTATGGGAGGTAGGCAAGCTGGAAGAGGCTTGCATAATGTTCTGCTGGAAACCTTGGGTCCTGGATGTTACTTTCACCGGACCACCTGTCTGAACATTGTTGCAGACCAAGTACACCCCTTTATGCAACAGTGATCCTTAATGGCAGTGGCCTCTTTCAGCAGGATAATACACCCTACCACGCTGTTCAGGAACGGTTTGAGGAACGTGACTAAGAGTTCTGCAAATTCCCTAGAGCTCAGTCCAATCTAGCATGTATGGCATGGACTGGGCAAACTAGTCCAATCCATGGAGGTCCCACTTTGCAGCTGCAGGACTTGCTGCTAACGTCTTGGTTTCAGACACCACAGCCCGGACAGCCAGAACTTTTTTGGCAGCATAAAGAGAACCAATATATAAATACATTTACCTCCATCAGCCATCTTCTACCATCACCTTATCCTTATCACATTTTTAACATGGTTAGAGCTTGGCTCATTTATGTCATCTGGACACCAGTCTATCAGAGAACTCCTAAATAATATCCCCAGTTTCTCCTGTGGCTGAGCCCACTTGATTTAATCCTGTTAGACCATGAATTTTCACAAAAATCAGGCCAGTAATTTGCATCATGGAGAAGGTGCCTAAACGATTTTCAGCACTTAATTTACAGCACTAAAGAGGACATGACCAGTGTTAACACACAAACAGCTCAAACAGCTCTTCACATTTGCATCTATCAATGCCTGCAAACAAGGACACACACTAACACTTGTCTGAACGAGACAGCTCATGTTTAAGCAAGAGGTGGACATGATCATGAAAATGAATGAACAAACACTTCTGTGGCAGACATAGCATTCCCACCACAGAATAGTTGACAGGTAACATGGAGATATTACTTTGGTGCTAAATACACTAGTTTGGTGCTAAATACTAATTTTTAGAATTTTAGAACATTGTCATGAGTAGTGAAAGACTTGGTCACTCTTCAAGAGGAAAAACATCTAGTTCTTTGACATCTAGTTCCCAAAACAGACTATTAAGCAGTCATATATTAGTAGAAGTGGTATACCATTCTTATAAATGACTATTTTCCACTTACCTCAGTTACATAGAGGCTCCTGGTCTTCGAAAAATTTTTCCTTGAGCTGAAAGTCCCTCCTAATTCTGCACCAAGGTGCACTTTATCTTTTGGCCCCTCCCAGCTTCATCTCTTGTGTGTCTATAAATCTAAATGCCTTGCCTTGTCAACCATCCCCCCACATATTTATTAGCCCATAAAGACTGGCCTTTGAGCAGTTGTAAAACACAGTTTTTCCTAACCTTTGGAATCATCCCCCAAGTGCAAGCCTATCATATCACAGCTTCTGAGTGATGACTGCCATTTTGTGACCTGACTTTGAAGTATGGGTGAAGGGCCTTAGGGCTGTCATTCATCCGTGACTGACACTGAACTCTTCTTTACTGAGTCAGGAGCGGCTGAGCGCTGTTGCTTTGTTGTAGTATTGGAGATAATGGTGTTTACTGGCATGTGATGCACCAGTTCACAGCATTTCCCTTGGACTTGGTTTTAAAAAGAAAAAAGGTCTCCACACATAGTCCTGTGTCAGACACAGACTTTATTTGGTATTTAAAAGCACAAAATGCGGCCTTACAATACAGCTGCACGAAGATGTACAGAATATGTATTTATAATTCACTTTCTCTAATAAACACAGCATTTTCTAAAATACTTAGCATTGTACCTGACTGCATGATTCAAGATATATCCAGCATAAATGTGCTAAATGGTACACACGCGTTTTTCTCTTTAACAGACCTGTGCGTCTACTACTCTCAGGTTTATTACCACAAAAGATGTGTGGCACAACAAAGACACACACGAAAGCACGCCGTCTCCGATGAGACCAACAGTGTGGTTGTACAGAACAGCAGAACATTTGTAGCTAAATGTGTAGCTTGAGAAGAGTGAATTTAGTCACTACACGTGAAATGAGAGAGTGGAGGATGGTTTAGTGGCACTATGGTGAAGTGGAGTGCTCCTGTGGCCTTAGTGTCCAGAAGACATCAGGTTGCAGGTCCTTATGCAGGCACAGAGCTGGGCAGTGTTGCAGCTGACTTAGAGAACAGTGGTGTGGCGCCCCCTGTGGTTCAAAGGTGGAACTATTTCTGTGCTTCTGTTTGAACTGGGTGCTGCAGTGATTGGATTGTCAGGAGGGAGGCGTGTACACACACTATCACTCACTTGTATAGACAGAGGCTCATTCAGGCATGCGCACATTTTCTTGCTTCGTTTCTCCCAAACACACGTGTGCCCGTCTACACACACTCACATACACACACTCACGCATACATACAATGGTATGTATATTCAAATATATGTTTTAACATATCTGCATCACACGTGAACTTAATATATGTCTTAATAGAAACTACATGAGCTACAAGATGATAACAGTAGATAGACATATAACAAGAGTGACCACGCCATTGATAACGCTCACAAACACAAAAAGAAGACAAAAACTAAATGTAAAACCCTACGATTCAAACCAAGCACATGAGCTCAGCTGGGGGAGGAGCACTAGAGGTAAGAACAATCTGCAAGTAGTGGCTAGTTTCTCTACAACGACTTACTTTGTACGGACTGGTGCAAGAAGGGCACAGACGGAAAAGGACGGATACAGTTACTGGTCACATGACAGGACTAAAGGATTATATACAAGACACTGGCTCATCCCTAACCCCAGCCATGCTTCCCTCCTCTCCTTCCGCTCTCTCAGGATCAGCTCCGTTCACATCGTTATCATTGCAAAAGTGTGGTTCGGTCACGGCTGTGTGTTTCTATGTGAGGAAAAAGAGGGAGTTACAGGGATATTTTGAATGATGGCTAGCTTTAATTCACTATTAGCAATGCCAGCTTCAATTCATTGTAAGCTGTGCTCCCATAACCATTAACACTATATGGACAAATGTTTTGGGAAACACCTGTTTTTCAGGGTTTGGGCTAGACCCCTTACTTCCAGTGAAAGGCAATCTTAATGCTTTAGCATGCCAAGACATTTTGGACAATGCCATGCTTCCAACTTTGTGGACACAGTTTGGGGAAGAACCTTTTCTATTCCAGCATGACTGTACCCCAGTGCACAAAGCAAGCTCCTTAAAGACATGGTTGGATGAGTTCAGTGTGGAAGAACTTGACTGGCCCACACAGAGTCCTGATCTCAACCCCATCCAACACCTTTGGGATGAACTGGAACTGAGACTGCAAGCCAGGCCTTCTTGTCCAACATCAGTGCCTGACCTTATAAATGCTCTACAGGAAGAATGGGAACAAATTCCCACAGAAACACTCCAGAATCTTGTGGAAAGCTTTTCAAGAAGAATGGAAGCTGTTATAGCTGCAAAGAGGGGACCAACTCCATATTAAAGTCTATGTATTTGAATGCAAAGTCCCTGTCGGTGCACTGGGCAGGCGTCCCAATACTTTTGTCCATATAATGTATTTCTACAGCATTTACAAAGTGTCCAGTATTCATTCCTACCTGGGCAAGTCTCAGTTCTCAGCTTTTGGGGTTTCCTTAGCTTTATGAAAACAGAGAAATAATGGAAAGGAAAAGATTTAGTACAATGGCAAAAATGGCAAACAGGCAGAGTTGGTGCACAAAATAACAGAAACTCCCCAAAATACATAAATATCAAGTGTTCTAATAAAGTGGGTCTACTATTTACCTTTATTTTTTATGCTCAGTTCTTTTTTTTATGTTCAGTTCCTTTATTTTTTATGTTCAGGTGTGGGGCTGTTGTGAGGTATGGTGCCGTGGCCTAGTTTGTTAAAGTGCCTGTTTAGTAAACATGAGATCCTGGGTTCAAATCCCAGCAGTGCCTCATTTCTTACAAAGTCCTAGGGGTACAGCTCAGTGGTAGAGTGCATGGCGTGCATGAATGAGGTTCAATCCCCAGCATGTCTGTTGCGGATTGCTTATAGTTTTGGGGCAGCTGGTGGCCAAGTGGCTAGGGAGTTGCCCCTGTGATTACAAGGTTGTGGGCTCGAATCCCAGGACTGCTAGTGGTACCGCTGAGGTACCCTTGAGCAGGGTACCGTCCCCACACACTGCTCCGCGGGCACCCCTCATTGGTGGCTGCCCACTGCTTCACTTGGTAAATGGGTTAAATGCAGAGAAAGAATTTTACATTGTTCACACTGTGCTGGGGTGTGTTCATATGTGACTTTAGAACACTATCATACAAGTCCCAAACTGTGTTGATGAATTTTGGGTCACACTACAAGAATAAAAGCTTCCAGTTCTTTGACAGATGAGAAAAGTTCAGTTACATTATATCTGAAAAGTGTTCATGAAACAACTCTTGGAATGTTCACAGCTGAAAACAGACATTGTGGTTTGAAGACTGACAGTTTTCAGCTGAAAAAAACCATGCATGTTAAGATATATGAAAAAGCATGAGTACATATTCGTTTACTATTTTTTTCACCGCTCAGGCTTGCAAGTTTCATGCTCATTACATCCAAGCGTGCATTTTTGTGTTTTGGCTTCGGAATACCCTGCCTATAACATACAGTTTAGGTGGAGACTTGTCACATAAATGTTTCAAATGTGTTTAACAACTTGTCACATTGGCAGCCTTCAATGGGTTATCATTGCTTCACTTGGTGAAATGTTATTTTATTTTTTTCTGCATTTTTAATTGTTAAAATATAGATAAAATAGTTTGTAATGCCTGTTTTCTAAGGTATACGTTTACTGTGCATCATTTCTTTTCTAATACTTGGTTATGCATTCCCTTGCCTTGTAACAGCATCGATTCTGTCAAATAGGGATTTTACCCAAAGTAGTTCTTGTTCATTGCCACTTTTCTATGAAGTGGGAGCACATTTCAGTTCTTTTGGTATTTCATCTGTTCCTCCACTTGGAGAACTGGGATTGAGGTCGGAAAATTTTGTCAAAGTACCTCAGTGTTCTATCACATCTGTTGAACCAGCCACATCCTGCTTGAACATGAAACACAAAGTTTGTAGACGAGTGTGGTAAAATAGACAGAAGATCTCAAGAGAATGGAATTATCCCTACCTGAAAACAAAGGGTACTATCACGTAAGGATATATAACTATGGTTATGGCACTGAGGCTAATTATTAGAGAAGAAATGATGCATGTGACAATTTTTTTAAATTCAATTTTTCAGTTAATGTGAGTGATGCACCTGCATATTTGGCACTTTGTTATCTTACAGAGTTTTGAAAACTTACCTATCGACAGATATCTTTTATAGCTGATATACACTTCTGATTGTTATTCAGTCTTTGTATGTGCTTTTGTATTCTTGATGGAGATACTTCAAAGCTAAACCAAACCCCTTTGTGAGGTGTTTCCATAATTTTGTCCACTTCCAGTGTGTATGGACATTGTATTTGTGCAAATTTCCCACTTGTGGGACTAATGAAGGGTTATCTTCTGTCGACATGTAGACTACTACAGCATTTTAACCTCACCTTTGGCCACCATCAGGTTTTCAGCTTGGGCCTCCTCATCACCTGGAGCCCTGGAAAAACATATACAAAGATGGAATTAAACACACAGTATAAAAAAAAGTGTTTTCATTGCCAACCTACTGTAAAAATTAATGTAGAGTATCTGTTTTATAAAGGCGGTTATAGGCCTGTTAATCAAAAATATGTTGCCATCTCATGCTGCTAGGGGGTCCTTTTGGTTTAAACACTGAGGTAAGTTGGTCAACCTTTAGTTTTATCGCTTTAAGAACTGCTTTTTAACATAGAACACTGCGTATTGAGTGATGTTTCTTAACGAAAGCAAAAAGCGGCAGTTGCTGTCTCGTAAACGTACTGAACGGCACATTTCGCTTTAAAAGCGTCCAGATGAAACTTTATATAAAGTTTATATAAATACTGTGTCACGAACTTTCCGAAGCACAACCAGCATGTATGGCAGACATTATTTATGGGGTTGTGGTTGGTTGACAGATGCTATTTATGTAGTTGTCTTCTAATTCATTTGCAGCTTGTTATGGGCAATGCCAAGTTAAAAACAAAGAGAGAATTTGTGAATAAGCAACATCAAAAAACCTTGATTTCCCTGCCTTTTTCCTTCCAGGTTTTAAAACTATACAGTAATCAGAAAGTCCCCATTATACCTGAAATTAACTCAGACTCCTCATTAGTAGTATTGCTTGATATAGTACGTTCAAGAAGCCGATCTCCCTGATGTCTTCAGACCAACTGAAACAAAACTGAAATGACTGTATTTTGACACATTTTAACCATCATTTCTGAGAACATTTTTTAACTGTTAATTAACGTGTTTCATCTGGCACACCTTCTGCCCAACTTTTGCCCCTTGTTTTTTTTTTATTTTTTTTTTTACAGAAGATAAATAAGTACAAGATAAATAATTTTAAACCAAACATTTTGTCTCATGTTCTTGTACATATCTTCCATATGTTTGTATTTTTAAAAATATATTGCGGTGCATTGCCATTGCACTACACTGTCCCATGAACATTTTCAACATTTTGCAGAACACATGGACATTTTGATTGCCTTGGCACCGTAACTCTTTGGTACTCCAGCAGTGATTGAAGTGGGTGAGTGTTTTCCCCTCAAGACTGAATTAACTCACTTTCAGAGTCTGGCAGGATGAGACCTGTGTTGTGATGCCAGATTTCCTTTAGTTGCGAAGGCAATCAAGATGCTCAGCGATGTGTGAGCGAGACTAAATCTGCCTGCTTATAATTTTTGCTTATTTATCTTAGCAAACAGGTGCTTGTGTGTCAGGGAACCCTAAAGACTGCGATACCTTGGGTACCTCGGGTTCTATGTGCACTATGCTCACCTTGTTTTGTCTCTTTGCTCCTGCTCCCACCCAAACCGACCCACCCACCTACAGTGCAGGATCATGCCATGAGCATGACCTGTCAACCAAGCTACTTCTTGAGCTCTGACATCATAGCTATTTTATCAAGTACACCCACCACACTGGTGCAGTTTGTAGGTATACAATTACTCATTGTAGGTCATCTTACACTGCACAACCCATCAGCCCCCTATTGTTTTTTTATTTTATATTCGATTTCCTCCAAATGTCACAGTGGTTAAAGATTAAATGGCTTATGCATTGTTTTATTTGTAGGTTTTACAGATTACAGCTTAACTCATTAAACACAAAAAGGTTTATGAGCAAAGTTTAAAAACTATATGTGACGTATTACAGTGTGTAATATGACCAACGCAGAAGTTGAGAGAATGAGTAAGAATGACATAATGTGGACTTTTCACTAAATGTGTGTTATTGTGGGTGGAGAAGTCTGTTGTATATTTTATTCTTAGCGGAAATTTGAATGTTTTTATGTGTTACGTAACATATTTTAAAAGTTTGACCAAGCCATGTCAGAAGAACAAAGGAAAACATATTTGCTTCTTGTTCTAGCAACATCTCAAGGTTTAAAACTGTGTAAATGTCATCTATAATGCCATTATAAATGTGCCTATAAAATTTCATTAACATTGACCATTCCTACAGGCATGTGTTGGGTGCGGAATTTTGATTGGCTATTGGTGGCCATTTGTTTAAAGCTTCAGTTTAAGCAGTTCTTGAAGTGTGTCAGTTGCAGTGCCCCCTAAGGATGAAATTTCTTTAAATCTGGCAGGTTTTCAAAGAATGTGGTGGTGATGCAGTGTGCCAGATTTTGTGAAGTTTACATCACAAGACATTGACTGGCTAGATTTTTCCACTGATGTTCACTTTGTGGCACTACTTCATAAACACGGTAGAAAAATCTAGAGTCATGTGCCTCTTAGCCGGAGGGGACACATCGACCTAGGGACACAAACTTCTTATTCCAAACACTATATGGCCGCACTAAACTACGATAGTGATCATAAGTAGTGATACTGTGAAAATATTGCTTTTACAGGTGTATTAGGCTGTTTGTTCAAATGTTTTTGCACTTTCGTTACATAAATCACTTGAAAGCACAGCGATTATGGCAAACTGAAATTAATAAATGCCTTCATTGTGTAGATTGTTTATATACAGTCAGTAAGTGTAAACTGATTTTCAAGTATTAAACGGAATGACTGATAATTCACATAAATGCTTGGTGCAAATGTGTAGAAATCATTACAATAACAGCTATTTCCTGTATAAAAATGGTAAAATTATGGATTTTCAGCCTAAGGGTTAACCTAATAACTGAGTTTGAATCCCAGTACCAGGAGTACAGTGGCCTTGTTTTCTCCAATCACTCAGTGCCAAGCTAGCCAATTATCTGTTAGCTCACATATACAGTCACTTTTTTTAAAGCTGTCTTTTTTTCCATGGTGTAGGTTCACTGCTGACCAGAAGTGATTTGGGTGGTGAAGCATTTTCAGCAGCATTTAAGTAGTGAAGTCATTAAAATGGTTACATAGGCCTCAAAACAAGTGTATCAGATGCAGCAGTATTAACTGAATAGTGATTGTAAGTCGCTCTGGATAAGAGCGCCAGCCAAATACCCCTTTTTGAGTAGGCAGCAACAGATGAGCAACAGTCAGTGATTGCATACTTAAAGTGGACAAATATGGCAGGTGTGACTGAAACATTTCATTGAAGTACACAATAGGTGTAGCTAAAACTAATTTACCCATCAGTTGGCTGTGGAGAGCAACGACTTTCATTCATCAAGTGATATCTGATTTCTCATTTGCGTCACCTGATCTACTAGCCATGTGGATCCATGTGTTAGTCAGTTCAACCAGTACTTACTGATATGATGAGCTACAGGCAAAACCAAGGAAAGCAGGCAGACAAGGAAGCTTCATCCAAATATTAGGATGCAACCTGTGTTGCAGTGTCATTTATGGTCGATTTTTCCTGCCATCAAGCTCCACACTCACTGATAAATTTGGTAATATATGGCAGTAGGGTAAACAGGGCATGCATCTTGATATGCTCATGAACCAAAGGTGAATAAAGTAAGCATAATGCACCGCATGATATACATATTTCTATCCACACTAAAAAGTATGGTCGCCAATCCACTTAATATTGTTTAATATAGCCAGATTCACACATTGTAAACTTATGATTGAGAGTGAAACCCTCATTCTGCTGTAAACAGATGGGAAAAACCGAAGCTAACTACTGATATTATGCAGGTGAGCATGGCTGTACATGTGGGTACAACAACTAGAATTTAAATTCATGACAAGAGACAGAATCACGGTTTCCATGGACATGTTTGGTTTTGATACACAGCAACAATATTTGGAATGCCATTATCAGTATAGGGGCAACCCAGCTTGTCCTCACATGCAGCCTCCTTACTATTCTAAAATGAGACTGAAGATATATCAGTTCTTTTGACCAAGATGCAAACCCTAAGAGAGCCTTAAATTCACATATCCTAAATAGAGAAAAGGTATTCATGCAAGAAGCAACATTTGCTTGTGAGAAACCTAAGCTGTATTGTCTTTAAAATTACACATTTTGACAGCAGGGAGCTATTTATTTGTTAAACCTGACATCAAGCTTAGTATCTTTAACTTTAATTATGCAATACACGAGACTGCGTGTTGATTAAGAACACACTGCTTGCCATATGTGATTCAAAAGCTTTGCATGTAACATAAGCCTGTCAAATGCTTTGATGAACATGTACACAGCTGGGATTTACCTCTGGGGCTTCTGGTTAAAACTACAGCGGCATCGCCGGCCTAAAGTTCACAGAAAGAGAAATGTGTTTGAATTATACTGACAAGACACATCCATATATTAAAATGATACGTTTTAACACAAATATGAGAAGCCACATGTCAAGAGTGTAAGTTTTATATCATTCTTTCTTACTGAGGATGAGGAGGACGCCCAGAGCAAAGAGCACCACAGCAAATGCTAGACCTCCAATCCTCAAACTCTCATAATCTGTAAAAGATGGAGGAAAATATTGAATATTGAATAGAACAAGTTAAATAATTTCTCAAATAGACTATATGGAGAAAAGTAGTGGGACGCTTATCCATTACACCAACAGGGAAGTTAACAACATTGCTTTCAAATACATCGACTTTAATGTGGAGTTGGTCTCCCCTTTGCCGCTATAACAGCTTCCACTCTTCTTGGAAGGCTTTCCACAAGATTTTGGAGTTTCTGTGGGAATTCGTGCCCCTTCATTCATTCTGTAGAGCATTTATGAGGTCAGGCTCTGATGTTGGATGAGAAGGCCTGGCTCCCAATCTCCGTTCCAGTTCATCCCAAAGGTGTTGGATGGGGTTGAGGTCAGGACTCTGTGCAGGTCAGTCAAGTTCTTCTACACCGAACTCATCCAACTATGTCTTTATAGACCTTTCTTTGTGCACTGTGGCACAGTCATGCTGGAATAGAAAAGGTTCTTCCCCAAACTGTGTCCAGAAAGTTGGAAGCATGGCGTTGTTCAAAATGTCTTGGAATGCTGA
The DNA here is from genome assembly GCA_037974445.1 of Brycinus macrolepidotus. Lineage (NCBI taxonomy): Eukaryota > Metazoa > Chordata > Actinopteri > Characiformes > Alestidae > Brycinus > Brycinus macrolepidotus. The sequence goes on from JBBPCZ010000001.1 coordinate 13,191,982, forward strand.
AGCATTAAGATTGCACTTCACTGGAAGTAAGGGGCCTAGCCCAAACCCTGATTTAAGAGGTGTGTCCCAATACTTTTGTCCATAAAGTGTATAATTGAATCAGTTTCTATTTGTCATTTAAATGTCAGTTTTTAAACTATGAAACAGTGAAGTCCATCAAACGGCAGTAAACCCATGGATGGAACCCGTGTCACGATCGGGAGGTCCGTCAACAGTGGCAGACACGGGGATTGAACCTGTGTCATCAAGAGCAATGGCTACAAGTGAACTGGTTGAGCCACCAGAGCGGCTCAAAGGAGGCTGATATGGAGACTATTTATTAACTAAACTTGAAATAAATAAAAGCCGGAAAGAAGTCAAGAATATAAAGAAGGAAATGGACAGGAAAAGAAACAAAGAACTAATACCGAGTGAAGGGGCAAAGTAGAGAGGTGACTAATAGATAAGGGACAGGCAACAAAAAACGTGGGAAAAACACAAACGCTAGGAGGGAAGGTGAGGAAAGAACATAACATAACACTAAGAAGAAATGGAAAGAAACAAACATGAAGCTACGGAGGGAAAGTGGTCCCGCCCGAGAAAAAGGAGCTAGGGACAGGGCACGAGTGAGCAAGGGCCAGGGAGTGAAAGATAAAGACAGAGGAGAAACACAGTTAACAATTAATGGGAGAGAAAGGAACGAAGGGAGTGACGGAGAAACTAACAGAGCGTGAGAAGAGCGTGTAACGCGAAAAGGAGCAGACTACTCAATTTAAATAAAGACGAATTATTAGAGGAGAATGGAAACAAAAAAAATGATGGCAAGAACGCATAAGGAATTACGAAGAGCAGATACTGAAACAAAGGTGAGTGTAATTTCCAGACATGAGTAATGGTGAAGCAGACGGAAGCACTGCTGGGGCAGAGTACGCAGAGACTATGCAGAGGGACAGAACAAGGGATTTAAAAAAAAAGGTTAGAAGAAAGGCACAGAGACAACAACAGGTTTAGTACAGGGTGAGCTAAACTCATGACTAATCGCCTGTGGTCGGTGAAGGAGGAGGTCAGTAGAGTAATTAGGGCTGACAGGTGAAAAGACAGGTGTGTGAAAAGTATGGGTAGAGGAGAAAATATCTCCTCCAGGCGGTGGGCTGGGGTACTACAACCCGGGATGTAACAGAAACCACACAGTGCATTGTTATAGCTCAGGCTGACATGATCAGTTCTGAATTAGATTTTGCTTATTACTGCTTCTTACTTCATGACCTTGAACTAAGAGTACAGATAACGCAGGCGTCCCCATGACATCACTCTTACCATATTCAAATGGATCCAATTTCCTTTCCTTTCCATCTGGTGGAGATAAAACAAACAAACAAATACATAAATCAATACAAAGTAACATCACATGAATATCTTTACTTAATAAATACAACATTTTTATTCAGATACTGAATACTGATCTGAATCATATTTGACCAAACAAAAATGGTGAGCACGTAAGAACATGACCACAAAAGGAACCCAAACCACGCACCTGCTTCTGTACTGACGTTAAGCAGGTTGTTTTTGTATTGTTTGTATTGTGTATGATACAATGTTCTGTCATACATGAGGCTTATTTTGTTGCATCTAGAGTTTAATTCGTTTTTGATCCTAAATACTTTAAGTTTTTCTTTATATTGTATCCTTGTTTACCTTTATCTTGTATAAACCCATTCAGGTACTCACGTAATCAGGGTACAAATGCATTGGACATACTCGAATGCTTCAATAGATGGTTAAAAAGTTAAACAGGTAAAAGTGCCAAAATAAGTTTGCATACCTTGTGCACTGGCATCTGAAGCAGCTAAAATAAGACAGAGAGAGAGAGAGAGAGAGAGAGAGAGAGAGCTTTACACCTCTGCAACAATTTGACCTTGGTAAAGTTAAAGTTAAAAAAAGTGGTGTGGGGTGTGGGGGCTCAGAGGTCTAGTTCTAGTTCATATTCCATCTGTTTGAGATGGCTAATTAGGCATCTTTCTAGCTAGTTAGCATAACACACTGGCTGAAATTAAACAAAATACTGCACTGTTCTGTGCTCATACTCTCCTGAAAATGTGTACATGTACCAGACTTTCTTTAGTTTAGAACTACAGCTGTAAGCCTAGCTAACAAGCACAAGAACTCAGTATTCACCCAAATCACTTATGTAACTGCATCTCAAAAATTTCCTCTCAACCCATTCAAATTGCATCCAGCTCTTCATCAAGGTGTCATAGACTTGTCAATGTGAAATCGGACTAAGTATGACTTAGAAAAAATAAGCTACAAAAATGAGCAGAACTTTACAGTGTAATCAAATGCTGCGGACAGTCATTTTAAACAGTTTGTTTTCACAAATTGGTTTTGTGACAAAAAATCTGATCCAAGACCCATCCTCTCTACAACCACTTTGCAAATGCCAACCCCGGTTTTGTCTAAAAAGGCTACCTGAGGCAGTGTATTATTGTTTATTTTTACAGCATCAACAAGTTTTCATCACTTTAAAGGAGAGTTAGACGCGGCTGAGAGCAGGGGCGTAACTAGACCCCTACCACTGGGGCATATGCTCTAGGATTTATGTGCTGTGCCCCAGTAAAATCTCACATTCAGCTTTCAACAACAAAACAATTCATTTTTGCAGTGCATTAATTTAGATTGATAATATCGACGAAAGAGTGGATGTTTTCTACTCTAAAGTGTTGCAACGTAGTTTTAACCACAAACAGAAGCAAAATTATTTGCATATACAAGTACACCATTTCTGCCATAAAACATGCTGAGAATGTTAATATATCTTCATACATTTATGAATAAATCTGTACATTTTTACCTTTACCCATAGTTGCTTCAGTAGGAGTTTGGCAGTAGTAATAATAATTAGCTAAGCAAGGGAAGCTGGTATAGCCCAAACTACAGCTCATTTCGTATGCAGCAGGCTGTCAAAAAAAATTATATGGGTAATAGAGGGTGCTGTGGTGCCCAGGGTGAGTCCCTGCTTCCCGCCCGTTGGCCCTGGGATAGGCTCCGGGTACCCGCGACCCTAGTAAGGATTAAGCGGTTACAGAAAATGAATGAATGAATGGGGGGTGGGGGGCCTGTGCCCCAGTAGAGCTTCACGTCTAGCAACACCCTTGGTTGAGAGAAGTTCTGGGAATTTTTATTTTTTATTTTTTTTAAATTTGGGTGACTACTAAACTCTAGTGTTTAATATTAATAGTAACTTTAGCCTTGCAGCTCCAGCACTAACCTAAATAACTCTAAATATGGTTGTTTAGCTAATCTGGGGCATGTGAAAAACTGTGTGCAACTGTTCCATCAACAATGTGCTTTTATTTTTAAAGTCTCATGAAGTACAGTATGATCAAGGAAAGGGCAATTAACAGACAACGGAAATATCATATATTATTAGGTATATATATTATATATTATACAATTGAACTGAATGCAGCAAATATAAAACACATACCAGAACACACAAAAGGAAGGAGTGTAGATGGGAAGCAGTGAAAACTGAGAGCGGCTAAAGCGATTGGCAGATACAGAAAAACAAATGGATAACAAATAGGAGGAGGCTGCCAGGCAACTGTGCCTTTAGGAAGTTAGTTGCGATGTTTGTTTACTGAGATGAATTCAGGTTCGCCCATTACTGCTATCGCGCAGGGCTCCGTGTGTATGCATGAAAGTAGTTCACAGTGATTGCACATATGCTGGCAGCTCTATGTGTCCTACTTGTGTGTGGAGAGAGATGTTTCCCTGTGGAGAACTGGATTTAAATGGGTGGACTAATTTCATGGATGAATTTTAAAAAAGGGAAAAAAAAGGCATTCTACAAGCACAGGACCACATACCATCATAATAAATCACAGACAGGCAAGGAGATACGAACACATACAGGAGGCAGGAATGCACAGAAATACAGAAACCGACCCAGATATGCTCCTATATGAGAGACCATGAGAGGTCACCAATTCTTTTTCAGCTATAGGTGAGATCAAGCCGTATGTAATGTGTGTGTGCCATGATGCCCTCCCTTCATGCATTCCTAATAAATACCAATGGCCCCACAGAAGTGTGTGTGTGTGTGTGTGTTTGGGGGGGGGGGTTCCACTTACCAGCTACATAGAAAAGGAGTGAATAGAAGAAGAGAACTGTTTCCATGGTAACTGGAGAGAGAGAGAGAGAGACAGAGAGAGAGAGAGAGAGAAAGAAACAGATATTAGTGAATTAGTGTCAGAGGGATTCATGTTTACTACATCAGTCACACAAACATACAAAGACAACATGCACAAATCTAAAACAGTTCAGATTCCAATGTGCAAACACCACTGTAGTGCCCACCAAAGGTACTGGGGCAGTGAAATCAAAGTTGACATATCTGTCATATGCTATTTTCGCAAGTAAGATTAAAGATGAAGAAAGATCACAGTGCAGATTCCCGGCCATACACGAGTTACCACTTTAGAATAACATATTGCGTTTATTCTCTATTAAAGAAACTTGGCTACAAATGGTAAGTTTGCAGTTATAAATGTGTATATATTTCATTACAACTGCAAACCATCAGTCTGCTTAAAGATGATTTGCCATTTGGTACCTTGAGCACTTTCTGCCTTTAGTAAATAAAAAGCACAGTTGATCATTTTTAACATAGACGGTATGGATTTGCCAAAAATGTATTTCAGGAATATGATTTTTTTCCTTGTTAACTTGTCTGTTCCTTAGTTTGATCAAAAAGTGACGACAGATTCAGAACTGAATGCTGTTATTATTTACTCTTTAAATGTATGCTACATTACAGTTTTTAAAAAAAATTATTATTCCAATTTATTACATTTCTCTTAGCAGAACAGTGCACAACTAACAGAAATGAGAAAGATAGCTAGTCCGTGCAGACATGTGACTGGAACACACTAAATTTGAACAGGATAGTGGTGAGTAAGTAGAATTTAGTCAGAGACTAGAACATAGTAAAGGTTAGGTAGTTCTTGTCCTTATCAACATAAGCAAAGAGTTTCAACGTATGTCTTCATGAACAGACTACAGCTCTTCATGTGTAATTTATAATTCCTTCAGGAAAGCAGTGATTGGTAAGCTACATATGCAAATAATTGCAAAATAATAATTTTCTTTGTTTACCTCTGTTGAGTGTCTTTACAATAGTTGAAACAAACACTCATAAATATGGTGACCTGGTATTCGGATTCATAGGCCAGTGTGAGGGGTTTTCTCTGAAATGATCTAAATACTGGCTAGATTTTGTGGAACCAGGTGTCTCGAATGAATTGCATTTCAAGTTCAGTATTTTCAAAGTTAATCTGATGTGTGATTACACGTACACTGCATGTAGAGTGTACAAAGTGTACTGTGAAATGAAACAAAATATTTTTTGAGAATAAGAAGAGACAAAGCTAAAATACTTCAAATGAAGTCGTATACATCCATGTCTTTTAATTTAACAGACTTTTTTTTTTTCTCTCTACTGCTGATTGTAGCTTCTTTGGCCTTGCAGCTTTATATATAATGGTATGTGTTATACCTAGGTAACTTTTTCATCCTCGTTTATTTTTATATTGTATGGATTAGTTTCCCATTTCTTGCACTCTAAATAAAACAACAAACAAACCATGCTAAAAATGGATAAATCCAAGGTTAAATCTAAGGTATGATGGATTGTGAAGGTATGTTTTATAAGTACCCTTTCATGTCTAGTTATATAAGCAATTAAGACAAATGGCCAAGTGTGTTCCGAAACACACTATATGGACAAAAGTATTACAACAACAGTGACTTTAATGACATTGCATTCAAATACATAGACTTTAATATGGAGTTGGTCCCCCCTTTGCAGCTAGAACAGCTTCC
>JBBPCZ010000001.1:13197946-13211757 GCA_037974445.1 Brycinus macrolepidotus
GCTCTGGATAAGGGTGTCTGCCAGATGCCCCTTATAAATTTTACTGTGTTCCAAAATTAAATAAAGTATCTAATTAACCTTTTCAATTTTTACCATATGGCCATTGGTGTCATTTATGCTGGGGTTCTGTCAACATGACCCCACCACTTTTTGAAAGATCCCCACAAGTTTTGAAACAACTACAATTCATTGATAGAAGGGGCAGGGGTTTGTAAGTCTAAAAAAATACTCCTCAGTGCTGGTGTTACTGATAAATAGCCAATATCTTGGGACCCAATAAACTGTCAATTCACAATAGGCTGCCTTTACTGTAGACAAATTAATTACTGGCTAGAATTACAATTATAGGAATATGACTATTAGTATAAAGAATTTAAAACAACGGCACCTGAGCCACATTTGATGATAAAACAGGCAGTGGAAGTAACTGAGATGTAATATTGTCTTTAAGCTCTGTTAACCGGACATGACTGATTCCTTCACTGCAGCAAGATTGTCAATAACAGTGACAGACTGAGCTTGCGTGTCATGGCTGTCTGCTTTGACTGGCGTTTCAGAACTTGTTTTGAAACCATACCTGGTGAGAGGACACTTTGAGTCAGAGCTGTCTGAAAGGTAGAGTTCTTCTAAGGTCAAGATGCTGAACAAGTCAATTCTTTGTCAGTTCAGCAACAAACAAGCCACTCATAGGCCTGAATATCCAATACAATAATACTGATAATATTTGCAAGGAGAATATAACGTGTCATGTGCATCCTCTGTCTAATGGATAAGAATTAAGTTCTGCCCTTAGCACTCAACTCTCTAATGAGCTTTGACAGCAAACTGCTCGAGGCCTAAAGTGACTTTAACTGCCATTTACCGTCTATGAAAAACAGGAACTAGGAGAGCGAAACCAGTAACAGTTGCGTTCCCCCTGTGAGTTGCCCCTGTGATCAGAAGGTTGTGGGTTTGAATCCCAGGACTGCTAGTGGCACCACTGAGGTAACCTTGAGCAAGGTACCGTCCCCACACACTGCTCCCTGGGCGCCCCCTTCGGTGGCAGCCCACTGCTTCACTTGGTGAATGGGTTGAATGTAGAGAAAGAATTTCACTTTGTTCACACTGTGCACTGTGGTGTGTTCACGTGTGACTATAAGGGGCCACTTTACTTACAGTCATAATACTATATTCACTCACTAGTTTTGTTACTGCTCCTGACGACTGCACTGTATGTTGTCTCGTCCTGTAAATTATTGTACAGTTGCTCATTTTTTGCATTCTTTAGTGCTGTCCTGCCCTCACTTGTGTAGTCTTGTGTTCTGTATTTGTTCTTTGTGTTGCACCATAGTTCTAGAGCAACAGTGTTTCACTGTGTACTGCGTATAAGGTTGAAATGACAATCAACACCTACTCGACTAACTTGACTTGACTTGACCTTCACCACTTTTTTTATACTGTAAGAGAGGGCAACTCTCTCACACCTGTTTGTGTGCACACAAAACCACAGTCACCATCTGTTATTGTTCATTTCTTGTCGCATGTGGGATGTGGCTCGCAGGTGTATGGTGAGGTTTCGAGGAAGAATATGTTTTCATACCCATTAGAACGAATGTCTTTAGGGACACGTCATTTTGTGAAACTGACACCTATCATGACTGCTGAGTCACCGTTACCACATGACAACACATGAACCTGAAAGTCAAAGGACTGGGAAATTTCACAGTGATTTACTTCTTTAATTTGAATACAACTTATTTTCAAGACCGTTTCATGTAAGATGTTAAAAACACACCCAGCCCACACCTGAAATTCAGTTGCTGTTATGACTTTAGAGGACGTTACTGAAGTAAGTGTGGTGTGGGTGGATGGGTGGGTGATAGTAGCCTAGCGGGTAAAACACTTGTCTGTGAACCCGATGACCACAAAGTTCCTGGTTCAAACCCCCACTTTCTGCCATTGTGTCCTTGAGCAAGACACTTAATCCTCAGTTGCTCCAGGGGGACTGTCCCTGTGACTAATGATTGTAAGTCGTAACTAATGATTGTAAGGGGGTCTAGTAAATGTAAGTAATTAACTTTTGGGTTCAATTAGGAGATGGAAATTTTGTTTTGTTTCATGCAAATAATTTTTTGCCATTGTTCTTACATACAGACCAACACCAGGACTACTGAAGAGAGCCACACACCCCTAAACCCAAAACCTGAAGGTAAAGTAGACTTTCCTTTTTTGTCACCAAAGACTTTATCTTTGTTATTGTAAAGCTGTATGTATACAGGGAGGAACTGCTGAGACTTGATCTAACTCTGTCTGTCTGTCTCTCCCTTTCTCTTCTTCTATCCCCCCACCATACAGTTGTGGCCAGACCTGGGAGGCATAGAAGGCCCATGTCTGCCGCAAATCCGCAAAGGGAGAGAGCTAGTCAGGCATCACGGAAGAGGGTCATCATCACTTTCCTCTGCGTAGTGGTCATTCTGGCCATCTTGGCTGTGACTGCGTACTTTAGTGAGTAACCTCCACATTTACACTCGACTATTTTTCTCATGGTTAGATTACATCACATTACATCACATTACATTACATTACATTACATTCATTTGGCCGACACTTTAATTTAAACTTAGCCTAATTAAGATTCTCTACTAGCTTCTTTCAGGTACTTCTCATTTATTTCTTGCCCTTTAGATATGTTCAAGTATATGAAAATGAATGTGTATGTACATTTTGCTGAGATGTCACAACATGTTTGGAGAGAGAGCTGTGGAGATGTAAATGTTTTGATTGATTTTCACTGATGTCTCACTGAATATAACATTATAACACTGAATTTAATATTTGCTTTTTTCTTCCCTCATGGTTTAGTCCAACAACTTATTGTAAGCAAGTTCTTCTTCTGCTCCAAGGCCTTGAAGTTCATTCCACTGGAACAAGCCTGTGATGGCAAGGCAGATTGCACAGAAGCAGAGGATGAGTCTACATGTGTATCACGCTTTGTGGAAAACTCCACTTTTTCTGGTAAGATGTAGCAACAATGTATTTACATGTAGCAAGTTTAGGAAGTGACCTAAGAGATTAATCACGCACGGAAACAATAACTACAAACTTCAATAATGTTTACACTAAAATTGAGTCAGAACTCATTACACATTTTTTCCGTACTTTTGTATTTCTAGTGTATTTCTGGTGTAGTTCTTAATGAAAAATGGCATCAGGGTGGATCTCTGAGCCTGAGCTTCTCCACTGGCTGATGTGTGGAGGTGGTAAGAGGGGGAGGTGAAACATGATTTTATTGGTTAACATTATCATCCTCGCCTGCTCCTGCAGAAATCAGAAGACATTTTAGAGGCAAGGAAAGGTCATTACAATTTGCTGAAAGGCTGTAGGAAAAGTCATGTGATTCTTAATATGGTCAATATGGTATTGGGGCCAGAATTAATGAAGTAAAAACAGTTTATTTGGATTTCAGGTTGCCTTTAAGACATTTCCCACTGTATCTCCACAGTACGGCTAGCCTCCAATCTCTCGGTGCTGCAGATATACAGTGCCAGTGAAAAAAAATGGGGAAGTGTGTGCGCCGAGGGCTGGACCCAGCAACATGCTCAGATCGCTTGTCAGCAGCTGGGATACACAAAGTGAGTATGAAAACCAAACAACTCTAAACTGCAGAAGTAGAGCACCTGGTGGCCTGGTGGTTAGGGAGTTTCCCCTGTGATCGGAAGGTTGTGGGTTTGAATCCCGGGACTGCCAGTGGCACCACTGAGGTACCCTTGAGCAAAGTACTGTCCCCACACACTGCTCTCCAATGGCGGCCCACTGCTTCACTTGGTGAAGGAGTTAAATGCAGAGAAAGAATTTCACATTGTTCACACTGTGTGCTGTGGTGTGTTCACGCATTACTATAAGGGCCACTTTACTTTACTTTATTAAAGGGCCAACGGAAAACTTCATTTATGCTCAGTATACACTGAGAGAGAAAAAAAAAAAAATAATGACAGTGAAATTAGATGGTTGTGCATTCCAGCTCACAAGTACACAGTAAATAAAACTAGGATTTTTTCTGGTTTTTCCTTGACTGAGCAACTTGAAGCATAATCCAGTCACCGAAATGAGTATGGTATAGTCCATTATTCAGAGTCTACATAGATGTAATTTATGTAAGTACATGACCATTGTGCATCTCGTCGTATCTGATGCTTTCCAGGGCGGTCTCATACCTTAATGCCATTCTCACATCCTTTTTCATTTCTGGTGAAAGAGAACTAATCCCAAACTACAACAGGTTTTTGACATACTGTATATCAGCTTTAAACACAAAATAAAAAGGCTTAAAGAGACACAACTAGGTTGGAAAACTGTAAAAATGAAAAAGAACAGTTTTGATGTATAACAAACATTATTACTGGCGTTCAGGGGGAAAAATAATGTAGCGTCGGCACTGGGCCCATTTAGAAAAACATGTGAGCGTATAATTACTGATTGATGTGAACATGATCATCTCTCTTCTCTCGTACTATCTCTCTTTCTCCATAGGAATCCTTCTTATATAACCGTGCTATCGGATGACCTGACATCTGATCTGAAGACGCTTTTCTATACCGTGGGACCAGCCAGTGCACAGGCAATTCAGTCTAGTGTTACATACAAGTTAGTAAAGATGTACTTACATAAATCCACATGTCTTTTTGCCATTCGTGCAAATTTGCTCCATGTTAAGGCATTTCAGTTTAATTCGTATAGGTATTGACTCATGTATACATATAGATACATGATATATATATCAGTCATATACAGTATAGATACACTATATGGACAAAAGTATTGCAACCCACCTGTTTTTCAGGGTTTGGGCTAGACCCTTTACTTCCAGTGAAAGGCAGTCATAATGCTTTAGCATACCAAGACATTTTGGACAACGCCACGCTCCCAACTTTGTGGACACAATTTGGGGAAGAACCTTTTCTATTCCACTATGACTGTGCCCCAGTGCACAAAGCAAGGTCCCTAAAGACATGGTTGGATAAGTTCAGTGTGGAAGAACTTGTCTGGCCCGCACAGAGCCCTGACCTCAACCCCATCCAACACCTTTGGGATGAACTGGAACGGAGATTGGGAGCCAGGCCTTCTCGTCCAACATCAGTGCCTGACCTCATAAATGCTCTATAGAATGAATGAGCGCCAATTCCCCACAGAAACACTCCAAAATCTTGTGGAAAATCTTCCAAGAAGAGTGGAAGCTGTTACAGATGCAAAGGGGGGAACAACTCCATATTAAAGTCCATTTATTTGAATGCAATGTTATTAAAGTCCCTGTTGGTGTAATGGTCAGGCGTCCCAATACTTTTGTCCATATAGAGTATATAGATATTGAATGATATCATTTTAAAAATGACCAATTTTCTGGTTCAAATTTGGACTGTGAATCCAGTTTCTGGTCCAGGATAGGTCACAAAATTGTCAATGTAACTGACTGGCCACCTAGTCACCACCTATGAGTGACTACAAAATCTGGTACTAAAAACTGGATTCAAGGTCTGGAGTTGAACATCTCAAGAACAAGCACTGATCTAGAACGCTGATGTAGAACAAGCAGTTATTATGCACCACAACGGTTCAATGTACTAATGATCTTCAGAATATCATCACCCTATGCATAGGTTTCATAACTATACTATAAAATATGGAACTCACTGCATTCTTCTTTATCTCTTGTAGGATTAAGTGCAGTTCTGGCTCAGTAGTAGCCTTGTCCTGTTCAGGTAAGAACAGTAACAATAATAATACAATTATGATTACAATACATATGATAAATATTTGCAGGTTAGTCTTTATTAAGGATGGACCATGTCTGGATGTGTCTGAAGTATACAAATTTCATTCACTTGCAATATGACTAAACCATGTTGCAAGAAGGAAAATGAAAGAACTATTGATGTCTTATGAAATTCAGTGGGGGGTTTTGGGAGCTTGACTGTCTTTCTGGTTTGTAGATTGTGGTCCAGAGGCCCCTGAGAGCCGCATAGTGGGAGGGGAGAGTACCATTATTGAGGAGTGGCCATGGCAGGTGAGCCTGCAGTACAATGGGCAGCACACATGTGGAGGCTCCCTGGTGTCTCCAAACTGGGTCATCACAGCGGCCCACTGCTTCAATGGGTGAATGCTTCAACTTTGTCATTTCACGAATCACCAGAATATAGATGTGTTCACACACAACTGTTCAAATTTTGGAAACACAATCAGTAATATTAATACCTGGGGGTTATTCATTCATTTATTTTCAAAAATAAGCAATACAGTGTAGACTGTCGATGCCAGAAGGTTTTTTAAGATGTTCTATTCATTTTTTAAATCTCATTTTTATACAGCTTTCCCAATTTTATACAGCTTTCTCAGTCATTAAGGAGTTATCTCCAGCCCTGCTTATCATTCTGGATACAATTACGATATCTTCAGTTTTTACAGCTTCTTGCACTTGAATAGTGGCAATGTAAAATCATCATTTTGTATATGTATCTTCAACTAACTGGCTTTATATTTTGAAAACCAAGATGCTTTTCAGTTGAGATTCCAAATTTTTTAGCGGTTATTTTAAAACTTGATATATATTTATATGGATTTTTTTTTTGTATTTTAGCATGGTGGCTAAAATTAGATTCTAATTGTGTCTTCTCTCTTCTGGTGCAGCAATGGTGAGGTGAGCAGGTGGCAAGTGGTATCAGGCAGGACATACTTGAGTACTCTGGGTGGCTCTAGTGTGGACAAGATTGTTGTGAATAGGAACTACAACTCGGAAAGCAACGACTTTGACATGGCCATGATAAAACTCAGCAAACCACTGACTGTAGGAGGTAAGACAGTTGATATGATGGCAAAACAAAGCTTTCCAAAGGAGAAAAGCCTACCCAAAAACTGTATTAAAACAAGGGCAAAGTGTCGAAGCACTGCTATTCTGTAGCATTGAAAGCTGTAGGACTGCTAATGGCGCCCCATTGTGGAGAAGTTTTAACCATGCGAGACTGAGTATGTGAGTCAGTTGCGAGCCAGATGCTTCAGATCCTTTGCATCTAATAAAAGGCACCTGCTGATCAGAACCTGTCCTTTTTTGTTTGGTATTTTATTATGAAAGTAATAATGCATCATGGCATCTATGATGATACGTATTATTAATCAGATATTTCCTCTACTGTACAGCTAAAGTGTTTCGCATGTGAAATGGTTTTATCATCTATGAGCATTACTGTCTTTTGCACATGTAAGTCACTTCTCGTCGTTCTATTGATTCCCATTAGTTGCGGTGAAACCTGTTTGTCTGCCACCTTATAACCTGGGCCTGGGTAGAGGAGCCCCTCTGGTAGTGACTGGTTGGGGCAATCTGCAGGAGAATGGTATCACCATAGCATTTTAATATCATTTGCACTTTTTGTGCTAATTTTCTTATTTTCTGATACTCTCGTGCCTATCGTGTGAATTGCCTTTTCAATAAGTCGGTCCTGTAGCACTGGCTCTTAAGTTCCACTGTCTACTTTTCTCTCTCATCCAGGCAAGCTGTCATCAAATCTGCAGAAAGCCCGTATACCTCTCATAGATCAAGCCACGTGTTCCAGTCCTACAGTTTATGGTAATGTCCTCACTCCAAGAATGCTTTGTGCCGGCTACTTGGACGGCAAAGTGGACGCATGCCAGGTATTCAGTTCAGTTCAGTTTTTAATGTCATGATACATGTACCTTAACAGTAATGGACTAAAGCAATGTGTTTTTTATTTACACTCTCTCTCTCTCTCTCTCTCTCTCTCTCTCTCTTTCTCTCGCTCACTCTCTCTCAGGGAGATAGTGGTGGTCCTTTGGTGTATTTTGGTCAGCGGTGGATGCTGGTTGGGGTAGTGAGCTGGGGTGTGGGTTGTGCTAGACAGGGCTGGCCCGGTGTTTACTGTAACATGGATCCAATGCTCAACTGGGTATACTCAGTCATGGAGGTAAGAACGCTAAATTTATATATATATAAATCTATATATAACATGTGTCATAATTATTGGCTTGGCAGTCTATTTGCATCAGTTCTTCATGCAGCCTCCCTTTGCCAAAAACAACAGCAATGAATCTTCTCTAATGATTGACAAGACCGGAAAAGAATTTGGAACCACTCCTCAACCACTCCATAATCTCTCCATAATTTGGAACCACTCCATAATCTCTCCAGGACCAGTTCCTCACAGCTTTCCAGTGGGAACCAGAATGGTTATGAGTCAAAAGCTTGCAGTCTGTGGTCACTCAATCATTTTTGTGGAGATTTGTGAGCATGTTTTGGTCAGGAATGCTGTCGGCCATTTGGGTGCCCCAAATGTAACTGTCTTATGGTGCTCTTCCATCCCGATGCTCATTATTTTTCAAACCTGATATAATTAACAAAAAGTTTATTTTCGCATTTACATTCATACAGGAAATGACAGTGTGGTTAATAGGCTATAAATTAACCAAGACATTCAATTCCTGGATCCAAATAAAACCTTATAATCCATGAAAAATCAGTTTAAAATACCTACAAACCTGTATAAAATGGTTTCAGTTGTTTTCCAAACACTACCTCTCCAACCGCCCTTCTCACTGTACACACACAGGACCAGGTAGGTTTACTATAGCTCCATTTGTTTTAATTTTCTAAATTATTGCCCTCACAGTCAAGGCATTTTCAGGAGTGCAGCTATTTTTTTTTAAAAGCTATTCCCTCATTTATGAACACACTTATTTCATTTGTGTATTCTCAATCTTCTTTTAAAGAATGCTGGGAATTTGGCCTCTGAGTCACCTCATAATTAAACAGTGAAACAGGAGATCTTGGATGGCTGCTCAACTGAAATATAAATGGAAACATGTATCAGTGTAACAAACTCGGAGTAGCGGAATCAGTTGCAGAGGCATTTATTAAATAAGAGGGTAAGGCAGAGGCAGAGTCAAACTCTGATAGAGTTATCAGAGCCCTGCAGAGACATGATCCAGAAAACAGTCTGTAGTTCAAAACAATGACAAACCAGAATATCAGAGCAGGCGCAGGATCACAGACCAGGGTCAAGTCAAGTCCAGTAGGTTTTATTGTCATTTTCATTATATACACAGTGCACAGTGAAACGAAAAAACAGGCCTCCAGGACTGTGGTGCAACACAAGAACAGAACAGAACACCACAAGACCAGACAGATTGAAAGAGAGTGCAAGAAAAACACAAGACCAAAAAAACAACCGGACAAGACAACATTTAGTGCAGTCAACAATAGCTACAGTACAAGTCTGAATGAATACATTATTATGACAGATACTGTGTTCTAGCAGCAGAGAGGTGTGTGTGCAAAAATGCAGAACAAAGAGTTACATGTTCAAAAATGTACAACAGAGGTAGACAGCAATAAATATAGTTATGCAAATATAGCAGCAGCAGGACAGAGAATGTGCAGTGTAATAAATAGAAGGGTATTTACAGAGGTAATTAAAGTCTGGGCTGTTTGAGTTGTTTAAGGCTGACAAGATGGATATACAGTGTGTATGCATTGTGTTAGGTAGAGGAGAGGGAAGTTCAGGGTAGGGGTGTGTTTGGGGTGTTTGTGTGAGGAGGTACAGTTTATGTTTCAGTTCTGGTTGAGGAGCCTGATGGCCTGAGGGAAGAAGGGTACAGAGCACAGAAACGGTAACAAGAACTCGAGATCTTAGTTAAAGGCAGACTTGGTACACACCAGAGCTGGCAATACTTCACAAAGAGTTTAACACTTTACTGTTTTTAGTTCATCTTACGGTGCGTTCCCATTAAACGTGATCTGCTCCTCCTCCACAGTAGAAGCATAAATGATGTGCCACTCCTCTTCTCAGCAGGCAAATGCGTCCTTCCGACTTGCCATTTCAAATTAATCCACCCTCCTTCCAACCCTCTTGACACTACTTCGAGCAGCAAACCAATGCATTATCAAAGTAGATGATCAAGCCTAATATCTACGTGGAGGAGTTGATCTAATCATAGATTTTCATCTTGGCATGCCAGCTCCATTTTCAGCCCCCAAAATACAGTCTTAAGCTCTGGTTCATTGAAATCGCTGGTGTGAAAGGACAAAGGATAATTAGCATAACCTTTTTTAAGGTTAACAAGCAACTTCCCCACTCCTTTTCCCATGGTGGAATGATCAGAAAGGTCACGAAAATGTTAAAGGAAGCACGCTAGAGAGTGTATACCCAGCTTGTTTTGGTTCCAAAGCACTTTGGCCCGCGATAAAGCTTTTCCTGTTAGAAGAGAGATAAAGAATGCAACCTTGATTTCAGCTGAGGGAAATGAAGGTTCACAGTGAGCAAAGTACTGTGAGCATTGCAGAAGAAAATCTGGGTATCGGTCAGCGTTTCCATCATATCTCTTAGAAACGAGCACTGGAACAACTGTGTAGTTTGGCATACCTGAACTGGTGTTGGAGGGAGCAGGAGACTCCTGTGTAAATGTGTAAAGTATGCGTATGTCACACCACAGCATAAAATTGTCCACAGCGCCCAGGACGGTGTGTGAGGACGGTATCTTGCTCAAGCGTACCTCAGTGGTGCCACTGGCAGTCCTGGGATTCAAACCCACAACCTTCTGATTGCACAGGCAGATCCCTAACCACCAGGCCACCAGCTGCCCCAGAATGCCTGTGGTCTCTGTGTTTGCTGTTCCTGGATTGCTTCGTGAGCTTGTTTCAGTAGGGTGTTATGGCCTCCCAACAAAGCTCCTTGATTTACCAGGGCACTTCGAATGCTGTCAGCTTCTGCTGATTCCATAGTCGGAATCAGCTGCAGAAGCTTTTATTTAACAAAGGGTAAGGTGGAGGCAGAGTCAAACATAGCATGCTTCAGGCACATGCAAAACAGAGTTTTCAGAGGCCTGCAGAGATGTAATCCAGTCTATAGTTCAAAACAATGGCAAACAAGGATATTATAGAGCGGACACAGGATCACAGTACAAAGCACAGGAACAATAACAAGAATCAGAGAACTTAGTAAAAGACAGGCTTGGTACTTTAACAGACTCTGATTTTAACAGAGTCCTTAAATAGTGCTGGAAAAGAAAGTCCCTCATTCTGATTATTTCATGAAGAGGAGAGACTCCTACTGGTGTGGTGGATGCATAGCATCTGGAACCCTACCAGTCAGTTACATTTTCTACATAAGAATTTCTCTATTTCCAGTGCCAATAGTTGTGACACATGATTTTGTGTAAAAGAAAAAACAAACAAACAAAAAAAAAACATGCTATTGATTTGTGATACTGGATTTAACATTCTTGCTTATAACCTTGCTTACAATTGTTACGCAATGTGATTTAAGCATGAAATCATTCTGAATGTTGCTGGTCCATTCTTTTTGGCAGAGATTTTGAGACGAAGCAGTACAAGAACATTAAGCAAGAGGACATCCTGTCACATCGAGGGATAAACTCACATATTATATCAATGCAATGCAATATATGCACTCTCATTACATACAATGCAATCTATGCCACTACTTTTTCAATATTACTATGAGCGTGTAATAAGAACACACAAACTACCTGAAAGTTTACAGAAGTGCTTGTATGTATGTGATTGTGTAACTGAAATGTGCCCACGTTAAACGGTGCATTTCATTATATGCCTTCTCAGGGATTTAAGATGATAGATTATTGCGGTGGCCTTGTCACAGCCTAACTTTTTCAATCCAAAGAAGTGCAAAGCTTTTGCACAGGAAAAGTGCTTTGTTCATATATGAGCCACAGTTGTTTACTTGTGTCCATACACGTTCATGTAGTCTTCTTATGTGGTTTCCTGGTGTTTTTCATTTGCACTCTTGTAAATCATAGTTTTGTTAAAATAGTAGTCACTGGATTTAAATCACATTTTGGGTTATGAGTTATGTAACGCAGATGATATCTCAGATAATGTCTTTTACTGAGATCAATTTACAGTCAAAAATAATAAAACAGATATCTTTTCTAAGAGTGAATTAATGAATAAAGAAGGGCTGTGCCTTAACCATGTGTAACAGAATGTTTGATGCTTTGTCACAGAAGTCATTTTTAAAGTTTCTGTGGGTTAATGCATGAATGCTTGCTTATATCTGTACTTGTGTAGTGTTATTAATTAAGTGACCTTTCATTTGTGTGCATCTGCCCAGTCCTACCTTTATTGGTAAAACTAAATAAGCTTAACACATTGTTCTGGCTCTCCTGTGAAATTTGTAAGAAGTCACAACTCTTAAACTCTTCATTTTGTATGGGATATGCCTGATACTTTATTAAATTTTGTTTTAATGTAAATAATATAAACTGAGATCCACTTGTTGCTTAAGTTATTGATGTAAATACTGCAGACAATAAATCATGACGTTTGTGGGAGCAAATTGTCCTGTTTTAATATTTTCTGTCTGAGTGCATTCTTGAACAGTGTGTGGTGAATGAGGTGTAGACTCGCACAGTGAAAGAGACGACATACACAGGTAAAGTTCTTTTTATGTAAACATTTATTTCTTATAATATTCTCTTTAGTATAGTATCTCTTTTAGATTTTACAATCTACTACTGAGGTGCATAGTCATGATGGTCAGGGAAGATGGTAGACATTGTTACAGAGAAAGGTTTCAAGAAGGAAGAGTTGCACATTCACTTTCTGGGGCAGGTGTTACTGAGTGAAGTTTGTAAGCATTTCCCAGGGCTCAACCACAATGAAGACAGAAGTAACTCCAGTGCAGACTATCTCACTCAGAGGCTCAATTAAGAGGAGCTCAACTAAATCCGCCAACATGGCTCACAAGGACTGGAAGCTAGTAAGCACCAACTACACTATATGTACAAAAGTATTGGGACACACCTGTTTTTCAGGGTTTGGCCTAGGCCCCTTACTTCCAGTGAAGGGCAATCTTAATACTTCATACTACTTAATACTACTTTGGACAACCCCATGCTTCCAACTTTGTGGACAAAGTTTGGGGAAGAACCTTTTCTATTCCAGCATGACTGTGCCTCAGTGCACAAAGCAAGGTCCATAAAGACATGGATGAATGAGTTCAGTGTGGAATAACTTGACTGGTCCACACAGAACCCTGACCTCAACCCCATCCAACACCTTTGGGATGAACTGGAACGGAGATTGTGAGGCAGGCCTACTCGTCCAACATCAATGCCCGACCTCATAAATGCTCTACAGAATGAATGGGCACAAATTCCCACAGAAACACTCCAAAATCTTGTGGGAAGTCTTCCAAGAAGAGTAGAAGCTGTTATAGCTGCAAAGGGGGGACCAACTCCATATTAAAGTCTATGTATCTGAATGCAATGTCATTGAAGTCCCTGTGGTATGATGGTCAGGCATCCCAATACTTTTGTCCATATAGTGTAATTGGTAGCCATTCACTTTCATTCACTACTAAGAACATTTCGGAACCAAAATATATCTTTAAGTCGGGTGCATCCATCCTAGTCTACAGATGACCTGTGCAATAGGGGATTAGTAAGAGTACCATGCTGAAGGCTATAATTCTTATTGGCATGGAAAGTCACTCCAAAACTGCATGTAAAATTCACAAGTGTAAGTAACTTCAGTATGGTGCAATCTGCTACCTCTGTGTGACGTAGATTAGAGCTTTAGCGTGAAATTGCAGTTCAAATAGAGAGACTGCAGACGGCGACAAACTCTCTGTAGTGGAATGTGTGGAACACAGAGCCGATCTCACATACTCATGGCTTGGCAGTGAGAGAAGGAGCCGCTCAGGCAGTGAAATCCAGTTTGACTAATCTCATCATTTTGTTGGCTGAGGTTTGGAAACACTGTGGGATCACATCACATCTGGTGACGATTC
>JBBPCZ010000001.1:13232534-13249590 GCA_037974445.1 Brycinus macrolepidotus
AAATAAAATTTGTTTCTTGCTTTGAGATTTCCCCTAAATGATGATTTAGGGAAAGGTTTTTTCACTAGTTCCTCTTATGATGAGTCAACACACAAAACCATTCAGGCCACATTAGATAACTACACTACACTTAGCCTACAGAAGGCTTTCTCTCTTTCAGTCATTATTTATTCATAGACATATTCATAGATGTCACTTTATCACTGTTCAGTCAATTTTTATAGGATTCAAGTTCCAGTCTCACACAGAGTAAAAGCGAACTCCCATTAACTAGCCTCTAGTTTTATGTTGGCACAAGCGCAGCCTAGTGTAATACAGCCATGTTACTGTAAGACTGATTTGTCTGGTCGCAAGCCAATTCGTGGCGGTCAGAAATGACGGTGACTTTGACAGCATGGGATGGGTGTGAAACTCGAAACCTGCTGCTTCTGGGGTGCTTCTGAAACCATTACGGCCCAAAAATATGGCTCCCCAGAACTACTCGCTTCGCAAATGCAAAACGGTGTTCAGCTGACTTCAAGCACAGGAGCAAATACGTAGAATATTCTACAGTATAATGCTGAGGTCAAGACCATCATCCATCATTGTGAAAGTCAGAGAGACACCCTGGACAGGTTGCTTGGTCATCATAGGGCAGACACACACACACACACACACGCACACACACACATACACACACAAACACACATACACGCAGACCTAGGGGTAATTTAGCATCTACAATTCACCTGACATGCAGGTTTTTGGACTGTGGGAGGAAACCAGAGAACCCTGTAGAAACACACACGCACACAGAAAGGACCCTCAAAAACCCAGCTGATGATCGAACCCAGGACCCTCTCACTGTGAGATAACATCACTAGTCACTGAACCACAGTGTCACCACATTTAAATATAATATCTACTCAATATGCCAAAGACAAGACAGCTTGACGGCCATAAAATAGTATTTTTGCACCAACAAGGTGATAAAGAACAAACTATAAAGAAAGGGGTGGCTCAAGACTTTTGGACAATAATGTATATGTATAGCTTTATAATACAACGTATATGATATGCACTTATTGTGTTAATATCTGTATACTGGGACATGGGGCTTACATATTGGACACGGGGCATGGGGCATACATGGCCAGCTATACATAGTCTGAAGAAAGGGTGGAATATGTGTGTGTTTTGGTGTGTCTGAGGCAATTATACTGGTGCAAGTTAGGCAACTATTTACTTATATGACACTAAAAATAGAGTGTTCCTAGAACAAAGGAGATTCTAAGTACAGCTGTTGCTGGCCATTGCTGTGCTCATATTTCTCTTCCGTCTTTGTTTCTCTCTTTCTCACTTTCTCTCTCTCTCTCGCTCACACACACTTGTTTTAGATTGTAATTGACACTGTAGTCCTTGTAGTCCTAAGCTACTACTTATGGAGAGTATAACCATAATGGAGAGAGAGACAGGGATTTATATATATATATATATATATAGAGAGAGAGAGAGAGATAAAGGAGGAAGAAGAGAGATGGTAAATATAGTTAAGGACAGACCACAAAGCTTCCAGCACCAATAAAATATCGCACTTGAATTACACGCACTTAGACTGGACCACAAGCTTTCTCACTGTTGACACGAACTAAGAACAGACAACTTCCTCAATGTGAGCTATTCAGGTTTCAAAACTTGAAATGGGACTGCATGCGTCTTGCTGTGTGTTTTAGATTTTATCCAATGAAAAACGAGGTACTGAAGTGTCCTTAATTCTTTTCTTTGCCCACAGTTTCTCGATCTCTGTCAGATGGCAAGTGCAGCAACCCCCTTCACTTATCTGGCATTTAGCAACAAAAATCAAATAAAGGAGAGCACTGTGACAGAGGGGAATCGACCAGTTCTGAGAAGAAATGCTTCTTTGAATGTAGGTAAAGCAGGCGTGCGTCTTGCCTCCGTTTGTTTTCCTCCTGCGCTCCTTGAATTTCAGGATCTTCCCTCACAAGGATTCGTTAAATACCAGTACTGATCCTGAATCAGTGTGCTGTTTGGCAAAGAAAAAAAAACAGTCTAACTGAAACATACACACGGAAAACCTGATTTGACAATACCACTGCATTCCTGTGTTACTAGAGTTAATAAACAAAGGGCCAAAACTGTTACCTGGGCCAGCAAAAGCTGGGCTGCTCTAATTCTCCAGGGTTGTTAAAACCCATAACAAACCTTTCACCCTTAGGCAAAAAGCTGAAGCAGAGGTAGGATTGCAGAGCAGGTGGTTAGACTTACTATTCAAATACCGGCCTTTGTTACGCAAGACCTCATGAGGCCGTGACACACCCACGTCCAAGGCAGACACTAAAAAGCCAAGCTTTTTTATGTAAGACTCACTGTGCAAGTCATGCAGCATTTGTACCAACGTGCAAACAGCTTGGAAGAGCCATGCACGCCTAACCGAAGATTTATGGTCTGTTGGTCTGATTGTGGCTTTAAATTGCTATGGGCATGTTGTTAAATCACCAAACACAACATATGCCTTCTGAAGAGAAGCGTAGGCATCCTGAGAACTCACAGACTAAACAACTCTCAACTGGTAACAATTTACCATCGCTTCAAAAGCAAATAACAGATAAAGACAACCCAAATGACCTTTTACAGCTAATAGTCTTTCAAGCAATTGCAGAAATAGACCAATTTCTCAGCTACGTTAATGTAAACTGATGCCATGGGACAGGAATAAGTAATAAGAGACATTTACTTAATGGATCCAGAAGGGTCTAGTACTTAAAGTTCGCTAATCCGGGTTAAGGATAGCCCCAATGTTATTTAATTCACTTCATCAACTTATAATACGGTAAACAAGCATAACTGAAGCAATATAAATGCCAGGGCATGTGGGGCCAGGACATGCCAGCTGGTTCCCCTGACATCTTTAATGCATCTTTCATGAAGCTACAATCTTAAAAACGAAGGTGCCTGTAAGGGTTATTTTTGGGATGCAGCTGAAGAACCATTTTTGGTTTCATAAAGGGCCTTTTAGTAGATGGTTCCTTAGATAACCATTTTTATTATGAGATTTGTGAATGTGAAGAACTTCAGTCTAAAGAACCTCCACATCATATAAAGGAACTTTTAAATTGGTAAAGAACCATTACATTATGTGAACCATAATCTTTATAATTGTATCCAAGCACATATTTACATACAGTCGTTTTTTAGGAACTAATATGGTTCTTATATAATTTTACCCCCCTGATTCCTGGGTAGCTTTGACAATAATATGTTTCAACCATTAGACTACATTAGAGCACCTCTTTCTTCACTGGGATCCAAGAGATCCTTGTCAGGCCACTAATGTATTTAACCCTTAGAACTGTATAAGTAAAATCTGAACCTGTATTAGTAAAATCTGATTTCAACAAATAAAATGGTGTAAAACAGTCTAAAACTGATGTTTGCTCTCCTAGACGCTTGCCGTTTCCTGCTCTTTCGCTCTGTGCACTGCTGCTGGGCCGCTCTCCGACACCCACAGGGAGGAAACTATCGTGGAAGTTCTCCCGGGTTAAAAGATCTTGTGTATTTTTCAGTTTGTTTCTAAGACCTAAAAGAAAGGAAATTTGGGCATTTTTGCCCAATGTACCGAATGTACTCACAGTAAGTGGCAAGGAGCAGATGACGAAGATGATGGTCATGCAGGCCAGCAGCACCAGGTAGTCCATCTCCTCCTCACCCTGGCCGAACCAGGAGCTCAGCCTTCTCTTTCGTCCCGCCGAGACCACGGAGCCACGGCGGGTCATCTGGCTGCGGTGCATTCGGCACAAGCTGACGAACACAGAGCCGTTGCAGACGAAGACCACGACGATGAGCAGAGCCATGAGCAGGGCGTAGGACAGCGAGAAGGACAGTGTCCGCATCTCCTCCTCCTTGCCCTCACCCTCGGCCTCCATCTTGATGAAGCACCACGTGCCGGGGCAGTACTGTTTGTGGCGCCCGAAGCCAAAGAAGGGCAGCATGCAGAAGATGCTCGTGAAGAGGTAGATGAGGACGAGCACGGCCTTGGCGAAGCTGCGGCGAACGTGCTTGGAGTAGAAGTACGGGTAGCTGATCGCCAGGCAGCGCTCCACTGCCATGGCGCAGAAGATCAGCATGGAGGCCAGGCCGAAGAAGGTCAGCACGAAGGCGAAGAGTCCGCACAGCCTCATGTCTCCGGTCAGCCCCACCAGAGAGGTGCTGTGGGCGTAGCAGACGAACACGGGTGGGCTGAGCAGGCACGTTCCTGCCAGGTCTGTCAGAGCGAGTCCCGTCACCAGGATACAGAAGACGGATGATTTGGCTCGACGTTCTTTCTGGCGAAAGCCTAGGATTGCCAGCGCCAGGAGATTCCCCACCACCCCTGCCAAGAACATGATGGCGCTCACCACCAGGTTTCCCGGGTTCTTGTCCACAAAGATGTGGGTGATGTTCTCACAGGTGCCGTTGTGGAGCATTTCTGAATCGCCCCTTACCCCGGTCCCAATAGCAGGAACAGGGCTGAGGTCCAGCGTCTAAAATGACCTTGTCTTTCCTTGCCGAGCGAGCAGGAACACTGAGGAACAAGAGAGGCATCCAACAGTTATAATGCAGGTCTACACCGAACTCTGCAGCATTACTTTGAACTGATACATTGGTCCAATACTATTTAACCCCAGAGCCTGGTCCAGTCTTTCATTTTTTATTCGTCCGACTAACTCAAGTACTGCATATCAAGTATGTAATAAGGCTGGGAGGGATGTTTAATGCATCGATGCACGGCCAATACCAGTAGGATCAGATACTATAGGAGAAGAAAAATACAGTCAAACAGTTATTATACAGGTCTGGGCTGAACCCTGCATCTTGACTTTAAACTGATAAATCGGTCCAATACCTGGTCCAGGCTTTCTTTTTTTTTTTCATTTAACTCAAAGATAACCATGAGACAGTTCACACCATTTACAATGTACGTCCTGCATAACAAGGATGTAATAAGCCTGGGAAGGATCTTCTATATATCAGTGCACAGCCAATTCCAGTAGGATCAGATACTGAAAGGTATTAAAAAGAGTCTGATCCAAAGCTGTTACAAATCTGACCACAAAAATACCACACTCTCACATTCAGTGTCCTGTCATGCTGTTTGCAGTGCATTTCTTCCTGAAGTGAAATAGAGCGTATTTTGAGCATGATGTCCTGCTTTCAGATGCTCACGTTAAGTGAGGCGCTTCAGTTAAACACAGCTCACATTCTGAAGAAAAAAATAATTCAATCCTGATGCTCAGGGTTTCAGTATTGGTACCAGAAAAGGTAGTTATCATGCCACCTCTGATTCTTCTGCACACTTTAGAGGCCTGTCAAGCTCACCCAAATAAAGATCTCTTCTCTGTCCAGCCTGTTTCTCCTAAACATAACTGAGTTCAGTTTAAAACCAATATAAGATTTTGCCCATTTTCTCTTAAACTTCTTAAATTCAGCTTCTAAGAGCCTTCCTCTAATCCCAGTTTAAGATCTTAAAATGCTCTTTCTTTTCTCTCACTACTCTGATCTTCATTTGTCTCAGATCATCAGATCTTCAGATAAACCAGAAGATCCAAAAGAAAACTTGGTTGTCTTCTAAATGAGCCGGAAATTTAGCTTAGTGATCAAATTCAAGTCTCAACTACCAAAGTCAGACAGTTTTGAGATCTATAAGGTTGTTAAAGAGAAGAAAACTGAGAAGCTGATCAGAACAGCAAAAGAACTTCTGTCTTTAAGTTTAAAGGGGGTTTAGGAGAAACAAGTCAGACTTCAGTAATCTCCAAATGAGAAGATGATTCATTTCTGATGAGATGAAGTAAAGACTGTTGTGAGCAGTAAACTCTTCTTCAGTAAACTGAGAAGGTCTTTGGAATGGAGATGCAGGAAAGTTCCTCTTACACACTTGCTCTCTGAATCAGCTTCACCCACCTGCTTTTGTTTTCTGTCTAATCTCAGATCTCAGATCAGTGGCAGAGGAGGGCTTATTGCCCTAGAGAGCAAAGATACAAATTGTTTCATTGTTTATTTAGACTTCATGCAAAGAAATGAAGGTGGACCCACGCACCTGTCGGTGGAATCTCCATCTCTCTCGGATGCGAACGACGACTGGCGCCTGCACACACGCACAGACACATACACACACACACGCACGCGTCCCCGCGTGTCAGAGAATACCCCCGTACATAAACCTCTCATATAATAAAAGCCCAGAGAGGCAGAAAGAGGTTAAAAGTAGTGGAGATTCTCCTCCTCCCCTCTTCTCTTCACTTCTGAGGTCCAGAACAGGATCTTCTTGACTTTCTCCTCGTCCTCATGTTCACGGTCCTAGAAGGGCGCGAGCTGAAGAAGCAGTCAGCGCGTGGTGTGTGAAGCCCTCGCGCCGCGTGACGTGACGAGGGAGGAGAGAGAGAGAGAGAGAGAGAGAGAGCTGGAGGATGAGTGTGTCACCTCTTAACAACCCTGGTAAAAAACGCGTGTGTCATTTGGCCACCTCTACACGTGTCGTGATGAATAAACCCCAGTGAATGTGAGGGCTGGAGCTCTGGTGAGATTTTGATTCATTCTGACCACTGGCTGAGGGAATAACCCATCATACACTACATTTTTTAACCATTTATCCATTTATTTCATGAACATACACTACAGTTTTTTGCAATTTATTCATTTATTTCATAAATTTACACTACAGTTTTTTTTTGGTTTTTTTTACCATTCATCCATTTGTTTCATAAACTTACACTACAGTTTTTCTACAGTTTATCCATTTATTTCATAAACGTACACTACGGTTTTTCTACAGTTTATCCATTTATTTCATAAATTTACACTACAGTTTTTTTACGATTTCATAAACTTACACTTCTTTTTTTAACCATTTATGCCTTTTTTCACAAACTGCAGATTTGTATTTGTGTTAAACTTTGGAAAGTGAACAACTATAAATTATTACAAATAAAACATGTTTCCTTTATAAGATGAAAGAATGTGTAACAGTGCAGGTCTGACATCCTATTAACTGGTTGTGTGGTGATGTAGAGTCAAATTCTAGACTGTCCTTTAACTTTAAATCCTCTAGTTTAACTGTTTCATCACTTAATAGCTTGTCAGATATCTAACACTTGTCTGGTGATCCACATTATAATTAGAATTAGAATTGCATTAACTGGCTTTTTGTAGGTCAGTAATGATGAATAAAAAATAATGAAGTTTAATGGCTAATAAAGGTACTCAAATGGGGAATATATGGTAAAGTTATTTGTTAGCAAAGAATGTAGAGTGTTTTTAGTAAATATTAAGTGAGTAACATGCAAATGAAGAAAATCTCAGTGAGTGTCAAAACGTTTGAGTGGTGTATAAATAAAAGACTAATAACTGTTGACTAACAACTGTTTCAATGTACAGTACTGTACCACAAGGCATTTCAGAGTCTCAACACAGAGCAGTAGAGTTGCACTGATATTTTGTCCATAATGTCTAATTTTAGGCACCATCCACGAGCCAATATTTACAAGTTTCCAAACCAATCCAATACACCATCATGCTGAGCTGCTGTCTCTGCAAATCGTTAATTTACCCAAAGATCTGGTGAAATGTGTGTTTAACTGGAGCTGAAATGAGGTGAGTGTCCTGTGTATTACATGTATATGTTGTATTGTAATGGTCAGTGAGTTCTGAAGTGAAAAACCACTCTGGGAGTGTATTCTTATTCCAGTCGTCATTAGAACTACAGAGCAGGGACTGGTAGGTCCATACTGAAATACCAATAATTCCAACACAATCAATCATCATGTGAAAATAAACATCTATAAATCAATAATAAGATTTCTCTTTAGCTGGTAGTAACTTGGTTAAAAGCAGATGTTGATTTGAGTCTAGCTTTGCAGGTATGAAGAACAGATGTGGATTACTTTAAGCACTGATGTGCTTCGATCTGGATAAGACTCTTTAAGCTGTAGACTGAATATACATCATTTTCTGAAGTCCTCATTTTGCTGAAGAGTTCCACTTTTTACACACACAAGAACTATACAAGATACAAGATATCTTTATTGTGACTGTACAAGTACAATGAGATGTCGTTTGGATCAGTCCAACAAAAACCAGATTTAAAAACAATTGAATTATAAATAGTATTATACATTTTAACCTTTACACTATTGTACCTGATACTGAGTGTCAGTGTTGGTACAAGGATACTGCTCTTGGTAATCAGATTAAAAGAAAACAAGTGGGATCATTCATTCCCACGACTGAAGTCTACAAGCAACAGATGAACTCAAATGCAAATAATGTCATTGTTTTGGTAACAGAACCTGCAATGCAAACTGTAATGTGATCTCTAATGTAAACAGAACATGTTATAAGGAAAGCCTGAAAAAAAATCAGCGAAGGCCACCAAAATACTAAGTACAATGAAGCCTGTACTCAACAAATGACTAAGCAAGGGATTCACCTCATACCATCCAAGCCATACTTGCGACTGGTACAGAAACCAACCCAAAGTGTACCATAAGTGG
Source organism: Brycinus macrolepidotus (assembly GCA_037974445.1). Lineage (NCBI taxonomy): Eukaryota > Metazoa > Chordata > Actinopteri > Characiformes > Alestidae > Brycinus > Brycinus macrolepidotus. Next base: position 13,241,060 of record JBBPCZ010000001.1, read on the forward strand.
GAAACATATGAAAAGTCCTTTGGCATACTGGAGCACAAAAGTATTCTAAAATAACCACGAAAGTACATGTCGGGTACACTGGAAGGACACAACTGCAGGAATCGGCTTTAGTTTCTCAATAAGGTTTTAACGAACACAACACGAAGGGTGAGCTCGTTGAGCTCCAAACAAGAACACTAGAGTCAATACTAGTACAAGGTGGTCCCAGGAGGACCTCCACTCCTGAGGAAGAACCCAAGCCCAAGGGTGAGAAGGCTCGGTCTCTTTACCGAGCTACTTGTTTAGTAAGCGTGGCTGAGTAGAAGGCAGCTCCCCAACTGCCACTTGGAGAGCAGTCCTAGGTGTAGAGTACAAGGAGATCTTCCACACGAGTCCAGAAGCTGCCACAAAGACACAGGCGTAGGTGAAATACCTAATAAAGTTTCATACAAACCCAAGACCTGCACTGGTAGAGCTTGAGAAGAGCTTGGTGACCACGCGCCGTTCCTCTGGACCGGCTGTGGTTTTATACTCAGACACACACAGAGACAACCAATCATCGTACCAACATGATCTACTTAACCGAAACGAGACACAGATGGACATCTCATCAGGTGCCTAGCAACCCAGGTAATGCACTCATTGCTAACACCTGGGTTGCCTAGGTACCCAATGACCAAGCACACAACAACATATGACATCATCACCCTGCGTCCAGGGCTGTGCTCGTGAATACTCAGGGGACGGGCTCCATTGTGGTGCTGTATAGTAGTAGGTCAAGGTGATTGGGCCCATGGAAATAAATGTTTTGTATTTTATGAAATTGTTTCAGTGGGTAGCACCGTGGCCTCAAAGCAAGAAGGTCCTGGGTTCGATTTCTGGCTGAGGGTCCTTTCTGTATGGACTTTGTACGTTCTCCCTGTGTCTGTGTGGGTTGCCTCTGGGTTCCTCACACAGTCCAAAGACGTGCGTGTCTGGAGAATTAAAGATGCTAATATACATGACATTACATTCATTAGGCAGATGCTTCTATCCAATACCACTCATAATTTGAGGAAACACTCAATCTTCAGGACTGTGGGAGAACCAGATTAGAGTTCTAAGTGCTAGACCTTCAGGTTTGGAGTAGTGCAAGAAGATGTGAGCTTAATTAGAAGAGCAAGTGTGATTGACGATAGATAGTGCATCAGGAGAGGAGGTGCTCTCTGAATAGATGAGTCTTCAGGAGGTTTTTGAAGATAAAGAGGGGTTCTGCTGCTCTGGTAGCTCATTCCACCAGTGGGGAACCACGAATGAGACCAGTCTTAACTGAGTTCGCATTGTTTGTAGGGATTGCAGAGTCAGACAGTGTTCCTTGGAGGAGCGGAGGGAGTGAGTAGGAGTGTAAGCCTGAATGATAGGATTGAGGTAGCTAGGTGCAGACCCAAACGTCACTCTGTAGAGTTAGTGACATAAATTTAATTTGGACAGTCATGGGTAGCCGGTGTAGGTCAGTTTGCACATATGACTGTGTGTGTCTGCCCTAATTGGCAACCTGTCCAGGGTGTTTCTCTGCCTTTTGCCCTGTGACCACTGGGATAGGCTCGTGACCCTGGTTAAAGATAAGCAGTTCAGATAATGGATGGATGGATGGACTGAAGTTTCTTCAGCGCATACAAAAGGTTTCAGTTCAAATCACCTCAAATGAGTGTTGGGAATGCTCTCCATCATTTAAACCTCAACTAAGAGTTATGATCCAGACTTACCACTGCTAAACAAGCCTCCAGTCAATGAAGGTGATCCATGTGATGCCATGAACATTTCTAATGCAGCTAATTTACTAAAGGAGTTCCCTAACTACATTCCTTGGAGGAGGTCTGGATTTTTTCACATGTGGTGTTTCTTCATTTGTCTTAATGACCAGCCGTGTCAGGGTGCAGCCTAATTGTCCGCTAAAGTCAACGTACCACATGTCTGGCGTACGTTTTTTCCATGACTTAATTATGGAATATTGATTGAGGAACAATGGTGGAGCTGTTACATTTTTTGATTCTTACACATGTAAATGGAAACAAATGAACAGTTCTATTGGCATAAAAGAAGAACGAAAATAGTCATGTTAATGTGTATGTGTGTCTGTTTGCTTGCTTTCAAATGCGAGTTTGCATTTGTAATTCTCAGGCCCATCAAACTTATCTGTTGCCCTGATTTATGAGGATTTGTGGTGTACCAGACCTCATGAGAAAAACCAATGCAGGAAATAGACCTCATCCTTAATTGTGAAACCCTTTAATGGGCCAATGTTATCAGATCATTCCAAACACTTACATGTGGTTCTGATTACAGGAAAATGGACGGCTTGGTTTCACGTTGGCCCGTTCAGCTTTTATATCGGCTCTGTTGATGAAGAAGGAAATGATCTTGTGAAAAGTGCTCAGAACTCCAAAGTGGAACTGCCACTTTTGGTGGCTATAATCTTGCTTGACTCCGAAACCTGCCCAGTCATACTGGAAGCACTAAATCAATAAAGAGTAGCTGCTTGCTCTTGTTATTGCTGATATCTTATTGTACAAATGGAGCTGTATCTGGTTAACTAAGGTCTTGGTCCATGAAGCGTCTCTGTGCTACAGTTGGCCGTGTCTGGTTCCCCTTATTTAGTCATCTCGCCCTGTTTAATTCCAACCCCCTCCGACTATAAAGAGCACATCTGCTGTGGTTATCAAGGTTGTCCGAGGGCCTGACTCAGATGCAGGTGTGGTCTGGGCTTTAATATTTTGCTGTAGGCTTATTCCTACATATGTTGCCTGGAATGTTGCTTTATCATTTCCCTATCATTGCTGTTTAAGAGGAAGTCTTTCGGATTCTCATGAAAAGCAATAACACGTGGTCCCCATGATCTCTTATTTGTCCTATTTCTCCTAGACACAACTGAGCTCAGTTTAACATCAATATGAGATTTTGACCATTTTCTCACACTTCCTCTAATCTCAGCCCGATCCCAATTTAAGATCTTAAAATGCTCTTTCTTTTCTCTCACTGCTTTGATCTTTATTTGTCTAAGATCATCAGATCTTCAGATAAACCAGAAGATCCAAAAGAAAACTTGGTTGTCTTACAAATGAGCCTGAAGTTTGTCTTAGTGATCAAATTCAAGTCTCAAAACTAACAGTCAAGTCAGTCAGTTTTGAGATCCATAAGGTTGTTAAAGAGAAGAAAACTGAGAAGCTGATGAGAACAGCAAAAGCAGTTCTGTCTTAAGTTGATTTTTTCTTTTGCCCTTTCATTTCTTGCAATCCAAGAATATCTTAACATCCCTTGTTTTAGAAGAAAAAATAAGCGTTCTTCAGCTCCTCGTTGTGTCATCCTGATGGAGAAAAAGGCGCTGATTAACTTGGCCTTCCACTGGAGAATATCATGGATGGTTTATAGCTGCGCAGCCCAACAACCAAAACAGAGTGGTGATTTTAAATAAACAGCGCAGTAGCAGGCGACGCATTGCGCTCCATGTGTCTGGCTTGGCCTGCACTGAAGAATCCTGGCAAACCAGATAAATATCGCATTGGTTTTCAAAGTGTAGCAATTAAAGTGGCTCTCCTGCTTGTGTAATTTGCACAAAAACAGATTTTCCTAAATGCTCTCCTTGTATTTGTATATCAGCTTCAGATTCTGAAGGGCAGTTGCACTAATAAGAGCGCTGGTCCTGAGCTGGTATTTTTCAAATTTCTTGCATGTAGAGTGTTCATCAGAGATCAGTCTTCTTCAGTTCAGAAGCCTACTGTATTCAAAGACATTAGCTGATCTTGTTACTTATATCCATTATTTCTATCAATTCCTGGTCTTGACCTGAATACTGTCAGAATGATTCGTACTGTTTTTCTAATTGCCTCGGCTTTCCAGATGTTATTATATTAGTCAAGACAAGAAATAGACAGAAATAATGGACATAAGTAACAAGATCAGTCTTCTTCAGTTCATAAACCTACTGTAATCAAAGTCATTAGTTGATCTTGTTATTTATATCCAATATTTCTATCGATTTCTATCGGTCTTGACTGATATATTAACATCTGGAAAGCTGAAGCAATGGGAAAAAACTGTGCAAATCATGCTGACGGTATTCAGGTCAGACGGACGATCACATGATTTCAGGTCTGAGCCTGTGACCTCAGGAGCACCCCACTGTTTTTTATTGTGGAGATTTCAGGTTCTGTACAATTAGATTTGCAATAAATCTAATTTGAGACAGCTACCGTTACGCAGGCCTGGGTTTTCAAGAGCATGAAGACCTTTTGCCAGACTGGTGACGGGTAGGAAAAATTCAACAGCTGAACACTGATGTTGGACTAACGCTCAGTCTTCAGCGTCTCATATTTTGAGATCAGCTGCCAGTACTGGAACAATGGAATGCAAGCTTTGCTCATAAACTTTAGAACTGAAACACACTTTCCGGGCAACATTTTGCATGCATCTAGCACGCACTCATTTCAGGCTTCTGGCATGAAGGATGCATTGGAAATTTTACCTTCGGGAAATGTTTTCTCCTTGATGTCCATCAAGGCATGGCGTCTCTAAAACTGACTCTAAAATGGAAAGAGGTGATGTTACTTAATGTCTCTTACTGAAAGTCAGCGGAAGAGGACAGAGAACTGAAACTGAACACTTCAGCTTAATGCACAGTGATGTACATAATTCTGTAATTTCTTTTTACAATCACAAGTGACAGTCTGAGCAAAACCCTGCACGCTGGCTTGCCTTTTTAAGGCCTTTCAAAATACGGTATCTTCTTTGTCCTGTCTGTTTCTCCAATAAACATAACTGAGCTCAGTTTAACATCAGTATGAGATTTTGACCATTTCCTCACACTTCTTCAATTCAGCTCCTGGGAATAAGTCTTCCTCTAATCTCAGCCCGAGCCCAATTCAAGACCCTGAAATGCTCTTTCTTTTCTCTCACAACTCTGATCTTTATTTGTCTCAGATAATCAGATCATCAGATAAACCATAAAATCCAAAAGAAAACTTGGGTCATAAGTGTTGTTCAAGTCTCAACAACCAAAGTCAGACAGTTTTGGGATCCATAAGGTGGTTAAAGAAAAGAAAACTGAGAAGCAGAGGAAAACAGTGAAAGAACTTCTGGCTTAAGTTGATTTTAGAGTTGAAACATGATGAAAGGGCATTTATCCACTATGCTGTCCAACCAACTGCCCATCAATATCAGATCTGTACCAAGTGTAGCTTTAAAAAGATGCTAAAAACTGCACTATTCTCCTCTGCATCCGTTTTAATATATGCACCTCTGTTGCACTTTTAATCTTCTTTTGTTGATTTTCTATGTATCTTTTATTTCTATAATTTTATTCTTTTATTTTTTTTCTTATTACTATTTTTATGCTTCATATTTTTATTCTATTCCTGTAAAGAACATTGAATGACCTTTGTATATGACAATGAACTACATAAATGAACCTGACTTGACTTTATTTGACTATTAACAGGAGTCCTGCCTGGTAAGGGTTACACCACTCCTGTCCATATTAGCTGACACTTTCACTGACTTTGTGCTTCATGTCCAAGTGGAACACAGCACTGACACACCCACATTCAAGAGTGACAGCTGAAAGAAGTCTGTGTGTAACCAGTTCTACAGAACTGACAGGACACTGGGACACTTTAACAGACCAGCAGAATCACCTGACCTCAAGCCTGGTTCTCAATGTGGAACAGCAGGTGAATTGCTGAAATAGGAGCACGGGGACTCTGAAATGTGCTAAAATGGACAGGAACTGGTGTAATCCTTATTATCTAAATATTCAAGTTTCTAGATTCTTTATTTGTCACATACATAGTTATACAGGTACAACATATAGTGAAATGAGCCACTAAGACTGTGCGATAAGATAAGATAAGATAAGATAAGATAAGATAAGACAGAACTTTACTTATCCCGAGGGAAATTCTTTTGTCATAAACATGCTCAGTGCAATAAGAGAAATAAAGATAGGACAATAAAGAGTAAAAAGAAAAAACAGTAATAGTGTAAAACGGAATAAGAAAATAACTAATAAATAACTATAACAGATATACTAAAATAACAGACTATTAGTGCAAGTGGTTTTGAAAAGTGACTTAGTGTTTGTGCCATGAAAATATGATGAATGCAATAAAATGAGTGATGAGGGGATGAGACTAGCGTTCAGTAACATACAGATAAAAGAAAAACCGATGAGTTATATTGCACAGTCCGAATGAGAACGTAATGACGTAAAGGCTGAAAAAGATCCCCTACAGAACGAGGAAGTGTTATACAGTCTTATTGCCACAGGTAGAAAGGATTTCCTGTGGCGTTCGGTTCTGCATTTTGAGGCGATGAGTCTATTGCACACAGGGGATCTTTTTTAGTCTTTATGTCATTACGTGCTCTGATGGCCCATCAAGGAGGCGTGCATGGGGTGAGAGGGGTTGTCCATGATACTGAGAAGCTTTTTCAGCATTCTCTTCTCATACACCTCCTCCGGGTTCTCCAGTCTGACACCCAGGACAGAACCAGCCTTTTTAATCAGCTTGTTCACGCCTTTTGGCATCAGTTGCCTTCACCCCATTGCCCCAGCACACAGCTGCAAAAAACACCACGCTCTCTACCACCGAGTGATAGAACATGGTCAACATTGTCCTACAGATATTGAAAGACCTGAGCCTCCTCAGTAGGTAAAGCCGGCTCTGCCCTTTCTTGAAGACAACATTGGTGTTCTTGGACCGGTCCAGTTTACTGTCAGTGTGTACCCCCAGGTACCTGTAGTCCTCAGCCACCTCAACATCAGTCCCTCTGATGGTGACAGGGGTGGGAAAGAAGACAAAGCAACGTAAAATGCAGAGAGCACGCTAGACAGGGAGCCATCCGTGACGGCACCGGAAACAGAGTGATTCAGAACAAAGTCATCCAATAATTAAAATGAAATTAAAGAGGTCTGACAGGACGAATGATGTTATTATGGCATGGTGTGAAATGATGCAAATGATGCTTTTTTCGTTCTGGTAAAAATACTGCAGTCAAGATTAAGCAGAAAACCAGGTTTGATCGGGACAAGTGTCTCTTATCAAATAACCTGAGCTGCTATGGCAGTAAATTAGTCACACACTGAGGGCAAAATTCATCAGACAGTCTGTCTGAATTCTAAGTTTGGCACAAGCACGAACAGGCCTGTGCTGAAAGCTGTGCTATCTGAGATACAGACAGCGAATTAAACAACTCTTTGCAGAACCTATATATGCTCTGCTGACCTTGCTTTATAGATTTTATATTCAATATTCAAACTTAAAGGTTGAATATTTATGCCAACTAAGGCTGCCTTGGCTAAGAGAATGTGTTCATTTATTTCTATTTATTGTAAGAGCCTCAGAGCACCATTTTAACCTTTTAACCATTTTTATAACCTGATTAGTGTTCAGTTATTAGGATTTCTGAATCATATGTGATATTATGTAGTTATGAAAGTGACCCCACATATGGGCTCTTACAGTTTAAGGGACTGAATTCCTATTTGATAGACAATATAAGTCCAGTATGTCTATATAGTATAGAAGAGTATCCATGCACATAAAAATATTGCTGGAATTATCTTGGAATTATGACTATGAAAAGGATTCATATTGCTTTAAGAATAAACACTGGATCTGGGTCGATAACAAGCTAATTCAGTGTGGTAATGAAATACAATAAAGTGTCCTTTGTCCAGGATTTGACTGATATATTTGCATGTCATACAGCTTTCGCTTATGATGCACTAGTACGTTTAACTGAAAATGTATAAACTGGAAATGAAAATTCAAATCATTTTGGCACACTGCAAGGTACATGTGCGACTGAAAGTTAAGTTAAATGCATATGGAATAATAAGCTGATGCTAAAGTAATGAAAAATGAATGAGGGACAGGTGACCGTATCCTGAGTGTAATCTCCAAGGCATGCATGTCCACAGCGAAGCAGATTTGTTTTTTAGATTGTTTTGCCTCCCTGAAAAAATTCTGTGTGACATTTCATTTGAAATGGAAATGGCTGATCGTGCAGGATAATTCAAAACGGCTCTTTCCTTTGTAACTGAGCCGTTTGAGACGTGGGACGACACATTTCCTGTGAGGTTATTTGCTGTCAACAAAGCTGAGAAACTGATTCACAGTTTAGTTTGTTGTTTTTGCAGAGCGATGGTTTCACAATTTTCTGGAGCTGCTGTCGCTCTGCCAGACCTTCGATGGTAATACAATATGAACTTGTTCGGTTTGCACAAACAGGTTTATTGTTATTTTGGCCATATACACAGTGCACAGTGAAACCAAACAACGTTCCTCCAGGACCACAACGATCCTCTAGGACCACAGTGTTCCCCCAGGACCGCAACATTCCTCTAGGACCACAGTGTTCCCCCAGGACCACAACCATGGACGTCTTTAGGTCTATTTTGGGAGGCTGAAGCCCCCCCCCCCCAAATGATCCCAAGTCCCCCTACAAATATAGTAATTATTAAACTATTTTTAAATTATATATCCATACATTTCATACAAGATATCACTGAGCGCAGA
>JBBPCZ010000001.1:13258589-13269564 GCA_037974445.1 Brycinus macrolepidotus
AGATGATCAGGCGGTGATCAGTATACTGGTGGTGCTGAATGCTGAGTGGCTGGAACACCTTTATCTAGGCACCTTGTCCCTTTACGCACTTTCCAGCCTGTCACAGTAAAACATTTATTCCCATTTCTTTCATTTCAATCTACTCAATATGTCAAAGAGAAGACATTTTAACAGGGAAAAATAATATTTTTGCACCAACAAGGTAATTCAAAGCAAAATGTGAGGAAATGAAGGGTACTTTTTTGTATACTGTGCAAAAAGTCCATAAAAACAAAACCTCTACATGCTAAATGGACATTATAGACAGAGGCTTCCCTCCACATGGCAATTAACATGGATTGTCTTATCTGGTCTCCATAGTTACAAACCCCAGGGATTCTCTGTGTAAGGGTGTAATTGTGCCTCTGTGCTGGTTTGTCTGACATCTCACATACAGATGAGTTAATTACATACATGCATACGTGCCATTTCATCTGTGCTGAGCCGGATGAAAGCCGAAAATAGGCTTACTGTATCAGACTGAAGAGACTGTATCCATCATGATAAAGGCGTCACTCAGGTTTAGTTGAGCTGAATCCTTCTATTCCTCTCTGAGCTATGAAATGAACACATAATAGTGCTGCTGCCCTAGCGTCATCCTTCTGCAGCGTAACACTGCAGTGTCAGATCACACTTACTATGTGTTGTAAAGGTCTTGTTGCGTGTTATGTTATTGATAGAATATCTACTCTGTGTCTCAGGCACAGTTCATTCACTACGCATAATACTATCTAGGGCTTGGATGTTTGTAGGATAGCAGCTGTTTTATAGTAACAAAAAACTGCAAGAAATGGAAAAGACAAATGACCATTTGCATTTTTGGCAGACGCTCTTATCCAGAGTGACGTACATGGGGGCTTTGTAATTTGTGGTTGGTTGGTGTAGTGGATGACATTGCCGCCTTCCAAGTAAGATAGTGGGGTTTGATTCCTAACCTGGGGGGACTCACCACACTACACCAGAAAGAGTCATTGGGCAAGACTCTTCAAGACTCTACTTTCACCTACAGCTGTGATCGGCTAAATGCTGTAAATGTAGTCCACACCAGTAAACCTAGACTTAATTTAAGAGCTGCCAGTAGACTAAGGGCGTTTTCACACTTGGTCCGTTTCATCCTTTAAAGCGAACTCAGATCGATTAGTCAGCATTTTTTGCGGATATGTGAACACGGCAAACGAACTCAGACCCCTCTAAAACGAACCACATCGGGAGGTGGTCTCAGTCCGGTTCGCTTTAAGTCCACGGCACGGTTCGTTTAACTTGCGCGTTATGAACACAAAGCGCTCCGGGTTCGCTTCGACAATTTTCGCCCTTTAGCCTTGCCGTAGGTAGATCATGTGGTACAGCCCCAGGAAACGAAAATATTTTTTTTATTGAACTGTAATAAACATACAAACATGCCATGGTACAACTCCATTACAATTTCAATTATACTTTGCACAAGCAGAAATGCGATGACAGACAACAGACAAACTAATAAATGCAAACGAATAAATGATAATAATGAATAAACAAACAAACAAACAAACAAACAATAAATAAATAAATAAATAAATGGGACCTAGAGATTCTTCTCAAGATCAAGTTTCTCTACCAAGTTGCATAGCCTCAAAGCAGTCTTGCTCTCAGTTTCAGTGAAGAAAAATAGTAGCATAGATCTTTGTGTAAAATGTAGAAGTTTGGTAGAGCTTTTGACCATCTAAGTGAAGAAACAACGGCGGCAGGCTGGACGAGGAACTAAAGTATGAACAGAAAAAGAACTGAGGCCCCATCTGAGCTGAAGTGGACCAGAAAGAGAACCAAGTCCCCTTTCAAATGAACTCACACTGTGAACATAAAAAGAACTGAGTTTCCTTTCTGTTGGTCCACTTTTTGGACCACTTCTAGAGGACTGAGTTCGGTTCCTTTAAAGAGGACTATATGTGAAAACACCCTAAGATTCTACCAGAGATGGAGTTAGTCCTCCCACACAACCCTCTCAGATCACACCGAGAGGAACCACCAGAACTCTCTCAGGTCACACAGAGAGGAACCACCAGAACTCTCTCAGATCACACAGAGAGGAACCACCAGAACTCTCTCAGATCACACACACACACAAGTTATTTGTGAAGTTTGTGTTAGTTTAGTTTCTTACATGAAGATGTAGATATTCTCCTCGGTGCTCAGTGAAGAGGAGGGTCTTCAGTCTCTTGTTTGAAGACAGCGAGGGTCTCAGCAGTTCTGATGTTCAGGGGAAGTTCGTTCCACCACTTAGATGCCAAAACTGAGAAAAGTCTTGATGCAGATCTTCTGCCTTTGAGAAGTAGAGCTTACCACGTGATCAAATCATTGAAACAGGCTTAGATTAGCCACTAGCTAATGTTAGCTGACGTGCACATTACAAATAGCCTAATGCAAATAACTGTGCAAAACATTGTGCAACATTCCACACTTCATTTTGCAGCAGGTTAAATTCATCATGCTTGCCTTAACTGTATGCTACAATCCATTGCATTTCACAAAAACCGAGGGTTTTTTTATCACAATGGTGAGGATTCATATTTCCTTAATGCATGCTGGGTTTTGTAGTGAAAGAACACAAAGGAACACAAAAAGGATACAAAACCGTCAAACTGATGAGACTGGGGGATGTTATGCTGCTACAAAAAATTATATGAGAATATTACAAAGTTCTGGTTTTAGGCCAGAATACCCCTTTAAAATCAAACTTACACAAGTTTTGCACTTACCCCAGATACACTCCACATGTTTAGTGTCCAGATTTTGCTGTTTTAATTAAAATATGACTTACTGAGAGCTAGAAAATTAAATGTGTAGCTGGAATGCCACAGGCAGCCTTTAAAGACAACAGGTCTGTTTTCACAAATTACCTCAGGAGTTGGAGTGCTGATCTAGAACTGGTTTTTGTGGCATAAATACAAAAGAATCCGCTCCACAGTCCGTCCCCTGCAGTTCCAGTGCTGTTTAAAATCAGTTATGTCTTTTTATTGCTCACAGCAAGTCATACTAAACCACATGGACAACAGTGGTTGAGGGAAGTTTTGGGGATGTTTAAAGTGAAGACTTGAATGACCAATGACTTCTAGTGTTTGTTAGCAACTTTAGCCCTGTAGCTCCAGTGTTAAAATAAAGAAGCAAAATATGAGCTTGGCTGACTGATTTTTTTTTGGCCAAACTATTTCTTTCAAACCAAGGAGGACACTTTGAAACCAAGCCTTGAAGCTGAGCATTGCAAAATATATCCAATTGATTAGTACATAACCGATATAAATGCATTGTTCTGGCTCTGAAATCTGACTGGATGATCCACAACTGAAGCCAGTGTAAAATACCTAGTCTTTGTACACATATCAACTGAATTTTGTATTAAGAAGCAATATTATTAGAAAAACGAAAGAATTACGTATCTTGGCAGTGTATCGTTAATGAACTACATTTTTTAATGGAATAATTGGTAATTGCTGGTGTTTTCATTTAATACTAATTTATTATAATTGCACTGACCTTACCTGTAGTAAAATCACTTTGCATGGCCTCATATTACTTTTTTATGATAAAAACTTTCTGGGTGTTTACTGATGGAAGTACAATGGTATGTAGTTGAGTGTGTGTGTGTGTGTGTGTGTGTGTGTGAGTGAGTGTGCCTCTCTATCCCCCTCTTGTGCCTACTTGTGACTGTCTCTGTCTTCTTTGTTGGGGGCGGGTATGATTGATCCACGTTATTTTTGGGTGGTGGATCAGGGGGCTGTTGACAGCTCAGACCAGAAACAGCTGCAGGGTCCTGGGGCAGAGCAGAGGGACCCTTCAGTGGCTAGCAGGATGGCCAGTAAAGGTGAGGAGCATGAAAATACATGAAAGAAGGACTGAGCCCCCACCGTGGGCTTTTCACTGCAGAAGGAAACTTGAGCTGAGGGGGGTTTTGTGACTCTCAATGACCAGCCTGGACTCAAGTAGCTTTGCTTCTCCTGTGACAGGACTTGCAGGGCTTTGGGTGGTCAGTCAGCTGTAGGAGCACAGTGGTTCAGGACGGTTAGTCTCTTTCTTGCTTTTCATTGATTATGTTTGATGGTTTGGTGAAGGGAGTAGGGGGTATATGGGTTCTGGTAGTTGTGGCTTTGGTGTGGAAGTTGTGAATGGTTTCACATTGAGAGGGGTCATGTTCTGGGTTCTTGCAAAATGTTAGGGAATTAAAAGCAGTGAGAGTATGTGTGTGTGTGGGGGGAGCTTGGTGGGTGTGGTCAGAAGTGTTAAGCTCTGCATCTGCTCATGGTCATACTTTCTCTCTTAAGTTTCTTAAGTTGCACAGTGTGATGATTTTATCTGTTAAATCTCACGTATTTTATGTAGGGCTGTCACTGTTATATTGGATTATATAAATAATCATATTCACACACTTTATGACAGCAAACTTTTGTTTTACTTACATACACAAATATTATTAAATTTGTATATTAAAAATATTAATTTTATATATTAAATTTGAAACTATTAACATGCATGCGTTAGTGAGATCCTGCTGCTGTGAGTTTTCCTCTTTCAGTGATGCACAAAAAATGCAATTTCAGTGCTAATAGCTCAACCTTGTGGAAAATGTTCAAATTAATTATCCTTTATAATAACATGTGGAGGCCATGTTTATCACTGCAGGGTAAATAATAAACTGATTAATCAAGAACATACGTTTTATCCGTTGTAATTGTGTAATCATGACAAATTTTATGGTTTAATTTAATGTCAACATCATCTTCATCATCACCTTCTTTATTACCTAGGAAAGAAAGCACTATCATAAATGACCTATATACTTCTGTGTTTACTAACAGAAAACATGGTAAAGGGCCAGGATAATGATACTGGAGTCATAATGGTACCAACAAAATTTGCTTTTAAAAATTACCAGCCTTGAACAGATGTTTAGATTTGACCGATATTTAAATTCTGTCTGAGACTTGAATGATACTTATTGAACTCCATGTAGCTGATGCTGAGCTGTTGTGCTAAAATCTTTGCATAAGATTCATTTTACTGTATTTGTAACTTTACAGAATTCTCTGTAATGCTAATGCTTTAAGAAAAAAGAGAGAGACTCATTCATGCTTTTTATTTTGATATCATGTTCTTTAGTCATGAAATGCTTGTCTGATCTAATTTAATCTAACTCACGGCACCACATTTTACTAATGCATTTTTCTTTCTTTCTTCTTTTGTTGTTTAATGGCGGTTGGCAAACAGCTTTTAGATGCATGACTGCCAACTTCTACCGGTAGTATCATGATACTCCCCCCACTCCCCCCATGTCATTGTCCAATGTTTCACTGTAGACATCAGCCGAGCCTACTGCATAGTGAGATTAATGAATACATCGAATGCAGCTGACAGTATACACTTATTATTAAAGAATTATTGTGAAATAGAAAACCAGAGTAGCATATATTTTTGTTGTAGCTCCATGTTTAAAATGCAGATTGCCAGCTATTAGCACTGCAGCAAAAAAGACCTTTGAGTAATAACAGCATCCTACTAAACTGGACAATATGTGTGGTTACCATGCTCTCTGTTAGTAAACTCAGAGCTAATCTTGGCGGGGGGTTGGATAGTTGGATGGGAGGGGGCTCAGGCTGTGCATGGCTGTTCCTGATCGAGGTTTAATGTGCAGTTGCACGCAGACAAAGCCGAGTTATCTCAGCGGGTGCTGACTGAAGTTAGCTACATGAAGTAAGCCTGCACGGCCACCTGTTTCTGACAACAGCCAGGTGTGTGCCAAGTCAGTGTCTTACAGTAGATCAGTGGTATAAATAGCCCACCTGCTGCTGCTCCCCGTCACTCATGTTTGAAGGCCAGGCATGAATGGAATTAGCTCTGAGGTAATTCTGAATAGATTAGCTGCATGTCGTCTATCAATAAACCTTCTAGATAAGAAGGAGAGGCTAAGCGTGTCTGGGCCATTCATGACGTTCACGTCTTGTGTGTCTCTGTGTCTTTATGATGAATATCATGTCTAGCTGAAAAGTGAAGAAATGATGACCTCTTCTGAGTACACCTTCTGAGTTCCTTCAATGAATCCTTTAAAACTCCTGAAACGACGTAACTTTTGGACCACGGATGCATTTTTATAGCTATTGTTGCTAGGTTGGCAAAGCTTTATAGAACATTGGCAGAAATCCAATCCAAACCAATAAAACATTTTGGAACACAATATTTACAGATGATATTTATTTTGAATGTGTTTAAAAGGTCAGACTGCTACCTAACTAATGTTAGCATGGTAGCAAATTTAATATGGTCATTTCCGATCTTCCTAGTTTTGAATGTTTACAACATAGCCCAGCTCTGTACTGGAAATTGATTTATATTTTTAACTAACCAAATGAAATATTTTTCACTGTAACTCTGTCGTCAGATTAACCTGGACCTTGTTGGCTCTCGTTACGTGAAACTCTGCAGCTCTGTGATGAGCTGCTAGCGAGCAATGAAAGATGATGCATGAGAACCTTATGTTGGAAACCATTTACACCTCTCCACAATTTTTAAAAGAGTGTATATGTGGGTGGAGCATGGACTCAGCTGAATGAAAGAAATGTGTTAATATGTATAAGCCATTGTTCTGTCTTCATACAGCCCACAACGAGTATTATGAGCACCTAATTTAAGTTCTAACTCTAAAAACAGGGGGGATGTAGAGAGTGGGCTAAATGCTGTGTTTGAGGACTGTCAGCAGGTGCTTTAAGTAGCGACAGTTAAATTCTGCATTTCCCTCTCTTACTACACAGCCTATATTTAGCCCAGGCTTGTCCAAAAGCCTGCCCTTAGCTTCCCTCTCAGGCAGCTGCGGCCCACTAACTCTCTGCTTTACCAGTGGCTTTTCCAGCCATGCTATGCATATTACTTTCATTTCTCACCCCTTCCAAGGTGGTGAGAAACCTCGGTGTCATGACTGACGACCAGCTATCCTTCTCTGACCGTGTTGCATCAGTCTCTCGTTCATGTCGCTTTGCCCTATACAACATTAGAAACATCAGGCTAGGCTATACCTGACTCAGTATGGCACCCAACTCCTAGCACAGGCCATGGTTATTTCTCGTCTCGATTACTCCAATGCCCTCCCAGTGGGTCTCCCAGCTTGTACGATAATATCCTTGCTGCTGGTTCAGAAGGCAGCAGCTCAGCCAGTTTTTACCAACCCAAAAGCTCACATTTCACCCCACTGACCCACACTGGCTTCCCATGGCTGCCCGAATTAAATTCAAGTCACTAACTCTTGCCTATGGAGTGACATCTGGGTCGGCACCCAGCTACCTTAACCCTATCATTCAGACTTATGTTCCTTCTCGCTCCCTCCACTCCCACAAGGAACATCGTCTGCCTCTGTCATCCCTACACAAGGCAAAAGCAGTCCAGACTGGTCTCTTTTGTGGTTCCCCACTGGTGGAATGAGCTGCCAAAGACGACCAGAGCAGCAGAATCCCTCTCTATCTTCAAAAACCTCCTGAAGGCTCATCTATTCAGAGAGCATCTCCTCTCTTGGTCTTCCTGCACTACTCCCTATTTAAAGATTTAGTACTTGGAACTCTCATCTGGCTTTCCCACTGTAAAAGTGTCTGCCAAATGAATGTAATGTAATGTAGTAGACCTTAATGAGCAAAAATGACAACATGGTTAAGAATGAATGAAAGTTAAGCGACATTTGTAAACACGATTCCATTAGCATAGTGCTAATACGTAGTTGGTACTTTTGCAGGAAACATTATCACTTTTGGCTAAGATGTTGATAGCGAAGGGTTTTCCACGTACGGTCTCTAAATCTGCCCTCTGTCTCTCTGCAGTGATGGACCTGATCTACTGGAAGGACACAGAGCGGACAGGCATGGTGCTCACCGGGCTGGTGGTGGGCCTGCTCTCGCTCTTCCAGCTCAGCATCATCACTGTGGTCTCCACTCTTTCACTGGCCATCATGTGCTTCACCATCTCCGTACGGATCTACTGCACTCTGCTACACGCCCTGCAGCTCAGAGACGATGCACACCCCTTCAAGTGAGCAAGATTTCTCTTTTCTTGTCTCCTCTTGTCTTGTCTTGTCTTCTCTTCTTTTCTGTTCTCTTTTCTTCTCATCACTTCTCTTCTCTTCTCATCTCTTCTCTTTTCTTCTCTTCTTTTCTGTTCTATTCTCATTTCTTTTCTTCTGATCTCTTCTCTTCTCTTCTCTTCCCTTCCCTTCCCTTCCCTTCCCTTCCTTCCTTCCTTCCTTCCTTAAATGTGTCCTAAATCTGTGCTGAAGAACTTTATGTGACATATTGGTTTTTCTTCTTTTGTCCTACACACTCAGGTTATACCTGGACATGGACATTGGTCTGGTGGGAGAACAAGTTGACCATTACATGCAGAGAACAATTGTCCTGATCTGCTCTGCTGTGGATGCACTCAAACGCCTGATCTTTGTGGGAAATCTGTTCGACTCTCTCAAGGTGAGGGAAAACCTTTCAAAACACATGTATTAAAAATGAAAGGGTTTTCTCTCCCATTACACCCAGAAAAACAAAGCTACCATAAAGGCTTCCTTTCACTGAAGAACAAAATTTGGTTCTCTGTAGCAGTGGATCTCAAACTGGTCCTCAGAGGCCTCCAGATTTTTGCTTCAGACTAACACACAGGAATAGAGAAAAAACATGGATAGAAGGGGCAAGTCTGTGTACCAGTGCCCTGAAGAGCCTTTCAGTAGATGGTCTCTTAAAAGCTCAGCTGAAACTACACACTTGAAATGTTCTTTAATCTTTAGAACATGAGCAGCACAGCTCCGTAGCGGAAGGGCGACAAATGGTAAATTGTCGCCACACGGCAAAATAACTCCTTATATGGAAGTTCCCCCAGTTTGTTTTGATGCTCAAGGTGTCAGACGTCATGCTGAGTTTTGTTTGGTGCTCCTGTGTCATGAAAAAAAAAACACGTAATAATAAAAACCGCTATTGACACAAATGAACATAAAGAACAAAAATGCCCAAATTTCTCTTTTTAGGTCTTAGAAACAAACAAAAAAAATAAAGATAAAGATCTTTGAACCCGGGAGAACTTTCAGGATAGTCTCCGCCAACAAGTGGGTGGAGAAAACCCGCAGAGGGAGGGGGTCCGGAGAGCGTCCGAGTGGCGGCGTGCCAAGTGAAATGCAGCAAACGGCGAGCGTGTAGGAGAGCAAACACTGGTTTTAGACTCTTTTACACTGTTTTTATTAGTTGAAATCAGATTTTAGTAATATGCTCTGATTTCTAAGGGTTAAGGAACCAAAAATGGTTCTTCTATGGTATCACCCTTTTGGCACCTTTATTGGTAAGAGCATAGACAGTCTTTAGACTGTGTTTTAGATGCCTGAACCATCCCAGCTTATCTTCAGCTTGCTTTTTCTTTAAAAATACAAGAATGGGGCAACCAAAAGCACTAAAGTCAATCGTAATCTCATTAGAATTCTGTCAGTGCTGCATGCCAATTGACACCATTAATGCTAATACGAATCAGATTCCTCCGTTTCTGCGTTTATCACCACAGTGACTTCTTCTACTTCATGAAATTTGTTTAGCTTTGATGACACACTTTCTGATTTCTATCTCTGAAAGGCCCCCTCCATTATGAGTCTCGTTTCAGTCCTTTATTCTCTCTCTATTTTTTTGTACTCATTAGATTCTCCCGCTTCTTCGTTCTGTTGCTCTTGTTTAGCCCATTGACATTTACATGAGCGGAGCTGCTCTTTCCTTTTAATCTTGAAAGCCCTATTACTTGGGCGTTCTCGTTATTTCAGATGTGCCTTTCAGCTGCCTTCCAGCTTCCAAACGTCCAGCTTCTAACGTAATTGGTGTAATGACATCTTACAAGGTCATACGTAGATGTGCAAGTTCTTATTGTGTTTAAATCATTAGCATTATGTGCATCATTATCTTATCATTATGTGCAATAGTCTACCATGACCAATATCATGTGCAGTTTTCTTATTGCGTGCTAAATCATTTCATCATGTGCAATATCTTATTATGTGCAATAGTCTTACCATGTGAAATATCACTACTTATGTCAGTATTACTGATCTACTACTGATCTCTACGACATGCAGTAACGGACTCGGTACATAGAACAACTCCAAACCACCATTTCTATTACTAGTAAATTACGTATCTTGAAGTTATTTATCAATGCTGTATACACAAATTCCCCAGCATTTGTGTATATAGCATAGTGTGTTTCATACAGAGAATTTTTTTGCGGAGTTTATTTTTTATTTTATTTAGATTTTATTTAGATTTGATTTGATTTTGATTTTATTTAGACGTTTTCTGATTCTGATTCTGATTATCAGTGTTATCAGTGAACACATGCTGAAAATATGCTCTTCCTGGATGTCTTCAAATAGCCATCAGTCTGATTACGGTTCATCTGTCCTGCCTCCTGCCATTTAGCCCTGGGAACACTGTATCCTGACCCCCACTTTGTGCTCTATGCTGTGTAAACATAGAAGGCTGTGTATGTAGCTTCTCTGATTATATTTCTAGTCTTGGCTGCTCCATGTAAGCCTAGACTTACAGTTGCTGAGACTGTAGCGTTTACATGTGTACATACACTATATCTGGTTTTCCAAAAACAAGGAAATGTGGTACTTTTAATACTCTCTGTCGACTTAGTTATTACATATTTTATCCTGGAGTTATTAATGTCATTTTACCACTGTGCAAGTCTTGAGCCGCCCCTCATTTCTTTATGTTTTGCTTTGAATCACCTTGTTGGTGCAAAAATACTATTTTCTGCCTGTCAAACTGTCTTGTCTTTGGCATATTGACTAGATTAAAAGAAAGAAATGGGAACAAATGTTTTACTGTGCATAAAGATACAAGGTGCCTAGATAAAGGTGTTCCAACCACTCAGCATTCAGCACCACCAGTATACTGATCACCGCCTG
>JBBPCZ010000001.1:13402029-13413354 GCA_037974445.1 Brycinus macrolepidotus
ATGATTCCAGATGATCAGGCGGTGATCAGTATACTGGTGGTGCTGAATGCTGAGTGGGTTGGAACTCCTTTATCTAGGCACCTTGTATCTTTAGGCACTTTGCAGCTTTGCAGTAAAACATTTGCTCCCATTTTTTAATCTACTCAGTATATAAAAGATAAGACAGTTTGACAGGCATAAAAAAGTATTTTTGCACCAAGAAGCTGATTCAAAGCAACGTATAAAGAAATGTGCAATGCTGGTGCCTACACTACACCCCCACCATGTACACATGTAAACACTTTTCACCATTTTTTTATTTTTTCGCTTCCAGCTTATCTGTTTAAATATTTTATATTACTTCACTTCAAATGTCTGTAGGACATAAATGTCTTGTTTTATTCTTGTCCAACACATTTCATTGTAATGTTGACCCTGTGTTAACATACATGACAATGAAGATCTAATCTAATCTAATCTGATCTCTACCCCAGAGCTTTCCCTTTCCCTTCAAAGGTTTCAGCCATCCAGGTCACTGGATTGTCTAGCGATTACAAGTCAAGGTAACTGGAGGATTGGAAGATAAACTTTGACTTTTTGCCAGTCTTTGGTGTGAGATTGTCAACTGATAACTGGCAAGGCATCAAGATTGTAAGTTCATTATTTTTCCTCTACATTTTCTATGGCACTCTCACTATATGTGGAGTGGGCAGCCTAATCCATCACAGTTCACTGCAGATGCAGCACTGAGGTCAGTTCTCCACCCCAGCAGTTCTCTGCTATTTGAAGGAATCAAAGGAACCGACCATATGCTTGACATGCATTTAACTCTACTTTGAAAGAGTTTATAAGATTGTACCGGAGTGATCGTTGTCTCATTAGTGATCTGCGAAACGCAAGAGATAAACTTGGCAGAACGAGAACTCATAAGACTGCAGTGCTCTAAAAAAAAAAAAAAAAAAACATACACTTTCTGCCATAACATGTTAATAATTCATTAACACACTAGAGTGCA
This sequence comes from Brycinus macrolepidotus, assembly GCA_037974445.1. Classification (NCBI taxonomy): domain Eukaryota; kingdom Metazoa; phylum Chordata; class Actinopteri; order Characiformes; family Alestidae; genus Brycinus; species Brycinus macrolepidotus. Next base: position 13,403,024 of record JBBPCZ010000001.1, read on the forward strand.
AGGTTATGCTGAGAGAGTGTGTGTGTGCTCAGAGAAATATACACACACTCACCTCCAGATACGTTTATGGGCGCTCCAAGAAGAGGAAGGCAGGCCATACCTAATTATGAAAATATGTTAAGTATTTGCAGAAAATATTGAGCTTTTTTTTCTCATAGGCCTAAAACTCATGTTAAATCGACTGTTTGTCTTCTACCCTTCGCAAATATACCTGACCCAATTAAACGCCTGCTGCCTCCCCCCTCCCTCCTCTTTCTGCTTTATTCATTTATGCTGGTGTTATGCAGGCGGTGTGGCTGCGCTAATGAAGGCTTGTATGCAGATGAGGGGCTGAGGTCGTCTCCGGGGCAACGGAACGCTGTCTGACCCTGCGACCTCCGTTGCCGCTCTCTGACTGCCACAGGTCACTGGCAGCTGTCAATCACCCACCACACACATACACACACACACACACACACAGTGGCAGCATCACAAATCCACAAACACACACACACACACACACACACACACACACACACACATGCAACCATGTTCTTGCATAATTTATGGCATAATAAAAAAAAAAACACCTCACACTCCCATAGCGATCTGCAGTTAGTACAAGTTGTGAAAACTCACTCTGCAGACCAAGCCCAAGGCTGGACAACGTCTCAACTTGGGCAGATTTTATCCAACTTGCTACTGAGCTACAGTAGTGTGCAAAAGTCCTGTGCCACCTCTCATTTCTCCATATTTTGCTTCCAAAGAGCCAGACTTTCTTGTATTTTTAATGTAGTCTTGAGGAACAGTTCCCCAGGCTTCCTGAAGGACATTCAAAGACTCTCATTTTCAGTCCAGTCCCTGAACCTGACCAGTTTCAGAGGAATGTTTTTTGATTGCTACTTATGAATCATTCAAGCACAACAAAGCACATCTAACTTAAGGCCTGAACCAGTGAAGAAACAGGTGCAGATGATTCCAGATGATCAGGCGGTGATCAGTATACTGGTGGTGCTGAATGCTGAGTGCTTGGAACTCCTTTATCTAGGCACCCTCATAAAGAGGTGGGTCTTCAGTCTCCATTTCAAGACAGTGAGGGTCTCAGCAGTTCTGATGTTCAGGGGAAGTTCATTCCACCGCCTCGGTGCCAAAACTGAGAAAAGTCTTGATGCAGGTCTTGGATCTCTGAGAAGAGGTGGGTGGAGTCGGCCCGTGTTTGATGCTCTAAGAGGCCGGAACTGTGACCCATAGTCTGATCAGAGCTGACGTGTTCCTTGCGTTATAATTTGTTAACATATTATAATTACAGCAGCACTGAATGTATCATACGTGTGCATACTCAACATAAGGTGTGTGTCGCATTTTACTTCATACACATTGTTGTTAGCCAGTCAGTTAGGTCAGTTGTAGTTTTAGTTAGTTAGTTAGTTAATTACTTAGTTCGTTAGTTAACCATTCAGTCAGTCACGAAGTCAACTGTAGTTAGTTAGTTAGTTAGTTAGTTAGTCACTAAGTCAGGTGTAGTCTTAGTTGGTCATCATATTTAGCTGTGAATCATATAGTTACATTGTCAGTTCGTTACTAAGTCAGTTGTAGTATTTTAGTTAGTAGGTTAGTTTGTTAGTTATTTAGTTATTCAAGGCAATCTTGTAGTTACATAGTTAGTTAATCAGTTACAGTCATTTTTAGGTGGTCGGTCAGTTTATCTGTTAGTCATTTATTTAGTTAGCCAGTCACTTGCTCAGTTAGTTGGTTGTTCATGTGCTTAGTTAGTCAGTCATTTAGTTAATTCATAGCTTAAATCGTTAAGTTAATTACTTGGTTGGTTAGTTAATTAGTTAGTTAGTTAGTCACATAGTCATAGTCAGTCAGTTTGTCTGGTAATTAATTATTTAGCCAGTAGGTCACTTGTTCAGTTAGTTAGTTACTGGTAGTTAGTTAGTTAGTTAGTTGGCAAGTTGATTGGTCATACTCATTTATTTAGCAAAGTAGTCAGTCAGTAGTGAGTTAATCACTCACAATCCAGGTAAAGTAAAATGTTTTGAAATCTAATAAAATGAAAGAAAGAGTCCAGTGATGCCTCTGTCCAGGCCCTGCCCTCTTTACTGTCCCAAGCGGGCCACGTACTGTCTGTGCAGTTTTCAACACACCCTGCCAGGCTGGAGTCAAGCCCTACTGGCCTCCTGGTTCATGCGCACACACTCGTCTCTGTGTGTTTGCATTCATATGCATATGTGTGCTTTAAAAGACTCTTTTGAGTTTCTGTGGTCTGTGTGCTGTGTGAGAGCTTGCAATGCGTGTAACCGTGTGTGTGTGTGTGCACATATCACCTCTCCATATCTCTATTAGCAGTAGAGTGGGCACCCCACCCTTCATCTGCTGCTCATATCTATGCAAAGCCGGGGTCCTGCCAATCAGTGGCCTCGGTGACACGGGGCTCCACCTCTCCAATTAGACCTGACAGGGCAGGATTAGGTGCGGGGCGACCTGCCTGCGTGTCAATCACGCGCCAGGCATCCGCATGGCTGTTTACTGTCAGATCCCATCTCCGTCTGTCAGCCGGGAGAACTGCCTAGGGAAAGGGGGTGGGGGGGAAAGGGAGGGATGTGGGGGGAGAGAGAGATCTGATCGGAATTAACTATGCCTCTCCCTGCAGACTGCTCTTTTAATTCATGAAAGAGAGCAAGAAGAGAGGGAGGGAGAAGAGAAATAAGAGGGGAGGAGAGCGCTTAAAATCTTAAGCAGGCTCACAGCCTCGCTTGAAAGTTGGGAGCGGATTCGTTTGGATTCTCCTTCGCTTCTTCTCTGGAAGCAGGCGCTTCTCCTAAGGATGAGGAGGAACAGGAATGTAAAGTCAAACACTAATTGCAGATTACATGACAAGACCTAATTGTTAAACACACAGACATGCAACTTTCTCTAATGTAAACTGGAGACAGCGAGGGACCACAGAGGGTCTTACGGGGCCCCGCCCTCCTCTCGGATACAGCCGTTATGTGCGAAATCTTGAACAAAAACAGCACATTTATTCTGTACATTAAAAAAAAGATTTAATGTCTGTGCCATAGGCACCATAACTTGAGCACAGGCTGCATTTTGAACTTATGTTACATTTTTAACATATTTTTTTTCATATCATATAATTAAATATGTTAAATTTGATGTAATTGTGCATTAAAGTTTACAGAAGTTCAGAGGATGTGTACTTATGTGCACACGGAAAATCAACATAAACGTCCTGCGTTAGATTTTACATAACATATTATTTTTAAAGGAGTTTCTGAGTAACTCGTAGTAGCTAACGACTGAATGATAAGAGATTAAGCAGTGTGGTACTTGATGACGTGGTAACCACAATAACTGCATGTGACCATAGTGTCTGCATATAACCTCATGTACAATGACTATATTACTATAAATTACTTTTTGTATATTAATATAAGCAGATGGACAGTATATGTATAATATATGAAAAAGAAGGTGCATGGATGTGATAAATCAGCAGTGTTCATAAACCAGCTTATATTAACACATAAAGAGTGATACCCCACTTAAGGAACGCCTCACAGAATGAATGTTCGGCAGAACAAACGCCGCCTCGGAGGCACATGAAAATCAAGTTCTACGTTTAAAAAAATGGCTGAATCCGGCCAGATGTGTCTCAGATGAAGACAAAGCATCATGTTGGGTTGTTTCTCCCCATTAGTGTCATTTTTTTCCTGTTTTGATGTGTTTCTGGTGTCTGTGTGTTTACTGGTGGTTAAAGTTGAAGGTATTCTCATTGCAGGACAACTTTTTCGCGAGTGAAATTGCAAATATTTTCCTTGTTTCTGTGTAGTGTGAACCCCAAGAAAAAAAACTAACATCATTCCCTGCTTTTTGAATGTTTTACTAGTTTCCCCCCCCATTAACAGTGCTGTGTCTTCATTTTTTAGTAATTTTTTTTATTTTTCGCAGCGACCTGGAACGGATTACACGATTTCCCTTAGAAGTCTGCGGGAAATTGTGTTTCGCACAACGAACTCACCACGTGACGAGCGCGCCGCTGGAACGGATTGCGTTCGTTATGCAGGGTACCACTGTATAGAGTTTTATAGTAACTGGAAACATCCTGCAACTAACAATTGTGTGATAGATTAAGAAGTATGGTACTTGATGATGTAGTAACCATAATAACTGCATGTAACCACAGTGTCTGCATACAGCTCAAAACTCAAAAAAAAGGCATTTGAATCAACTCTGTGTGAAATGATTTTTAAAGAAAACGACAAATCAATATCCGGACAAATCAAAATTCACTCTTCAGAATAAAAGTAGCCGCTTTTATGAACATGAGCTGAAAGTCTATTAAACGTATCAGTGAATAGCTTTTTTGTATTATTATTTGACTTATTCTATTTATACACAGGAAAATCAAGCATTACGTGGAATATTTCAGAATAAGGTGAGGTGCAGTTATACATCATTTCATTTCAGTCGTTAAAATCCACATGTACAGTAAAGGTCAGCAGGTTTGTCTCTACAGATTTCCATGGGCAGGCTGGTCACCCTGGAGACATGGTCCCGTGCCCCCCTAATCCAGGAGCAGACCCCCATCAGTGGGGATTAGAGACTGATCAGTGAGAGGGCAGCCACCGGCAGAGCTGCAGGACCACCAGGGACTGTGACACCGTAACCCGACAAACATTTATAGGGTCAAGAGAGAGAGAGAGTGTGTATGTGTGTTTTAGTTACTGGGAAAATGGACTCTGTCTGTGCAGATGCACCTTTAAATATAAGGGTTTCTAAATGGTTCTTGCCTTGATCATATGGTTCTAGGAAAAATGTTATATTTTGTCTTTAACCCTTTAAATGACCAGGAACTGCTAACATTTCCAAATGTTTATTACACACTTCTGTGACATAAGAATGACTAAATCGGTTTGCATTAGTGTGTGTAATTCAGGCATGTCAAACTGGTTTCACAGCTCCCTAGTGATTAGTGTTTTTCCTTGACTAACACTCCCAGTTCAGTTGATGAAGGCCTTGCTAATTGGCTGAAGAGTTGAATAAGGTGTGTTTAAATGTGTTTATTGATGTAGTGAGTGGGTGATTTGTTAGTTTTTAAAGGGGAGGGTGGCCCAAAGGAAGCACCCCCCTCCCCTTCCCCAACACCACCAACCAGCACTCATTATGTGAAGGCAAGTTAACAAAGGGGATGCATTTTGGTTGTTTTGCCAACAAGGGGGATCCCCTTCAAATCACCTACTGGATATAGTGAGCCTTAGTATGGAATAAGCCTGTAATTTTCAGATGGTTCCCACTCATATATCTGTTCAAAAACCCATCAAAAGGTTCTTTAAGAAACCTCAGGTGGTTCTTCTATACTGTCAGAAAAAGGCACCTAGACCCTAGACTTTTTGTTTTGTTTTTCTGTTTAAAAATGCACACTGTGAAAAGGTACAAATATGTTTTTTTTTCCTGGGAAAGTGAATAAAGTTGGTTAGTGTAGCGGATAACTTTGCTGCCTTCCAACCAGGGGAGAGTGGGGTTTCATTCCTACTATTTACCAGTAAGAGTCCTTGGGCATCACTCCGAACACTACATCCACCGACATCTGTGATACACAAAAAAATTTAAGCCGCTTTGGATAAAAGCCAAACAATGTGAATGGAAGTATAACTTTAAAACTCATTTAAAGATGGCCCTTAGGACCATTGTTGTAGCTTTGAGGGTATGTTTACATAGTTTGTACCTCAGTAAACAAAAATGTACCTGTACTCTTTTTTTTGGGACATCACTTCAAAGAACTCACAGAAATTAAACACCAAAATGGCATTAAAAGTTAATAATGAAAATGAAACTGATTAAAAAGTAGAATAGTTTCAAATATACTTGATTAAAAGTCATCATTTTAAAATACAGAAAAGTACAAATCCATCAAAATGTTACTTGAGTCCATGAGTAAATATACTTTTCATTGCTCACTTTATTATAGCTGTGTATTCAGAATAAGGTGAAACACATATGAGAGGGGATCCAGTAATAACTTGTCTCTGAAACATGAATTCATATGAATTTCTTCCTTGAGCTTTATTTTAACATGTAATACTCCTGCTGTACTTAATGATATGGAGCAGCAGGGCAGAACGTCCACTGTTGTTCATGTTTGTATCTGGCTGTTTGTGTTTTGTCGTTCTTCATGTACTTCATGTGTCCGGACCACCCGTTTGAAGTGACCAGAAGTATTAGCACATTTTTGATGAGCAGCGGATTTACATGCTCAGATGCATCCAGTTGCATTAATTGAGCATTAGAGAGCTGCAGAGGGGGTGGGTTTGTTTTTAGCATTTTTAGCCTTTGCTCTTGTGTTTGCGTTTTGGAGTTAATGAGTATAAACAAACATGGAGACTCAATTAACATCTCAGCAAGAACAGAAAGCAGTGCAGACGCTTGAGGAAAAGAAGGATCTGGTCAAAAGCGAAGGCACTAGATACATCAACATTGGCTACATTTGACATCTAGAGGATGAAAGGCGGACTTAGCAGTGGACAATATTTACAGTGGTCGAGGAAAGATGGGAGACACCCCTAATAATCCTCAGTATTCTCTGCAGAGTAGATTTCACCCAAAGCACCAGCCATCAGCTCTGAACCGCTGCAGTAAACACTGGGACAGGAACCTGAAAGGAAACACTAGAGCTAAGTGTAGTTGTGTAAGGCAAACCCTAATCGTATCCTTTGTAAGTATGTCTTTCATTATTTTTATTCTCTATACTTACACCCCCCTTCAAAATCAGGTGTCAAGACAGAAAAAGCATCAAAAATATCTTTTCAGCTTTAAAGCAATAATTCAGAGAAAAATCAAATGTGCGTGTTTTCCCCATTACCTCAGAACAGAGTCAAAACACGTTTACAGTCTCTACAGGGTTCTCCTTTAGTTCAGCACTGTTTGTATGAGGCTAATGCAGTGAACAAGTAATTGGTCAAAATAAGGAAACATTCATGCTTCAAGATGACTGCTACTACTGTTTGAAGATATATACAGTGGTACCCCGCATAACGAACGCAATCCGTTCTAGCGGCGCGTTCGTTATGCGGGGAGTTTGTTGTGTGAAATACAATTTCCCTTAGAGTTCTATGGGAAATCGTGTAATCCGTTCCAGGTCCCCGCGAAAAATCGAAAAAATTACTAAAAAATGAAGACACGGCACTGTTAATGGGGGGAAAACTAGTAAAACATTCAACAAAGCAGGGAATGATGTTAGGTTTTTTTCTTGGGGTTCACACTTCACAGAAACAAGGAAAAAATGTGCAGTTTCACTCACGAAAAAGTTGTCCTGCAACGAGAATACATTCAATTTGAAACACCAGTAAACACACAGACACCAAAAACACATCAAAACAGGAAAAAAATGACAGTAATGGGGAGAAACAACACAACCTGATGCTTTGTCTTCATCTGAGACACATCTGGCCGGATTCAGCTATTTTTTTTAACGTAAAAAACTCGATTTTTCGTTGTGTGAAACACATTCGTTCTGCGAGTCACGTTCGTTCTGCGAGTCACGCGCGCGGTCGCGGCTGCGTTCTTTATGCAGAACGCTCTTTCTGTGAGGCGTTCGTTAAGCGGGGTACCACTGTAATGTATTTTGTCCGATAAGATGCTGATACTTTGAGTGTCTACCGATACTGATACCATAACCAATACTGTCTTTTTCTCTCTCTCAACAACTAAACAGTTAATAAAACATCTGTCTGGATGCACTTTGAATCAGCTCCCTACTTTCTCTAGTGAGCGCCATGTAAGTTATAACATTCCAGTTTCTACACCCATGTAGTGCCCAGTGTGTCCATTGTGGAGTTCTGCACACAGCGCTGAATCTCCAGCGGCTCTTTGTTAGATGTTTTACACTGTTTGGGTACAGCAGTCTGTATTATAAGTACACCTTGTAGATTTGTGGATCAGCACTAATATTTTTTGTCATTTCTTATAGATGATTGTGTCATACAGTGTCAGAAATATTAATATCTGCATATATTAATATTTATTAATATATGCATATATTAATATGCATATATTAATACAGTCATATGGAAAAGCTTAGGCACCCTAATCAGATTACATGTTTGACATTTTAATGCACATCAACTGTTTTTTGCTGAATTTAACAAATGAAACACAACATGTGGCCTGTGCAAATGTTGTGATGTGTTTTACATTTTATGTTTTAGATTTTCCTACATGTTAAATGCTAAAAGAAGAACAAAAAAAGACATCATATTTAAGTGTGACTTTTGCACATTATTTTGTGGATCGAGGCATTTATTTCCAGATGTTTTTAATGTGAGAGTCTTGTGTTGTGACTGTGTTTTGTGCAGCTCACTCCATCCCATCTGGGCAGTCATTCAGCCAGAGCCATGAGTGGTTTTTTCTGCACTGACCAGTCAGATCTAAGGTAAGGTGGCCTTCAGTGAGAGCAATGACTGAGGAAAAAAACATTTTTAGCTTTACTAGCAGCATCATGCTGGCTTTGTAATAGTAGACCACTTTATTAAAGGTATCAGATCTTAATGCCTATCCATATCAAAACAATATGTGTACAAAACCACATCAGATACCAAGCATGACCACATTTTATGGGAAAATTAATTAAAAAGTGGCAATAAATTGAATAAATAAACTGTCACATTAATCCATCAAATGTGTGGCAAAAAATGTCAAACTATCACTTTAATCTTCAGAATTAGAGTGTGCAGCAAAATTACATGTTGTTTATTCTCGTTATAATGAAAAATGATATTTGTTTTTAGACATTTCATGTTGTTTACACACAGTGACGCGCTGACGGGAGAATGAATCTCGGAGCACCGGATGTGTGGCCTCTTCCAAGAAAGGTGTAAACGAGTCACCACTTGAGAGTAGCGGGCAAGAAGCAGGTCACATCTCTCCGGCCCTGTTCTGTTTATTTATCATTTGTTTTTTTTCAGCTCTTTTTTCCCTTTCCTCTTCTTTCAGCTCTGTGTTTCGCATGTAATTGACCTCCCTTTGTTGCTTTATTATTGAACAAGACAGCCGTGGCCTACAGGCCTCAGCCCAGAACGTGTCCGAATTAAATCTCGTTAGTCGTGTGAGCTTATTGTGAAACGTGAAAATGCTGTGACGACAATCAGATTGTAAATTTCACCAGCACTGCCACAATTAACCTGAGGTTATTTCTTGCAAATTAGTGGTATTTTATTAATCTAATTACTATTATTATTATTATTACTATTGCAGTTTTACAGTCTCTCTCTCTTTCGCTATGGCCTGATTCCAGCTTCTGCTGCAGCACTCGGTCTAAATCTGTGTTTTTGTGTGTGAGTCACCCCTCCAGTCAGGCTGGTAGCATTAGTATGAGATAGGGACATCAAGTTAATTGCCTTGTATATTGCTGAGCAGTCATCCATGTCAATTCGCATTCGCAGCATATAACACGCAATCAGAGCAGCATCCCAGCCAGATACAATACAGCGCGCAATGTTAATAATGACTCCAGCAATGTCCTGTGCCCCATTCCCTTCAGTATTATACATCTCCTGCTGTACTACGCATGGCTCCTTATTATGGCCTTTTGGGCCTCATTCAGGGGACATTCCTGAATGTGTGAGTAAATTTGCTCATAAGGGCAGCACATTTGAAACACTTCCATATGTACACCGAAGAACTGGGCCAGACGCTCGACCCTTATAAAAAGAACAGGACTCAAACGAAGACATTTACAGTGCTGCCAAAAAGTATATGTCTGGTTTCCCCTATTTATGCATATTTGTCACACTAAATATCCACATTGACTTCATTTGACGGACGCTTTTATTTTTGCGTATCAAAGATTTCTTACTCGGGTCATGTGGTGTGTCCAGGGATTCTTATTGTTGTAGTGTGGTGTGTCCCAGGACTCTTATTGGTGTAGTGTGGTGTGTCCCAGGACTCTTATTAGTGTAGTGTGGTGTGTCCAGGGATTCTTACTGGGGTAGTGTGGTGTGTCCCAGGCCTCTTATTGGTGTAGTGTGGTGTGTCCCAGGACTCTTATTGGTGTAGTGTGGTGTGTCCAGGGATTCTTACTGGGGTAGTGTGGTGTTTCCCAGGACTCCTATTGGTGTAGTGTGGTGTGTCCCAGGACTCTTATTGGTGTAGTGTGGTGTGTCCCAGGACTCTTATTGGTGTAGTGTGGTGTGTCCAGGGAATCTTATTGTGTAGTGGGGTGTGTACCAGGACTCTTATTGTGTAGTGTGGTGTGTCCCAGGACTCTTATTGGTGTAGTGTGGTGTGTCCCAGGACTCTTATCGGTGTAGTGTGCTGTGTCCAGGGATTCTTACTGGTGTAGTGTGGTG
>JBBPCZ010000001.1:13421768-13440062 GCA_037974445.1 Brycinus macrolepidotus
TTCCAAAAGATTTAATTTAATTTATGAAGTGAAGCTTTAAAAGTGTGATTTGATCTGAGAACATTCAACAGATGAGCAAGCATTTCAGATATGAACATTAAATGAATCAAGTTATAGAGATTTTGTACTTGCTGGCGGCTCCTGGACATTCAAGATGGATCATGAAGGATATTATTGATCAGATCTTGTTCTTTATTGATCAGATCTTAGTCTTTATGGGATCCTATGGGGTCACGCTATCATCTTTTCTTCCAAACACCGTGAACCCGCCCACTTCATCTCATCATGTTTCCATGCCTCTAATTATTTTCCAGGAATTTGTCTGATCCGAATCGTGTGTGTTAAAGGTGTGTGTTCTATTAGTAATTCCAGTCTTGCTCTCCGTCTCTCTCACATTCCAGGCCCATGGCTCTGCTGCCCCATCCTTCTGCTCTCTTATCTGTTTTCTTTTCCTTCCCGTTTTTCTTTCACCCTCTCTCTCTCTCTCTCTCTCTCTCTCGCTCTCTCTCTCTCTCTCCCTCTTTCTTCCCTTCCCTCTCATTCATTCTTTGCTGCTCTCCCTGTCCCCCTGTGGCTCACCGTGTCGTGTCCCTAATTTATTTATAATTAGTGCTCTTTGTCAGAATGCGGAGGGAATGTTAAAGTACATGCTGCTCCTGCCTGAGTACAAATGGGCCAGTTTCCCTCTCTCTCTCTCTATCTCTCTCTCACTCACCCTCACTCCTTCTCGCTCTTTAATCTCTCTATTCTTCCATCTTCTTCTTGCTTCTCAAGAACACTCTAGTTGTTTTCTCCTCTCTTTTACTCAGCTTCTTTCTTGTCATTCTGTCTCTCTCTCTCTCTCTCCTTCTCTCTCTTTAATCTCTCTATCTTTCTTGCTTCTCAAGAACACCAGTTCTTTTCTCCTCCCTTTTACTCAGCTTCTTTCTTGCTATTCTCTCCATCTCTCTCTCTTTTCTTTCTTCCTCTATTCCTCTCTCTTCTCTCTCTCTCTGTCTCTCTCCCTTCCTCTCTTCTTAATCTCTCCATTCTCCCATCTTCCTCTTGCTTCTCAAGAACACTCTAGTTGTTTTCTCCTCTCTTTTACTCAGCTTCTTTCTTGCTGTTCTCTCCATCTCTCTCTCTTTTCTCTCTTCCTCTCTTCCTCTCTCTTCTCTCTCTGTGTCTCTCTCCCTTTCTCTCTCTTTAGTCTCTCCATTCTCCTATCTTCTTCTTGCTTCTCAAGAACACTTTTACTCAGCTTCTTCCTTGCAATTTTCTCTCTCTTAGCGAACAAGGTTCTATAGCGTGTTGAAAACAGGTTCTGTGATGTTCTGCACCCCTTTTCTGTGCTATAGAGAACTATTATTAAAAGTCCCTCAAACAACCATATACAACAGGTGTTCCATCACAGAGAACCATTCAATGAAGTTTTTTTTTTTTTTGAGAGGTTCACAATTCCATCAAAAACAATTGCCTTATAGAGAACCATTGAAGAGCCACTTTTCAAACCATGTAGCATGTACACTGTAAAAAATGATACCCTCATTAAGTTGTTTGAAATTACTTCTACTCTTTAACTTCACGTGTCTTGTCAAGTTCTGGATTTTGAACTCAAGTTTACAGGTTTTTCACAAGTTAAACTTAAAGTTATAAATTGTGTTGACTAACTGCGAGTTGAATCAAAGTTTATTCTCAAGTTGAGATCACTCACACTTTTAAGGCAGCCGGTGAACTTTCGTTTCTAAGTTTAACCGAACTGATTTTTTTTACAGTGTAGGTATGGTAGGTATACAATACTCTGCCACCCCGCAATACCATCTGAAAAAGTAACAGATTAGCAACAGCTTCATTTTTCAGCAGAACAATGATCCTAAACACACTGTCTGCAGTCAAAGTACCTCAGTAGTAAAAAACATGATGGAACACTTTCAGTCATGGATCAGGCTCCCCAAAGCCTAGACCTCAACGATATTGAATCAGTGTAGGAATATCTCAAGAACCAAGAATGAATCAAAAGGCAGCCAATGGCCAAAGAAGAGCTTTTGAACATCCTTCAAGAAGCCTGGAGAACTAGTCAAGTCAAGTCAAGTAGGTTTTATTGTCATTTCAACCATACACACAGTATACAGTGAAATGAGATAACATGCCTCCAGGACCATGGTGCAACACAGAGCAGAACAGAACAGAGCAACATCACAACTATTCCTGAAGACATGACACGAAAGCTTGTCTAAGAGAGTTCAGGCTATGACAGTGCTCAGACCAAATACTGAGTTTCAAGCTGGTTAGAATCAAACAAACCCTCTTTGTGTTCTAAACTGTATTTGCATGTATGTTTGCACATGTTGCAATAAATCACTATACCGACCTCCTGCCTCATTTTCCTAAAAAATATAAAGAAATAAGGGGTTCAAGACTTTTGCACAGTACTATATATGGTCTGAAAATGGTGCTTAAATGGTAGCTTGGATCAGTGATTCACAGACTGGCTTTGTCTGTTTTAGAGTTAGATTAGACATGTGATTGGTGTGATTGGATGGATTGAATGGTTTGTGGTCCACAGGTCAGAGATCTTTGCTCTAAATCAACACAGAATCCACCAGTAAAACTCTAAGCAAACAAGACCAGAGCTCGGTTAACGAGTTTGACTAACTGAAATCGTCTCTTTGTCCTTGGAAGGGCCGATGTCTCTCCCTCTCCTCTCGCTGTGATCTCTCCATTCGCCTCTCGCGTGCCTTATCCCCTCGTCTATCCTGCTCTTCCTCTACCCTTTCTCCACCGATCCCTTCATCCCTCGCTCCCTCTCTCCACTGCCCAAGGCAATGCCGTCCTGCAGGCTTTGATCACAGGGCCAGGGAGGAAATCGGAAGTGGGTCAGAAAGTTGTGCTGGAGACTGCAGGAGAACAAGGCTGGCATATCGAGTGGGTGAACAGAGAGAACGAGGGAGAGGGAGGGAAAGAGGGAGGGAGGGACAGGGCAAGAGAGAGGGAGGAGAGGAGCGAAGATTGAGGGAGGAGGAGGAGGAAAGGGGAGGGACAGGGGAGACTCCAATCTCAACAGAGGAGATAAAAAGGCAAAAAAAAAAGAAACAAGAACATGAGCAACAGGAGCTCATACAGCAGTGGGAGTTTAGGAAGGTGTAGCATCACAACCTGCTCTGCTTAGAAAAGCACACGGACTCTGTAACAAACTCTAAATGTGCCTCTTAATTAAAGTGATGGTTCACTGATAGTGTAATTAAATGTGTACAAACAGAGCAAGACATGTTTGGTGGCTGAAGTTCCTTCTTCTTTATCTTTCACAACGTTCTCTCTGTTTTCTTGTCTGTGTCCTTGTTTACGTCCTCCCTGTTCCATGTGCCTTTGTTTTTGTTTTCCCCACCATGTGTCTGTTTACTATGTGAGTTTGCTGTTGTTTTGATGTCAGTCTCCAACCTAGTCCCGCCTCCTCCTCCTTGTCTCCACCTGTGTCTTGTGCCTGTCTCCTCCCTGTCCAGGTGTTTCTTATTCGCTAGTTAGTGTATAAATCCTTGTGTTTCATGCCTGTGTTTGTCGATTCTCTATATTTTTCCCCTCAGTGTTTAGCAACTCATTCTTTGCTCTGTCTTTTGCGTTGATGTTTCTCAATTTGGTTTTGGTTCATGTTAATTCTGGATTCTGTGTTCATGTCCTAGTGTTACTTGGTTTGTTTTTTCGCTCGGTGTTTGTTCACAGTTCTGTATGTTTGCCACTGTCTTTGTTTCGTTTCACTTTGTTTCACATTAATCTTAGTTATTCTAATTCCATGTTCTATTCATTTCTTGCTTTATCTTTTCTGTTAATAAATTCCACATTCGAGATTACTTGTCCGTGTCAATACGTTTCAGCTTTTCATTGAAGCTACACATCTAATGTAGCTAACAGATGCTGAAAGCTTTTGTACACTAATTAGCAAAAGTAATCAAACTAAAAGCATCAAACACTTGCCTCGAACAGGGCCAGGTTGATGTGTAATCTCTGATTATGTGTAGCCTGAAGCTTGAATTATAGTATGTGTATGTATATAGTATAAGTTATGATTCTATAATAGTGCTGTAAAAGTTAGCATGTTATTATTGTGCAAAATGATTAAAACCACATTGTTTAATGCTGTTAATGTATTTTTGACCCTTCAAACCGTCCAAAGTAGTGTTGGCCGAGGCTCAGCCGATCACCCACCACTGCTATGACCCCCTAACATTTAAAGCAATGGTTCTGCGATAATTTAATCGAATCTTCTTCTTACCCCAAACAGACCAGAATTGAAGCTGACGGCGTCTGAAGTTTCTTCTTTTTTAGCTATTCACTGAAGTTACAACTCTAATGTAGCTAACAGATGCTGAAAGCTCATGTGCACTAATAAGCAATGCAAACTGCATGTCGAAATCATCAAACACTTCCCTCAGCCATGGTCAAGTTGGTTTTCTAATATGGCGTGACATATAAAAACAGATAAAAATATGCCAAATGCATAACTAAACACGCTGCTAAAGTCTGAATTACAGAATAAGGCTGTAGTAGTGCTGTCAATGTGCAAATTTAATAAAACCATTTTTTTTATTGCTGTTGATGTATTTTTCCTAGTTTGACCCTCCAAACCATCCAAAGCAGTGTTGATTTTGTAGAATTCTAACCAGCTTTAAAGTCAGTGTTTGTAACCACCGTTATGACCACCGTTCACACCCTGAACTCTTGTAGGCAATATTTTTGTCATTTTTTGTTCTGTTCTCTGTCGAGATGATCCCACACTCCTTCAATCATGTTGAGATCTGGGCTTCGAGGAGGCCGATCCACGACTGATAGCGTTCCATCGTGTTTTTTCTATCAAGGTGCTTTGACTGCATGGACAGTGTGTTTGGAATCGTTGTCCTGCTGAAAAATGAAGCCGTTGCCAGTCAGACGCTTTCCAGATGTTGGGGTGGCTCAAGGCTTTTGCACAGTATTATATAGGCAGTAATAAACACTTTCTAATAAAGCTTATTTTGTCCAATCTAATAGCTAAAACAAAATGTGCTGTTTTTAAATGGAAAAAAATAGCACAAGTAAGACAAATGTAATTAATCATAATTAACTGCAAGAAATGATGTAGTTAATTTTGATTAATTATTTTAAACCTTTGACAACCTTGGCCTATGTTATAAGCTTCCATTGCTTGTTAGCCTTGTTCATTTCATTTTTCAACCAAACTATTGTTTTAATCTATAGTTTGAATGTACAGCAAACACGTCCCTGTCCAAAAATCTGAAAAGGGCACGGTTACTGTTGCGCAACCTTTTTCAATGTGTTTTAACCTTCACAGTCTTCGAAGTCTGATTTTTGAGCTGACCTAAGCCATGATGATCCTGCACGTTGTGTGTTTTTGGATCTGTTGTACCATGTTGACACCTTTGCCCACCTCACTGAACTGCATATGTTATTAGTAATCGAAACAGCTCATTAACCCTTAAAGCTCAGAGCGTATTAGTAAAATCTGATTTCAACAAATAAAAACGCTCTAAAACAGTCTAAAACCGGTGTTTGCTCTCCTACACGCTCGCCATTTGCTGCCCTTTCACTCGGTTTCGTTTTGGTTCTACGCGACATAGGAACACCAAACAAAGCTGAGCATGACATCTGACGCCTCGAGCATCAACACAAACTGAGGGAACTTCCATATTCGCTGTTTTGCCATATGACGACAATTTACCATTTGTTGCGCTTCCAGCACGGATCAGTGCAGCTCGTGTTCTAAGGGTTAATATTCAGAACTCATTAAGGCCTCCTGACTGTATCTTCTTCACACTAGAAATCTGACAAACTATTGCTTTAAAGTCATAAGGATCCTGCATGTTGTGTGTTTTTGGGTCTGTTCTACCATATAGAAGCCTCTGCCCACCTCATTGAATTGCATATGTTATTAGTATTCAAAACAGCTCATTAATATTCAGAGCTCGTTAAGGCCTCCTGATGTCGTCAGTTCACCTGGGACAGAGGTTTGTAAAGAAGCAGGCCAGAGGGTGGGGGGAGTTGGGTGTGGGGTGAGGGGTCCTGAATGGGACAGAGGGGTTTGAGGTGGAGGTGAAGGGGGAGGGGGAGGCTAAAGGGACTGGGGGTCTGAGGTAATTGGACCAATGGGAGGTTAACCAACATGCAGGCCCCCATATGAACACGCGCTCAGAAGTACACGTGGATTTACAATACACACACACACACACACACACACACAGACACACACACACACACACTGTCAGACACACAAAACATCACGTATAGGTGATAGTCTGACTCTTGCTCACACTCACACACACATACACACACTGGCATGTTCACTAAAAGGACAGGGTAAATTAGAGTGGTAATTACTTTTTTGCGCTGTCAGAGGCAGTGAAGGGTAGGAGATGCGGCGCAGGACAGCGATGGGTCAGTGCTGAATAGAGAATGAGAGAGAGAGTGAGAGGAGGGGGCGTCGGGTTCAAATTATACCAAATAAAAAGAGTCGGCGCGAGAATTAGCGAAAGTGCCATATTTAGAGAAGCTGCTTTTTGGATGTTTGGCAAGTACTCTCAGTGAAGAAGTCTCATTTTCTCCCTATACCTTGCTCGTTACCTCTAAAAACCTAAAATAATGGAAAATAATTGTTCTTCTGTGATATACAGTGCTGTGCAAAAGTCTTGAGCCACCCCTCATTTCTTTCTACTTTGCCTTGAATCACCTTGCTGGTGCAAAATACAATTTAATGCTTTTTATAACTCTCTTTTCTTTGGCATATTGAATAGATTAAAATAAAGAACAAATGTTTTACTGCAACAGACTGCAAGTTTCCTAAGGATACAAGGTGTCTACAAAAAGGCGCTCCAAGCACTCAGCATTCAGCACCACCAGTATACTGATCACCGCCTGATCATCTGGAATCATCTGCACCTGTTTCTTCACTGGTTTAGGCCTTAAGTTAGATGTGCTTTGTTCTGCTTGAATGATTCATACGTAGGTCACTGTGTGGCTTAATAAACAAAAAACAGGTAAATGGTCAGGTTTAGGGACTGGACTGAAAATGAGAGCCTTTGAAAGTCCTTCAGGAAGCCTGGAGAACTGTTCGTCAAGACTGCATTAAAAAAAACAAGAAAGTCTGGATCTTTGGAAGCTAAATAGTAAGAAATGAGGGGTGGCTCAAGACTTTTGCACAGTATTGTATTTTATATATTGTGTTTGACAATCTTATTCAGTTACAGCATAATCAAATACCCTTACACATATGAAACTTCTCTCTTATCATCAGGGACTGTGAGAACACACCCTCAGTTTGGATAAATTCTATTTCAGTTCAGATCTGCACAAAATGCTCACATGTTTGAAGAGCATGATTTTTTAGCTGTTCTGCACTGAAATATTCCAACCTGGCTGATCTGAACTGTTCTCCGCTACATCAGATGCATTTCTGTACATGAACGATCCATATTTGATGAAATTTGGACAGACCCTGTTTACAAAATGTTACATTTGTTGCTTTGGTTTGTTGTTTTATTTATGTTAGTGAATACGGAATTTTAAAACATATGGAGATAATAAGAATAAGAAAACCCCATTCATTAAATTCTGTGGGTTCCAAAAATAGTGGGATAGTAAAAAGGTATGTTGACTTATCTAACGCGAAACGTTATATTTGTTGGCTATATTTGCCAACATTTTTACACAACTTTTAAATTCAATGAATATCTCAGTTGTGTAATGAAGTTTACATTTTACGTTAAGTTCAAGAAATCAGCATAAATGTGCAGAGGTGATTTGTTTATAGAGGATGTTTGTTTATTTATTCACTTAGAAAATTATCAAAATGTAATTTAACACCTAAAAAACAACATTCAACACGTGTCTAACACACACACACACACACACACACACACACACACACACTCACACACACACACTCACAACACTGCGAAAAGAATCTCCTCAAAAATATTCACCTTTTTAATCATGATTTTGTCCAGTGCTGAAGGTGTGTGCGTGTGTGTGTGTGTGTGTGTGTGTGTGTGTGCCAGGTGTGAAATGGTGCTGCTGTGGTAGGCCTCACAGATAAAGGTCAGAGAGGTCATTTGCAGGATAATGATATCGGTGGACAGCAGTGAGTCAA
Organism: Brycinus macrolepidotus; assembly: GCA_037974445.1. Classification (NCBI taxonomy): domain Eukaryota; kingdom Metazoa; phylum Chordata; class Actinopteri; order Characiformes; family Alestidae; genus Brycinus; species Brycinus macrolepidotus. The sequence continues at coordinate 13,429,879 of JBBPCZ010000001.1, forward strand.
GGGCACCTCGGAGAGACAGAGGGACACATGCATTCCGTCACTTTCAATCTCCTTCAGTCCCACCCGTCTTTCTTACTCATCACTCATCACACCCCCCCCACACACACACTCCCACCTTCCCTCTGTCTGTCGTCCAGTGTGACTTTATGATCCCTTTTGATTAAAAAACGAATTAATAATTTTCACATAATAACGTTTTTTTAATATATTTTCATTTCCCGCATGTCTTTTTTGTCTTGTCTCAATTATAATAACACAGTGATCAACCACATCATTCCTCCAGGACCACAACATTCCTACTGGACCACAACATTCCTCCAGGACCACAACATTCCTGCTGGACCACAACATTCCTCCAGGACAACAACGTTCCTCCAGGACCACAACGTTCCTCCAGGACCACAACATTCCTACTGGACCACAACATTTCTCCAGGACCACAATGTTCCTCCAGGACCACAACATTCCTACTGGACCACAACATTCCTCCAGGACTACAACGTTCCTCATGGACCACAACATTCCTACTGGACCACAACGTTCCTCATGGACCACAACATTCCTCCAGGACCACAACATTTCTACTGGACCACAACATTCCTCCAGGACCACAATGTTCCTCCAGGACCACAACATTCCTACTGGACCATAACATTCTTCCAGGACCACAACATTCCTACTGGACCACAACATTCCTCCAGGACCACAATGTTCCTCAAGGACCACAACATTCCTACTGGACCACAACATTCCTCCAGGACAACAATGTTTCTCCAGGACCACAACATTCCTACTGGACCACAACATTCCTCCAGGACAACAACGTTCCTCCAGGACCACAACATTCCTACTGGACCACAACATTCCTACTGGACCACAGCGTTCTCAAGTGTTGCTCTCATTTGAGGAGTGGCTCAAGACTTTTGCACAGTAGTGTAATTCAAGCGCTGAGATGTAAACAAAGTCATTCTAAGTGGTTTTCACTGTAAAGAAATTCACCAACTCTGATTTTTTTTACAGTGATGTGGAACCTCTGGTCGCAATGTCCATTTAATTCAGCATCCAAAGTCTTTTGAGTTTTATATGTAATGTTGATAACCTAAAGTAGAAAATCTGAAAAAAAGTTTTCTTTTTGTATAGTGCCCTGCATGACCACTATGAATGGATTAAAAAAAAAGATTTATATCAAAATCTTATCTGTGAGACAAAGTCTCCATTATTAGGAAGCATATTCATAACCATGTCATGTAAGAGTTTTCTCTGAGGCTTTTATAGGCATTAAATGCTTCCGACGTCTGGCTCCTTTCACCACCATTTCCAACACTTCTGACTCGATAAGTTAATCAGAGCTGGACAAAGTAATGCGCCACCATATCGCCAATAAATCTACTACACAAAAAAAACACTAAAACAAATCTTACTATTCAAGGTCTTTTTATTTGGCTATCAAATTATCTTATAAAGAGATAAGGACATTTTCTTATTTTCTTAATCATCCCTCCGCAAAACGCCACAACCCCCAGACACAAACAGAGAAAAACAAAGAGTTTAACCATAGAAAATTACAACCAACCAAACATGGACAATTAAAATTTAAAAGAACTAGAATGGCTGTGGTGGGCTGGCACCCTGCCCAGGGTGAGTCCCTGCCTCGCGCCCATTGGCCCCGGGATAGGCTCCGGGTACCCGCGACACTAGTGAGGATTAAGCAGTTACAGAAAATAAATGAATGAATGAATGAACTAGAGTGGATGAATAGATGGTACAAACAAATATTGTTACAGTACATATTCAAGTTAGTCATGGAAATAACAGTGGAGACAAATAGATGTATCGAGAGGCAGTTGGAGCAGGCAAAATAGAATTACGATAAATAACAACTGTTTTTATAAAACTGCATTTTTTGCACTGTTCAACAAAGCCAGCTGTCTGTTGCATTGCGTATGAATCAACAGAGATGATTCAGATAGATACTATTATAATTAATAATGCTGCAGTTTCTTGTTGTGTAAAGCTCAGTGTGAAGTTCAACCTAGCAACGGTTGCTATGATACATGTTTGTGGGTGGAGCATGAACGGTTAATATTGACAGATTAAATAAAAAGTATACATATAGAATAAACCCTCAGTAGAAACCAGACATTATGCGGAGATTCTTGGTTCTTTGGGGAACAGCAAGATTCTCCCTCCAGACATAAACACACACACACACACACACACACACACACACACACACAGGCACACACACGCACACACACACACCTAAATAAAACGTCCCAGTCTGTGACAGTGGAGAAGCTAAAAGGCAAAATTTGTGAACATCTTAAATCCTCTTTAAAAATGTTATGATACTGATCTGGACTGTGATGTAATTAATCACAACAACAACAACAACTATAACAACAACAACAACAATATTAACAAATGACAACTAATTTGCCACCATGCCAACATTAAGTTGATTACACAAAAATGGAACATCAAGATCAAGTTATTCACTGCATCTCACACACACACACCCACACACGCACACACACCTAAATGAAATGTCCCAGTCTGTGACACTGAAGTAGCTAAAAGGCAAAATAATTGTATGTCTTAATTTTCTGCAACTTTTCCCTCCCATTTTTCTCCTGTTGTCCCAGTGATCCCCCCCACACCCCCCACCTGTGAGAAGCGTGTGAGTGTGTGAGCGTGTTCCTCCCTCCACACACCCCTCCCCTGCGCTTAAGCCTATTTTAGCTGGACATAATCTGAAATGGTACTTAACTGAATTTATGTTGAGCTCAGTGCATTAACTTCAGCTGTTTTTTTTTTTTGTTTTTTTTGCCTTATGTTTCTTTGGGCTTTTTCATGAGTGCGGAGCGAGAGAGAGAGAGAGAGGAGAGAGAGTGAGAGAGAGAGAGAGGGAGAAAATTTGAAACCCAGACCACGGAGTAGACGGCCTATCAGTATTCAGCGGAGAAAGTGAGTGATGGAGAGAGAGGGGAGGAGAGAAAGAGAGAGAGAGAGAAAGAGAGAGAGAGAGACGGAGAGAGAGAGAGGGGAAAAAAGGAGGGGGTGATGTATCAATATTCTGAGTAGTGTTTGAGGGCAAGGGGAACGAACGGGGGAAGGAGAGAGAGAGAGAGAGAGAGAGAGAGAAAGAAAGAAAGAAAGAAAGAAAGAAAGAAAAAGAAAAAGAAAGAAAGAAAGAGAGCAAGCTTTTGCAAAGCTATACAACTACAGAGTGGGATTATTTGCTTATATGTGCAAGTGTGTGTGTGTGTGTGTGTGTGTGTGTGTGTGCACGTGTGTACGTGTGTGTACGTGTGTGTGCAGATCTGGTGGATGCTCACTTGTTTGTGTAACGTCTGAGCGAAGGAAGAGGAAAAGGTTTACGCTGTTTAGATGTGATGGAATCTTCCCCTTCTTAGGCATCCCCCTCCTCTCTCTCTCTCTCTCTCTCTCTCTCCCTCCCTCTCTCTCTCTCCTTCTCTCTCCCTCTCTCTCTCTCTCTTTTACTCTGGGTGCTAATCAGCATTTGAAAGGCAGCTTTGACAGTGAGAAAGAAAGTAAGGGCCAGCGAGGAGGAGGGAGGGTAAACCAAAGTGAGGGAGAGACTGAGAGTGAGTGAGAGAGCGAGAAAGCGAGTGAGAGAGAGAGAGAGAGAGAGAAGATTGAGTGAGAGTGGAAGAGAGAGAGAGAGAGAGCGAGAGAGAGACTGAGGCAGGGGCTATACAAGCATGCCTTTTATATTTACTAGCAATTGAGGAGCAGAGACGGAGAGAGAGAGACAGAGAGAGAGAGAGAGAGTGAAAGAGAGAGAAGCGAGAGAGAGGGGGCGAAGGGATGCGTGGCTTTCCCGAGAGGAAATGAAGAGAAAAAGGCTCTGCTAGGAAAGAGAAGGACAGAGACAGAAAGAGAGAGAGAGAGAGAGAGAGAGAGAGAGAGAGTGAGTGAGCGAGCGTCTCCTCACTCAAGTCCTATCTGAGGAGACTCTGAGCCGGATGGTAGGAAAGCGTGTGTGTGTGTGTGTGAGTGCATGTGTGTGTATGTGTGTGTGTGAAAGAAAGAAAGAGAGAAAGAGGGAGAGAGTGAGAGAACGAAGCCTCTCCACTGTTGCTCAGTCTGGCGGCGGACGCTCTTTTGTGTGATCCGGATTGTTCTGTGTCCAGTCTGACCCCCTGTCACCCCCCTTCACACACCCCCCAGAGTGTGTTTAGGCGTGTGTGTTTGTGTGTGTGTGTGTGTGAGGGTCCGTCCGAGTCCAGGGGGGGCGTCCGAGGAGGAGGAAGAGGAAGAGGAAGAGAAAGAGTGTATCCTGGAACGGCGGCTCAACACTGGACATGCACATCAGGTCAGTCGCTCCCGTCTCCCGGCAACTTCAGAACACAGAACTGGACCTGGCTTTTTTTTTTTCATCCGCGGTTTTTACAGTTTTTGCTCTTTGGAGTGCCATTACTTTCATCCATCATCGTCAGACTTCACTTTTCTTCCATTTCACCACTTCTCATAACCTCCGGGTGCACTTTTTTTTTTAACTCATTCCAAAACAAACTCTATGGCAGATAAAGTTTCCTCAGCAAAAGACTGGTACTGCATATTGCTACTCATTTTAACCTTCAACAAGGTCCATTTTTCCATTTTTCATAACCTCCGGGTGCACTTTTTTTAACCCATTCCGAAACAATTCTCTATGGCAGATAAAGGTTTCTCACCAAAAGGCTGGTATTGCATATATCTACTCACATCAGTCTTCGCCAACATCCATTTTTCTTTCAGTTTTCCACTTCTCATAACCTCCTGATGCAGTTTATTTTACACATAGCAAAACAAACTCTACAGGCAAAAGGCTGGTATTGCATATATCTCCTCATATTAACCGTTACTGAAGTCAATTTTTATTACATTTTTCCACTTCTCATAACCTTTCGGTGAACTTTTTTTGTTTAAGTGTCAAATTGTCAGGCAGAGCCAATTTTTCTCACCGAGAGGTGTATTTGGTGTAACCTGTGTCTACTCATATTATTAAGAATATTATATATTCTTACATATCACCACTTCTCATAACCTCTTACCACTTCTCATGCACTTTTTTACTCATGCCAAATCGAAACTCAGATACAGGTTTCTTAGCAAAAGGCTGGTGTAGATCGTATCTGCTCATATTAATCTTCAGTGAAGTCCATTTTTATTACATTTTTCCATTATATTTACATTTTTGTTACATTTCTCATAACTTCCTGGTACACTTTTTTTGTTTGTTTACGTTCTTTAAGGAATTTCTCAGGCAGAGTCAGTTTTCTCACCAAAATACGTAGCTGGTGTAGCCTATATCTACCCAATATTAGCCTTTGTTAAAGTCTATTTTCTTACATTTTCCATTTCTCATAACCTCCTGGTGCACTTTTGTTTTTTTACCCATAACAAAACGAAACTCAGACACAGGTTTCTTAGCAAAGGGTTGGTGTAGCATACATCTACTCATATTATTTATATTCTTACATATCACCACTTCTCATAACCTCCTAGTGTACTTTCTTTATTCATGCCAAAAACAAACTAAATGGCAGAGCCAGTTTTCTCACCAAAAGGCTGGTCTAGTCTATATGCACTCATAGTTCTTGCTAAACATGCCTGTTTATGTCTCTCTTCTAAGTTTATTTATGTCGGCATCTGGCGACCCTATTGAAAACTCTGCCTTGAAAAGGGTGTCATTGTCGTTTTTTCCCCACTTTAAATCTTCACTCTACAGTCCCGTTTCACAAATTCGCCTCTGCTCATCACTGGTCACCATGTGCTGTACTGTGCAAAAGTCTTGAGCCACTCCTCATTTCTTTATATTTTGCTTTGAATCACCTTGTTGGTGCAAAAATACTATTTTCTGTCTTATCTTTGGCATATTGAGTAGATTAAATGAAAGAAATGGGAACAAATGTTTTACTGTGACAGGCTGCAAAGTGCCCAAAGTTGCCTAGATAAAGGTGTTCCAACCGCTCAGCATTCAGGACCACCAGTATACTGATCACCGCCTGATCATCTGGAATCATCTGCACCTGTTTCTTCACTGGTTCAAGGCTTAAGTTAGATGTGCTTTGTTATGCTTGAATGATGCACACATAGGTCACTGCGTGGCTTAACAAACAAAAAACAGGGACTGAAAATGAGAGACTTTGAAAGTCCTTCAGGAAGCCTGGAGAACTGTTCCTCAAGACTGCATTAATATGCTAGAAAGTCTGGCAAAATGTAAAGAAATGAGGGGTGTTCAAGAAGTTTGTACAGTGCTGTATTTGCTTTTAACATCACCCTCATGCTCTTAGGAGTTGTTATGTCCACTGGAGCTCTATTGCTTTGTGCAAATGAAGAAATGTCACTGTAATGTTTAAAAAAAAGATTGCAGGCTTTGTTTTTGTTGCCCGGTCTGGACCTGTTATTAGCCATGTGCCTGTCAGCTCTGTGGGAAAGTTTTTTTTTGGAGGAGAAACCTGGTCTGTGTCTTCTCCAGTTGCATCTCTTTCTCTTTCTCCTGTGCTGGGCTGCAGTAACGGCTGCCGCTGCTGCTACCGCTGAAGGCTATTCTACATTATGTCTGTCTTAATTAGTGGATTTTGTGGGATTAGCTCTTTTACGACGCTGCTCCTTTGTAAGCTCCTTACCGAGAGCGAGAGGGTGTCGAGCACTGGTTTGTTATCCGACTCCGTCAGATCCAATAACCTCGCTTAAACGCCAACCGTATCAAAAAAAAACAACAAAACGCAAACATTTGTCTTCACTGGTACAGCTGAGGCGTGTATGAGCAGAGGCGAGACCCCAGAAGTGACCAGGACGGTGGGCTACTCAGCTCACAGGTTTTCTGCGTTTTCAACAAACTAACGCTCATTTCATATTCAGCCTCTGCTGCTGTCGAAACTGACCCCAACCTTCATGCCTTCACTGGAGAACATAATGTTCATGTACCGCCATGACTCATTTTTGAAATAAACACTGGAACAACAACAACAATGACAACAACAACAATAATAATGATGATGATGATGATAGGTATTATTATTACTGTTATTATCATTAGGCACATGTATATGTACGTATATATATATATATATATGTATATATATATATATGAGTAATTAAATATATATATGTCTATATATAAGTGTATGTAGTTGGAACTTATATATATAAGAGAGAGAGAGAGAGAGAGAGAGAGAGAGAGAGATATGTGTGTGTGTGTGTATGTGTGTGTGTGTGTGTGTTTGTGTGTATTAATAAATACACCAGAACTTGTAGTTTTTTGAGTTGCTGGTCAGCTGTTTTGTTCTGATTTTTCAGCTCCATTTCATTTGCTTATGTGTTCACTTATTATATATATTTATATACATATACTTATATTAAAATATATATCACTCTCATTATATGTTTTTACATTAAATAAATCCTGTTGCTCAGTGATGTGGCCTGTTGGACATGTGTGAATATTGCCAAAAAAAAAAAAAAAACAGGCATGAGCTCTGCTTTAATTCTGATGGGGTGGGGAGGTCGTAGCGCTGTTCTGCAGATCAGGTGTAAAGTTGTGTAAAGTGGTTCGACTGTTTGACAGTTGTTAAGAGAAGCAGAAGTACAGGAGATTCTGCAGAGATTAGAGCTCACTGACCTGTAGGTGTTTCAGAGGACTTGCTCTCATCAGCTACAGCTTTCACTCCATTCCAGGCAGTTTCTCCTCAAAATCTACCCGTTGCTCATCATTTCTCATCATGTCTCACCATACTGTGGCGCCAGTTTGAGTTTTCTATAACATTTTATGTTTCGTGTCTGCTGTTATGCTGCTGTTTTCTGAAGGAGCTTCATGTCAGGTTTATATACCTGCTTCTCTTCCAAAAAATGAACGCGTGTTGTAACATAGGTGTTGATTTTCTGGTGCAACACGAGTGAAAATCCTGCTCAAAAAAACATATGACACATAGAGAGCACACAGACAGCACATCGTAATTCACAATGACTGTTTATTTGCTGAAAAAACATGCCAAAATGTGGCCTGTGCAAAAGTTATGGCATATTTTATATGTGGTGGAGTAAAAATGCGATTGAAAAACACCTTGCAAGGTGAAGCCACTGCTTGCTCATATCTAGAATGCGTATTTCTTGCTCATTTGGCTTTTTTTATGATTGCTGGGATATTATGGCCATTATATGTCACTTCATAACCCCCTTCCGTGGTTTTCCACACGGTGTGGGTGTGGCACGCTGTAGATGGAGATGTTCTGCTCCACTGAAGGAAACTGAGCGAAAGAGCGATGGAAAGAACTAACGGCAGAGAGAGGGAGATGCATATGAAGATGTTTGCCAGTGTTGTTATGAGCACACACACATATTCAGATTGAATGAGAGAGCAATAGGACTGTTTGAAGTGTGGCGCATGCATACACACAGACACAGACACACACACACACACACACACACACACACACACACACAAACACACACACACACACACACACACAGTGGTTCAGACAGGCCTGGTGACAGACAGTGTCAGCGGTGTGTCAGGAAGAGGCTGTTGGTGTCACACTCGGTTGACCTGATCTGTGGTCAGCCTGTCCACTGTAGCCCCGCTGTGGCCCCTTACATAACCCCTCCTGCCACTCACACACCGCTCTGCAGGGATACACGCAAATATTTATACACTCTACATACACACTCTTCACAGCACACACACACACACACACACAAAACCCTGAAGTCCATCAGATGCACAACACTCACTTCACTGTTGGCCTATACGCTGTGTGCGCTTGCCATATGGTTTACACAGTATTGTGGAAAAGTCTTCCTCATTTCTTCATATTTTGCCTCCAAAGAGCCAGACTTTCTTGTATTTTAATGTAGTCTTGAGGAACAGTTCTCTAGGTTTCCTGAAGGACTTTCAAAGTTCTCTCAGTTTCAGTCCAGTCCCTGAACCTGACCAGAGGAATGTTTTTTGTTTGTTACAAAAAGCCAGACACTTACCCATGTATTAAATAGTCAAGCATAACAAAGCACATCTAATTTAAGAACTGAACCAGTGAAGAAACAGGTGCAGATGATTCCAGATGATCAGGTGGTGATCAGTATACTGGTGGTGCTGAATGCTGAGTGGTTGGAGCTCCTCTATCTAAGCTCCTTGTATCTTTAGGCACTTTGCGGCCTGTCACAGTAAAACATTTGTTCCCATTCTTTCATTCAATCTACTTAATATGCCAAAGATAAGACAGTTTGACAGGCAGAAAAAAGTCTTTTTTTTTTTTGCACCAGCAAGGTGATTCAAAGCAAAATGTAAAGAATTGAGAAGTGGCTCAAGACTATGTGCACTTCTGCACCTTTTAATTCACATTTCTAAGCACATAAATAAGCCCATCTTTGTGAAGTCTATTTTTTATACTAAGAAATGGGCAATGCTGAATGTACAAACATTTGAAACAGCCAGGAAATTCCTTTACACTGCCTGAACTTTACTGTGAGAAATCTGAAGGATAGTGGTGATTATACAAAAATATAAACCAGCTCATTAATATTAAAATTGATTTGTAGATAGAAGGAATCATGGCCATGGTCTCAGATGATTTCAAGGTGCGGTACAGTAGACGTTACAGTAAAGGTGCAGTAACAGTGTGGTATGAGATGAACACACCTACACACAGTGACCTAGTGTGTTTGGGTAATGGGGGGGGGGGGGTGTTGAACTGCACTTGAACATTGGCTGCATGCTAATGTGTGGCTATTTGACCCTGTGTGTTGGATTAAAACCTCTGACTAGTGTCCAGCCTGAGGGGGGAACTACTGTGCATGTGTATGTGTGTGTGTGTGTGTGTGTGTGTGTGTGTGTGTGTGTGTGTGTGTGTGCGTGTGTGTGTATATGTGTGTGTAAAACATCAGCGGGTCTCTCCCCCTCTCCACTGAAGCCATGTCTCACTTTAATAATCCTAATGGAAATTACATTTATGGTTTAAAATTGTGTTGCATCAGTATCCAAAAGTCTTGAGCCACCCCTCATTTCTTTATCATTTGCTTTGAATCACCCTGGTGGTGCAAAAATATTATTTTTCTGTCTGTCAAACTGTCTTACCGATAAGATAATAAGATAAGACAAATCTTTATTAGTCCCACAAGTGGGAAATTTGCATTGTCACGGCAGAAAGTGGACAGTACAAGATAAGAGCAGCAAAAAT
>JBBPCZ010000001.1:13448633-13461184 GCA_037974445.1 Brycinus macrolepidotus
TGCACCTGTTTCTTCACTGGTTCAGGCCTTAAGTTAGATGTGCTTTGTTCTGCTTGAATGATTCATATGTAGGTCACAGTGTGGCTTAACAAAAAACATTCCTCTGAAACTGGTCAGGAAATGAGACTTGACTGAAAATGAGAGTCTTTGAAAGTCCTTCAGGGAGCCTGGAGAACTACAGTACTGTACTTTTTTTTAACATTTCTGTTCTCTTCCTCTCTTTGTGCAGCCCCTCTGCGGGAGGTCTGGGTCTGACATAGCCTTGGTCAGTCGCAGCCTGCATTGGGGGGCAGCCGCGTGCGGACGCGCACCATGGCGACGATGCCGTTCGTCACTGAGGGGAAGTGTGTGAGTGTGGAGTGGGACTTCCTGCAAGGCCTCCTCGCTAAACCACCAACATTACCCTGGTGAGTTCATGCACACACACACACACACGCACGCACGCACGCACGCACGCACGCACGCACGCACGCACTAGTTAAAAGCAGTTAACTAGGGCATATCAAGTTAAAAGACTGTCTAGAATTTGACTCTGTATCACCACACAACCAGTTAACAGGACATCAGACATGTACTGTTACATATTCTTTCATCTGATAAAGGGAACATGTTTTATTTAACATATTTTCATTTATAGTTGTTCATACTTTCATTTATAGTTGTTCAACTTTCAAGTGTTTAACAAGAATAAAAATGTGCAGTTTATGAAATAATGTGGTAAAAACCTGTATTGTGCAAAAACGTTTGACTGGTAGCGTATCAATTCATGAATGTGTGAACTGTGTGTTCCCACAAATACTCAGGGGCACCTAAACACCCACTGACCTACGAACAGAGAGAAACTGAAGATAAACATACTGAAGTGTGTGTGTGTATGTATGTGTGTGTGTGTGTGAGTGTGTGTGTGTGTGTGTGTGTGTGTATGTATGTGTGTGTGTGTGTGTGCAAATTGGACTGTGTACGCTCCAGACTGTGTGTTTGGTTCCATTAGTGGAAGATTAACTAAATTTCAGTGGAATTATTAATGTCTGCTCATCTGTAGGTGGATATAAAACTAAGCAGAATCAATGGAGCTGTATTGATTGTGCCTCTCCAGGGTCGTTCCAGTATAATAATGAGATGTTCTAAAAGGCTCTCTCACACAGAACACCCCTTTACAGGCGGCGAGGGAACACGGGACAACAGGAAGACTCACACATGGGTTTATAAACACACACACACTTGAAATTGCACTAAATATCATAGCAGCTTTAAAGCAAGCACGGGCTTGTTTAAAAAAAAGGTTCTGATTTTTTGGGGGTGATTTCATTTTTCTTCCTCTGTCCACACACACATGCACCTTCAGTAGGGTTGGGAACTGAAGGTAGGTTCCAAATTAGAATCAATAAGAAAATGCCTGGTACCCATTTTTTTCTTTTCGAATTTTAGTTCTGCTTATCGGTTCCACTAAATATCTGCAAGGACATGTGTGATCATGTCCCAGGACCTGTTTTAGGTGAATACGTCGTGAAAGTATGTATCAATATTTATTGAATGCTCTAGTTTTTTTTACTCCTGTTTCTGTTGGGACATTCTGAACGTTCAGAATAAAGATATTTGTTTGTGTCAAATAATTAGATATCAAATAATTTCAAATATTAACTGAATAACAAGCACTAAAGTGGTAATTAAATAATGCACCTGTGGTTTAAGGCAAGTCGAGGGTGTCATCTAAAACCAATTCCACAATAACAGTTGTGGAATGTAATAATGTAAATTGAATGTACTTCAGGAACTGAAGTATATACATATTCTCTTCCTCTGACTACACATCTTACACTATTGTTGGGTGTTGGGAACCAAAAGCAGGTTTCCAGTTAGAACTGATGAGAAAATGCCTAGTATCTAGCAAAAAAAAAAAATTCATACTTCGGTTCTGTTTATCAGTTCCTAAACACTAAATATCTGCAAGGACATTTATGGTTCTCTTCCAGAAGCTGTTTTAGGTGAATACATCATGCATCAATGTATTAGTATTTATTTAACATTTTAGTTCTTTTACTCCCATTACCACTGGGACATTCTGAATGTTCAGAATTAAGATATCTTTTGCTATATAAACAGAACTGGAATCAGAATCAGAATTGATAAAATTCAAATGGTACCAAACCCTAACCTACACACACACACACACACACACACACACACACAGTCTTCTTGTACGAATTCCTCCCCTCCCTCATTGCTGTTACATGTCTGGAGCCCCCGGAATGAGAATCAATGTCACAGACGCGGGGGGCGGGGGGGGGGTTACGTCGGTTCTTTTTTTTCCAGCACAGACACAAATTGTGGAGTCGCTGTGACAACATAATTCCTCCACTCAGGCCCCATTGAGGGCAAGTCGATACCCAATCAGAGCTACAGGCTACCTGGTCCAACTCTCAGACACTCCCCTCCCCCCATTGATCCCTCAATCAAGACTGGAGACTCACAGGCCGGGACTGTAAAAAGAGATCAACCCCTGTATTCTCCCAGAACATGAGCTTAGAATAGGACAGTCTCCTAGAACGTTAGCCTAGAACATCAGTCAAGCCCAGAACAATCATTCAGGACATTCTAGCCAAGCACAGAACAAACAGCCAAAACATCAATCAGAATCAGAATCAGAAAAGACAAAAACACAGAGACACAAAGACAAGAACGATATTAAAAAATAATGTAAATATAATTAAAATAAATTAAAATTTCTAAAAAATATACTATAATATACATACTGTGGATAAATAAATAAAATTACTGCTGAAGTAATTTACTGTTTAACACAAATAGTGGTTTGGAGTTGTTCTCTATACCAAGTCTGTTATTGCACATAATAATGACATAAGTAGTGATATTGCTCATAAGACTATTGCACATAATAAACTATTGCACATAATTATGATTTTGTTGAATTGCACAATTCTGATGATTGTTTTGACAACTTTTTTGTTACCAGATGATCAGGCGGTGATCAGTATACTGGTGGTGCTGAATGCTGAGTGGTTGGAACACCTTTATATAGGCACCTTGTATCTTTAGACACTTTGCAGCCTGTCGCAGTAAAACATTTGATCCCATTTCTTTCATGTAATTTACTCAATATGCCAAAGATAAGACAGCTTGCCAGGCAGAAAATAGTGTTTTTGCACCAACAAGGCGATTCAAAGCAAAATGTGAAGAAATGAGGGATGGCTGTTCTGTAAGTGAGCATAAAGAAACCTGTAGTAACACTTCACTTCTTTAAAGACAGCGATAAAGAGACTCATCACAGCTTGATGATGGGAGATTCATTGACTGATACAAAGACAAGTGGATATTGCTGAGATGATTGTGAAGAACCAGCAGGTGTTTCGTTTTAACCCAAAGAGATGTGCTGGAGTTTGGTAGAGACCCACTGGAGTAGAGATTCTTTCTGAGAGAATTTATCCACACCGTTGATTCCAGAGTCAACAGCAATGCTGACAAGAGGTGAACCATGAGACCTTGTGAGGAGCTACCAACACATGCTTGAACAGTATGGCTTTGCAAAGGCTAGGAAACTGCTTCAAGATAAATACAGAAATGAGCTGAAGGTTGCTGCACCAAGACGTCTCAGATACAATCTGAAGATCTAAAGACTTTAAGTGCTTTCCCATTATTCCTGTTGAGCTGTTGCAACGCCACTGGAAGATATTGATCACATGGAAGAGATGGATAGTCCCACAAACATGAGGACCATCTTTTCAAAGCTGCCATTCAAGCTAAGAGAGCAGTGGAGGGTTCATGCAAGTGACATCCACTTTGCTGAACACCAAGCAAAGGTTATGTCTGATCCACTCCTTGGATGTATTTGCAAGTAAGTTATCAAAGTCCAAGAATGATCATTTAACTGCATTTACAGTTAAGGCCTGCTTCTTTTGTGAGAAGAATCATGGGCTGGACGAAAGTCACAGAGGTCCTGAAGAAAAACTGACTTTGCTATGGTTGCCAGGTTTAAGATAATCTGAGCAGGGAATGTAAGACAATGTCATGTGATATGTCTTCTGTAAAGCATCCCAGTTTGGAGCACCTCCCAATGCAGGAGAAAAGAGAAGACTGACTGTAAGAGACTGTACTGGAGCTACTGTACCCTTTAGAGTTAAATCCAGAGTGAGTGACAAACCCGTGGAAGCCTATGGATTCATGGACCCTGGTGGCTCTGCAATGTTCTGCACCAGGGCACCAGCAAAGCAGTCGAATGTTCAAGGTTACACTAACTAAACAAATGAGAAACACCTGGGCTGCGGAGGAGATAGGAACAAGACACAGGTGAACTGGATAACAAGGGGGAGGGGTTTAGGCAGGGCCAATACCAAAACATACTCACATGGATCAGGTAAACAAGGGCACATGGAGAATGTAAACAACAACATAGGCAAGAAAACAGGGGGAAGACAGAACAATACAAAAAGTAAAAAAAAACAGGGAAAAGGCAGGGAGAATGTTACAGTTATTATGTTATCTTACACATGTTTATTTAGAGATCAGATATTTGTGATGAAACATTTTTAAAATTAAAGTAAATTTGAGTCAAACTTTATTTAGAAAGTCAGTGAATTAACAGCATTAAGTTTAGGTTTAGGACTGGAATTACATTTAAGTTTTGGCTTAAAGTTAAGAATGAGGTACATGTATATGTTAAGTATTTTCAAGACCCCAGTACATTATTTAACTATGTAAAGTATTTGAATATTGTCATTTTTTTAATTACAAACTATTTACATTTAAATTTTAATGAAAAATTGTAAAATTAAGTTAAATTTTGGTCACGCTTTGTTTTGACAGTCCCTTACAGATGATCTACAGATATTCAGTTGTAATTGTAACAAACTATCTGGTGAAAGTGGACTATCAACAGCAGTTTAGGTTTCGAATTAGAATTAGACTTAAGTTAAAATTGGGTTAAACTAAAGAATTAGACTGGGTTAAGGTAAAGCATAAGGTTTATACATGATAAGTATTCTCAGAACCTGAATGCATTTTAGCTGGGTCTCTCTATCACACCATAACTGTCAACAAGGCAGGCTGAGGGCGAGCACTTCATCCGAGACACAGAAAGCCAGCTATTAATCCTTCAACTCATATAGTGTTGAACAATAGAGGGTGAGGGATACAAGAACATTCTTCCAATCTACTGGGCAGGACCAATTATGCTCTGTTGAACTTCTGGATAGAGATCAGATCTCCTGAAGGGCAAAACCTTAGATAGTACATTTGATTATAATAGTTTCTAACACTTCAGAATCAGAATCAGAAAACTTTATTGATCCTGGAGGAAATTGCCTATGTTACGACTGCACAGACACACAGAAACACAAAGACAAGAACAATATCAAATATAATATAAAGTCAAAATAAAACTCTCCAGAAAATACTGTTAAAATACTCCGCACTATATACACTATGCTATACACACAAAATGCTGAGGTACAAATACTATAGATGAATAATTAACTGCTACATAATTTACAAGAAACACAAATAGTGGTTTGGAATTGTTCACTGTATTCCATTATTGTACATAGTAGAGATCAGTAGTATATCAGTAATATTGCCATAAGTAGTGACATTTCAGATGGTAAGAATATTAAATTTTTTTATCGCGATTAATCGCAAGATGTTTTAATCGTAATCTTAGTTTAATCTTATTATTATGTGCAATATTCTTACCATCTGCATTGTTATATGCAAAATTCAATAATGAATTCAAAAGTAGTTTATTGCGCACTTTTATTTTAAAAGTACTGCTATACGAACAAAAGTGCAATAACATTTGGTTTGCAAACATTTTAAAGAAATAAAGTGCTTTTTAACAGCCGTATTTCCTTTAACACAGTTGCAATTAAAATATTTCTTGTAAATCTCAACTTAAACATTAATCAAATCAAATATAAAACCAAAGCTATTTGCCACTGCCAGGGCATTAATGTTTTGTCTAGTTTGTTACAGAAAAACAAGTTACCCTCAGAGTCCAGAGCCACGATCATAACATTATAACAGGCACCTTCCGAGCAACAGCAAGTTAACATTTATAAATCCGTTTTCTTTTTTTCTGAACAGGTACCAGCAGAAACATTTTTCTTTTATCAGGGAGCAGCATAAACAGTCTATGTTCAGTAGGAAGTGTCCCTGTTAGAGTGAGGTGAAGTGGTCGAGCACAAAAAAATGCTCTCATTGGTTGAGACGCGTGATGACGCCCATCAAAAGCCAGTACTGATCAACATCCCACCGCTACTGTGACCCATGGTTTGTGTGTGTGTGTATTCAGAGCCAGTGCGCAACGAACTTTTAAAATAATAGTAATAAAAAAAACTGTGGTAATGTGCGATAAAATAATTGTCGGCATTAAGTAGATAATGACAAATAATAATAAATAAGAAATTACATATAATGATAATGATTAGCACCCAATAGGAAATTGCACATCTGAGAAGCAGCAGATTATTGCACAGATTATTGTGTGGGTGTGTGGCAGGGAGAGGAGATATAAAATATACTGTATGCAGCTGATTGTCATTCAACTGATCGCAATGCATTTTGCACCCTTAGCAAGAAAGTAGATCTCAAAGAACTGGGTTGGGAACCCCTGGCCTAGTCAAACTGATCCCAGATCGGCCTCTCCTGTTGCCTCCTGATCTAACGTCAGGAAATGTTAACATTGTAATCTCAGTTCTGCCTGCTTGGCTGATGGGAAGAGGCAGAGAACAGGCTGATCGTTCTCCTCCTGCCACGGCAGGTTAGCTGAGCTCGCTCAGCACTGACGCCCCGACACGGCCTGGCTTGGCAGGAGAACGCAGGTCAGAGAGCCACTTAGCTCAGAGGAGTTGTGGGGGTGTCACTACCTTCACACCGCGGAAGGCAGAACATCGAAATGTACACTACCAGTCAAACGTTTTTGCACACCACATGTTTTCACCACTTATCCACTTATTTGATAAGCTGCTGATTTTTATTCATATTAAACATTGGAAAGCTGTTGAGTGAACAACTATCAATGAAAATAAAACAAGTTTCTTTTATAAGATGGACAGAATATATACCAGTGCATGTCTGACATCCTATTAACTGGTTGTGTGGTGAGTCAAATTCTAGACTGTCCTTTATCTTTAAATACACTATTTAACTGTTTCATCACTTAATAGCTAGTTACATATCTAATATATATTTATTAGATTACTTTTTGTAGGTCAGTAATGACGAATAAAAAATATGACATTTTCTGACAAATAAAGGCACTTAAAATGGTGAACATACCGTAAATGTATTTGTTCGCAAAGAATACTGAGTGTATTTTTAGTAAATATTAAGTGAGTAACATGAAAATATAGAAAATCTCAGTGTGTGCCAAAACGTTTGAATGGTAGTGTATATTTGGATACCTTCTGAAGGGGGACATTCTGAAGTAATGTTAACAGAGAATCACGACAGAGTATTTATAACAACAAAAGAACAAGATTTTGTTGGACAGAAAGAAACCTTTCACAACAGTACATTGTGTATGCAGTTGGCAAAGTATTCAGGGAACATACATGCACACACACACACACACACACACATCTGGCCATCCAAATGATGGAGAAGAAAACATGATTCATCAGACCAGGTCACCTTCTTCCATTGCTCCATGGTCGGGTTCTTAAGTTTATTGTAGTAGCTTTCTGTAGTGAATAGGGGTCAGCAAGGGCACTCTGACCGGTCTGCAGCTACGCAGCCCCATATGGAGCAGGGAGTGCAGCACTGTGACCCTTTCTATCAGAGCAGCATGAACTTCTTCAGCAGTTTGTGCAACAGCAGCTCTTATGTGGAATCAGAAACAGACGGGCTTGTCTTCACTCCCCACAACCATCAGTGAACCTCGGGCATCCATGACCTTGTTGTTAATTCTCCGGTTCTCCTACCTTGGACCACTTTTGGTAGGTTCTGACTTCTTCACACATGGGAACCCCCGACAAGACCCACCGTGTTGGAGATGTTCAGTCATCCAGACACCACAGTTTGGTTCCACCCCTTGACAGGTGCCACTGTAACGAGATAATTATTAACTTCACTTGTCTGTGATTTAAATGTTAAGTCTGATCGGAGTATATAATTTATACATTTCAATACTATTAAGCTGGAATCAGCTCTCCATGGCATTTAAGGAATAGCGACTGTCTCCTTCCTCCCACAATATCATGCACTAATCCTGTCCTTTATCTTCTCTGTCTGTTTGTATTTTTTTCCACTCTCCTTTTTCTCTCAGCTTACAAAACCTGAGGAAGGAGAAGTCTCGAAACGCAGCGCGTTCTCGACGTGGGAAGGAGAACTTTGAGTTTTTCGAGCTGGCCAAGATGCTCCCTCTGCCTGGAGCCATCACCAGCCAGCTGGACAAGGCCTCTGTCATCAGACTGACGATCAGCTACCTGCACATGAGACACTTTGCCAGCCAGGGAGACCCGCCCTGGAGCCCCCTGCTGGAAGGGGAGAATAACTGCAACAAGGGTGAGCATACATTCCATTCATTTAGCACAAGGGTCTATTACAAAATGTTTTTTGGATTGTGTTAGGTTCTACAAAGTTTCAAGATTTTATTATTTTAACCAAAGTTCTGATGTCTTTTGGACATTTCTTAAAACTAACACCAAAGATCATCTAAATTGTCCTTCAGGTTTTTACAAACCACTAAACTGAGGTCATTTAACTGGAAAAATGGTCAAGCACACTAAGCACACCCATTTTTAGAACAGATTACAACTGAGCTCCCGATTGCAGGTTAATCCTTGCCACAGCTGTGCCCTGCAGTCCAAAAGAGCATAATTGGCCTCGTTCTCTCTAGTCAGAGAGGATGGCCCTCCCTCTCCCCCATCGTTTAGCGTGATGCTATCCAGTACAAGGGTCTGTAATGGCACTTTTCCATTGGATACAGGGAAATGTGCTGTACTGCCAGTGTTTTTATATTACAAATAAAGCGACACGTACCTGAGCTTTACCTGAGCTGCTTGACGGCAGGGCTAAAAACGGGCCGCAGCTGAGCTGACTCTGTCACTGCTTTCTGATTGGTTGAAATATTGTCATGACAATGGTGCATTTGGAAAGTTGCAATTGTTTTTTTTTTATGTTCATGCAAAAAAACAACAATGGGGATACAAACTAACAACTGGGAAGTCAATGAGGTGCAAGCACTGCTTGGGCTGAAGATGAATTTCAGTGGGAATTTTCTATGATGCAAACAAATTCATTTTTAATGCTATGAGAAACCAGAACTAGGTGAAGCAGCACATTGCTAAAAAGCCAGCTAGGTTAGGTTTTCATCACATGGGTAAACAATGCTGGGAAAAAGTTAAAAAACTCAAACAAGACTGTAAAAAAATAAAAGACCACAATAAGAAGAGCGGCTCTGACAGGAAAAAACTTTCCACTTACAACTAGACAATCTTCTCTGTGGTTTCATGCCACAATGCGCTGCCGATGTGTCAGAAACACTGAAATACACTAACATCTTTTATGTTTGGGGTCCAGTTTGACAAATAATTTAAACCTCCAGAAGACTGAATTTAAAATTGCTACTAAAGTTTAGGTGTTGGTACTTTATGTTTATTTGTTGACAACCTAAATAGAGCTTTAAATGAAACACACATGTAATAAACCCCCACAGTGGGAAATATCAAAAGTCTGTTCAAAAATGTTTCCCTCCTCCATGCCATGTGACCTATCAGTGGTTCTCACACTCCTACAAGTCTGATTATGATCAGTTATGGCCCTAAAGCAGAGAGGAGTTTTCTGAAAGATAATAAAACTGAATATTACAATGTCCTCAATATCGTCTACAGCAAAAAAACAAACAAAAAAAAACTAATGTTGATATTTCTTACGTTATATAAACAGTTAAAACAGCCCCAGAGAAAACCAATATACAAAATGTGTACAGACACTGAAAACACACCATCATGTTTATTTTGTGTTTACCCAGGTTGTCCCCTTTAACATGAACCAAAAAAAAAAAAAATGATGTCAGTTATTTATTTAGAGACATTAAACATTAAATGGGGTCAAACTGACCCCAAACATAAAAGGACGGTTAAGGTTGCATTATTATAGGCCTGATCATTTATTTGTTTGTTTAAAGCATCCTCATGAATATTTTCAATACAGATATCCTTTGATGCCCACTGACATCCTCACAGCTGATTGGCTGGTGATCTGTGCTTTGCTGAAAATCACTTTATCACAACTAAACTGTCTTGGCGAGGGGATTTATTCAAAATGTGATGGAGAATCAATCATTAAATAAGTATATGGGTCAAAAAACCAAAAGTACCAGGAAGTTCACCAAGATAAGCAGCATTTTAAATCTCATTGGGAGAAACAATGTGAAGTGCTGATGGAAAACATTCCACTCACTGCTGGAGAAATGCAAAGAGAATTTGTGTGATATTGTGACGTGCACGAAGTCCTTATTGACATCAGCACAGACCGCAGAGTCGATTCACGTTATTAACAGAGGAGGAGGCTGAGAGCGAACTCAGGCCAGACTCAATTCTGACATGACAGTGGCGGCCTGTCGATGAATACAAATGCGTTATTAATTTAAATTATGAATTTAAATGGAATAGGCTATTATTGTCTTATAGGTTGCCTGCGTGTGTGTCACTGGGGATACTTTCAG
Source organism: Brycinus macrolepidotus (assembly GCA_037974445.1). Taxonomy (NCBI): domain Eukaryota; kingdom Metazoa; phylum Chordata; class Actinopteri; order Characiformes; family Alestidae; genus Brycinus; species Brycinus macrolepidotus. Next base: position 13,459,315 of record JBBPCZ010000001.1, read on the forward strand.
TTTGAAAATTGCTGGGGAGAGGAGAGAGGGGTTCACACGCGCACACACACACACACACACACACACACACACACACACACGCATATACATGCCTGCACAGAGTGAGAAAAGTAATTGAGATTGCGCCACAGGAGTAATCACTTGCAGTCATGCGGAGTTAAATACGGCTCATCGGAAATAATGCATTCGCAAGTTCAACTTTTAGAGGCACAAAAAAAACTATACAGACCCTCACATTGATTTTTGGGGTCCGAAATCACAGTCTTTCATCCAAACCCATGTCCACGTGGTCTATTCTGTATCTGAGGACTCATTCTGGGCCCTATTTGAGTCACTTTAGCATCATGGGTTTCTCCAGTTCAGTCTTTTGTTCACTGTAAGACTCGCTTCAGTTGTAAAACGAACAATAGATCTAAGAGCCAATTAGCTGTTTCCTGTGTGTGGATTTTTTTTGAGTGCGGACAAAAGGAGCAGAGTCTGTTAACAAGTGGCCGGAGCGGAGAGAGGTGTGTTTACGAGCGGCGGCTGTGTTTTAGTGTGTTTTAGTGTGTGTGTGAGCCTCATTATGTCCTGCTGCATCAAAGAGCGTCACTGATGCTGAAAGAGTGGAGCATTTCTTCTCCTCCACACCGCTGCTCGCTTTTATTCTGCCCTTACTCTCTCCCTCTTTTCTCTCTCTCTCTCTCTCTCTCTCTCTCTCCCTCCCTCTTATATTTTCCTCACATATTTGTCTCTCTCTCTTTCTTATATTTATCTCTCTTTCTCTCTCCCTCTTTTATTTCTCTCTCTCTTTCTCTCTCTCTCTCTCTCTCTCGTATAAATATGTTAGAATCTGTCTGGCCGGAGAGAAAGACAAGCGAAGGCACACAAAAGGGGGAGGAAATTATCTGTACGATTTGTAATTACAGAAATTAACTATATAACGAGCAGAGCGTAATTACAAGGGCTGCCTAATTGCTATTATTACTGAGAGGAAACAGCTCAGCAACAATTAGTTGTGCGTTTGTGTGTGTGTGTGCGTATGCATGTGTGTGAGTGTGTATGTGTGTGTGTGTGTGTGTGTGTCTGTGTGTGTGTGTGTGTGTGTATGCGTGTATGCATGTGTTTTGAAAGAGTGAATCCGAGTGTGTGAACAGAGGTAAACAGCACCTGTGAGCCAGTAAATTTGTGAGACTATGATATTGGTGTGTGTGTGTGTGTGTGTGTGTGTGTGTGTATATGTGGGTCTGTGTGTGCCTTTGTGTAAAAAATCAGTGTTTAAAATAATATTCTGAATAAATAATCATAATGAGTATTAAAATAATGTACAGAAGTCTGACTGGATTCTCACCATCCAAACATGCTGCAGTTCCTGAAAATGCAGGGTGGAGATCCTGGAGGTCAACTGGTGCCAATTTCAGCACCACAGAGGGCCTCCGCCAACACGCCCCATAATCACAGAACAGTAAAATTACTTATTATTTACAGCTACAGCAATAAATCTGTGTTCTCTATTATCAGTGTCTAAACAGAGATTCAAGATTCTTTATTTGTCACATACACAGTTATACAAGTACAACATGAGACCAGGAGACTGTGCAATAAAGTTTATAAACAAATTAAAGAGAAATTTGAAAAGGCTAAAAGTAAGGTAATAAAATTCAAAAAATATATTCCAAATGAACATTACAATTATAAACAAGATATGAACAGTGTGCAGATGTATAGAATAGAACATCTATGTAACATTAAGTGCAGTGTGCTGTTTACTGGTTGATGTAAACAGACTTAAGTGACTGACTGCAGGTGAGATACAGTGAGGTAGAGAGGCAGGTGAGATACAGTGAGGTAGAGAGGCGAGTGAGGTACACTGAGGCAGAGGCAAATGAGA
>JBBPCZ010000001.1:13492944-13506283 GCA_037974445.1 Brycinus macrolepidotus
CATGTGATATCGCCATCGCAACACTCAACAACATTATCGCATATCGCATGATTTCCTAATATCGTGCAGCCCTAACTTCATTATAACCATTTTTTCACTCTTTCATCTCTCAGCCGGACGGAAATGTCGGACACACCTCTGGATTTACTACAACTCCCAGAAACCCTGAGAGCCGAGCGTCTCCGGGCGAACTCCTCTCCTCGGGACATCTCTCCAAAAACACAGGGTACGACATGCAGTTATATTCACCATGTCCAGAATCACTTTTCAGTTTATTAGTTTTTTTTTATTTATATTTTTTATTTATAAATAACCCCCAAAATGTATTTTTATAGATGTTTCTGTTTTATTCAGTATGATAAGAACCTGTTTAACCATATACAACACTCTTATCAACTAAAAGTTTGAGATGTTAATTTTTTTTTTGTTAGAATAATGTGCGCTGCAAATTCAAATTGTTTTAATAACATTCTTACAGTAATCTTGAAATGAGAGATATTACATAAAGCAACTAGACATTTCACCTGCCAAGGTATTTCTGTCTGCATCTTCCTGCTATCTATTTGTACTTCTGACCTTCCATAAGACTGGAATATAAAATATATCAAAAACAGATTCCAAACATTTAACACTGAATGTGCTTTCTTAGTTATTCAGCAATTTTAAGACTCCAGTTGTGTCTTCCCCCCAGGTCCTGTTGGCACTCAGCCAGGTAAAGGCAGAGGGGGCCGAAATGAATCTGAGCGTAAAGGAAGAGAAGCATACACTCACCCCGCCGTAAACCAGTCAGACGACAGGAGGAAGAGGCCTCATAGGCCTAGCCCTGAAAACGGACCCCCACCAACGAGGAGGCGCTTGGAAGCGTTTCGGCAAAGAGAGGACAGTCCCTCGGGGTCCTCGGAGCCAGCCAGTGAGAGTGAGGCAGACGAGGAGGAAGAGGAGGAGGAGGAGAAGGAGAGCGAATGGGATCACAACGGCAACAGAAAGAGGGTGAAGAGTGAGGAGGGCGTGGCCAAGCAGGCCAGCAGGGTCGGCAGTCTGGATAAAACCCACAATGGCCGTGCTGTAATCCAACAACTGAAGAGTGTGGTGACCAGCACGCTCGGGACTAACATAAAAACTGAGCGTTCGACCACTGGGGGGCAGTGGAGTCACCCTCAGCCTGGTGCTCACGCTACAGGTGGCATAAATGGTGGCAGCCCTCCTTCCCAAGCTCCAGACTCAATCGTTCCGGAAGCTCCAGCCAAGGGCCTTTTCAGCTCCCCCTCGCCCACCTTGTCCTCCCCCATTCCGGCCTCACCCCTGCCCAGAGAGGACCGCCCCCTCCATGGTGCCCGCGGCCCGGACTATGAGCTCCTCCAGAGACTGGCAGTGGGTGGGGCCGCCGGACGTGTCCTCTTCCACCCTCTAGCCCTCGGCCCCCAGGGGCCTCAGAGCCTCTATGCCCCAAGCACCATCCGCTACGCCCCACCTGAGCTGCCCACCACACACACCGACAGCCACCGTTCCGACCACACCCCTAAATCGCCCGCTTTCTTCCCCCACCTGCAGAGGATTGCCGGGCTGCCGCCCTTCAGCGGCTTCTCGCCCTCAGAACCTCCGTTTCCCCCGGCACTGCCCTTCTGTATGAACGGACTGAGAGGGGCCGCAGGGACGGAGGAGGACTGAGAAACTTCAGATGTAGAAAGCTAGAGAGAGAGAGGAGAAAAACTGGCCTGTCTATGCTCTGCCCACAAATACGTTCTTTTTGTTTAACTACTGTTGTGACTGAACAAGCTTTACAGAACAGAAAATGGACAAATGGTCAAATCATTTACAAAAACTGAATTACTGTTACATTGAACATGTGTAATTCATATGCAATTTTGTGTTTGCAAACATTTAGTTTCACAAACATACAATCTGCAACTATAAACGTATGTATATTAGTGAGATCTTGCTGTACAAGTTTCCTCTCGTTCAGTGATGCGTACAGACGCAATTTTACTGCTTTATTTTTAGTGCCCCCTTGTGGAGAATGTCTAGACTTCTAAACACGGCTTTACAATAATCTGCAATCTACAGATAACCTGTTTGTTTTCATTGATATAAAGTGGCACCTTACAGTCATACGTTAACACACCACAGCACAATGTGAAATTCTTGCTCTGCATTTAAGCCATTCACCAAGCAGCGAGCGCCCAGGGAGCAGTGTGTGGGAACGGTACCTTGCTCAAGGGTACCTCAGGCAGTCCTGGGATTTGAACCCATGACCTTCCGATCACAGGGGCGACTCCCTAACCACCATGCCTGCAGATATATAAGCCCCATTATACCTCACTCTTAGGAGGAGTCTGGGTTAATATATTTGATCCACAGTTTGAATGGGAGTTTAATGGGAAATGTTCTTTAAAGCTTGTGCAACCTTGCATGGGTTGCTCGTAAAGAATGATGTGATGGGCGGAGCATGGATAAGTCAATCAAGAGCAAAGATGGCACAACGTTGAAAAAAGACTTCCAAGACTTCTAGGAGGTGATATGAGAGCGGTGCAGGTTTTGTCACTCAGTCTTCCCAGCATCCTCTCTGGCCAGCTCATGAGTGCGCACAGGTCTTCCTCTCTCTGGACATGCAGGAAAAGCCATACTGTACAAACGGAGTTCGTCATGCAACCACACACACTGGTACATGGGAAGAAAACTTCAGAAAGGAAAAACATCCATTAATGGAAAACTGAAAGGGACGTTACGGAAGCAAAGAACATGCTTTGGACAATTGTTTGAGGGCCAAAAAAAAATAAAAGGAGAGAACAGAAAGCACAGTCCCTTCAAGGTTAAGCCCCCTTTCATGGGTTTAATTCCTTTAAACACTGTAGTATTTTTTATTTTGTACAGAAAACCATACTATGTTTGTCTCTTATTCTTGTGTCTTTGAGCTTACAAAAAAGAAAAAAAATCACTCGAGTGATCTCTTCAGAAAATGCAGCCATATTTAAGGAAATTTGGGATTTAAAGTTTGCTTCCATGCAAGGCTCCAAAGCCCTATACAGACAGTGTGAACAAAATAATGTCATGAACTAACTTTCTTATCGGTATTTAGGGTCACTTGGGTGGGGGGTGGGGGGGTAAGTATGTCTCTCATTGTCCATTACGTCCAAGCACTTAAGGCATCTGGTTTTGAACATGTAGCACTTCATTCATGACCACACGTTCTGTTTTGCTCTACTGTCCCATAGTGGAAGGACCTGTGGTCAATAAAAAAACTACTTTTTATTACTGACCTGAAAAATGTGAGGGGAAAGGTGTAATATGAAACTCTGCTCAGTAAATGAAGCTAGAAAGTGTCTGAACCATGTTAAGTGGACACTGAAAGCCATTTCAAAGGCTTGTCATTGATAAAGTCAGTTAAGGGTATAGTAGTCAGTCTGCACTGTGTGTTTTTGACTACCCAGATTTAGGCCTATCATTTCTTTTTACCATGCCAAACAAGAATTTCATTGATTGAAGGCTAAGCCTTTTGTGTTTTACTTTCAAGTGCACATACAAGCGTTCAAACGAGTGCAAGTGAGAGTGTGTGTGTGTATCGGGTTTGGGGGGGTGGGATGCATACACGTGTGTAACTTGACTCATGAGATTGATGTGGTCTCTTAACCCTTGCCATCACTGTGAATCTAACCTTTTTATGTTGAAATGTTTGTGAGAATACAATGGCATCAATCATGTTAAATGAAAAATTAAAATCTGCAAAGATTATTATAACGATAATACAGATGAGATAATAAACTCTATTCCTGTAGTGGAGTGACTTTTTTGCCCCCTCTCTCCGTGTTTAAATAACGACATCTAAAGGACGTCTTTAAAATAACGTCATGTAACACTGGCATTGTTCTGCTAACTTGAATAAAGTACCACAACTTTCTTTCCCAGGTTAATAATCTTAGGGGACTAATGACATTTCTCACTGAGTGTGTGCATGTTCTAATGCTGTGGTTTCCAACAATGCAATAGAACCAGGGTAACCAGTCTTACCTGCCAAGAGTCGATGTGGCTGCAGGTTTTCATTCCGGCCTGTTTCTCCTAAACATAACTGAGCTCAGTCTAACACCAGTATGAGATTCCGGTTTACCATTTTCTCTCACTTCTTAAATTCAGCTCCTGAGAAAGAGCCTTACTCTAATCTCAGCCAAGTCCCGATTTTAAGATCTTAAAATGCTCTTCCTTTTCTCACACTGCTCTGGTCTTTATTTGTCTCAGATAATCAGATCTTCAGATAAACCATAAGATCCAAAAGAGAGCCTGGTTGGCTCTGAAATTTGTCTTTGTGATCAAATTCAAGAATCAGCTACCAAAGTCAGTTTTGCGATCCATAAGGTTGTTGAAGAGAAGAAAACTGAGGAGCAGATGAAAACAGCAAAAGAACTTCTGTCTTAAGTAATTTTTTTGGGTCCTTATTTCACCTCAAGGGAGTTTAGTAATTCAGTAATTTAGAGACTTCAGTAATCTCCAAATAAGATTATTTATTTCTGATGAGACAAAGAAAAGACTGTTGTGAGCAGCAAAATTTTTGTCTGGGTAACCATTTGAGCACTGACTGATTAATCACGTAGAATTAGGTGATCCCCTGCTGGATCGGAATGAACACCTGCAGCCACACCGGCCCCCTGTGGATGAGATTTGTTGACTCCACTACAGAAATGATCCTCGAACCAATCCTCTGTGACCCCAGACAGTCCAGACCTCTGCTGTATTGTAAGCTCGGTTGGAACAAAAACCTGGATCATCTGGTGATCATCTCCCTGGTTTGTAAACCACAGCTGTAGAAGAACCATTTTCAGTTCCCTGAAGAATCTTCCAGTGGATGTTTTTTTTAAAGCACCTTTTTATTAATGTAAATAGTATAAAGAACCTCCAAATATTGTAGAGTGTTATTCCAGAACCATATATCCATAAGCATTTGGGAACCTGGGTTTTTAAGGCTCCAGCTCAGGGGTCATTAGTCTTACTCGCTAAGGGCCGGTGTGGCTGCAGGTTTTCACTCCAACCAAGCAGGAGTGCACCTCCTTTAACTAATCAGCTCTTTAAAGACAAGCAGAATCAGGCGAGCTCCTGCTTGGTTGGAACGAAAACCTGCAGCCACATCGGCCCTCTGCGGATGGCACTGGTGACACCTGGTCTTGGCTACAAAAACTTTATTATACATTAAGATTTAATGTTCAAAACTACATTTCATTTGATGCTCCCAATTGATCATGACATAGTGAATGATCAGTTTCCCACTGGGGGCAATAAGGTCCTAGTAATGCCAATCCTGGTCTTGGTGTATCCCATCCTACACATCGTAATGCTTTCCAGCTCTAACAAATCAGGAAATGTATATTTGATAAGTTGGATTGGATGCACTAGAGCCAGGAAAATTCTAAAATATGCAAGGATGAAAGAAGAGCAGGTTTGGGAACCACTGTTTGAACAGACAGCTCTGTGTTTTATGCTGATAGAGAAATTCCCACATCCACAGCCTCTTCAAAAACACACCAAAAAGCAAAGGGACTGACCGAAACGATAAACCATCCCGGTCTACTTTGTCAGCTCCTACTCTGAAGCGAACTAAACAGTTTCCTGCCATAATCTGCATGCAGATTCCTCACCCGCGGCCCTTTCGGCTTTGAAGCTCACGCGGTTCCGGGCCGTGCCGGGGCTTCGGGCTCGAGACAAAAGGCGGACGGAGTGATTGAAACGCGAGGCGCGCGCGAGCCATGGCAAGCGGTGTTGTGTTGTTTCAAGGAACCCCAGGGAGGGGCTCTGACATTGAAGACGGGTTAAGTCCTGTTTTACATTCAAGTGGCAGGCCCCAGTTCATTAGTGTGAGGATCATTCCCTCTTGACGACTGAAGGAATTGCATACTAAAGAGGCCGAGTTGTTGGGTAGAAAAAGGCGCGTGCCTGCGTGCGCAATGAAATAGAAGTGACCTAAAGGCCTCTGCTTCACAAGAGCCTCATATGGTCCTCTGATATGAAACTGAAGATCTACAGTTGTCAGGATCAATAAGGCGAATAGGGGTTCAGGCTCTCCGTCAGTTCCCAAAGCTTCAGAATGAGGTTTGCATTTACTCTTGATGAGACATGTTGGGGTGTTTTTATAGCTGTAGACCCTCTGCTCTTATGAACTCTGATCAGGTACTGTTGGGAGCGCGAGGTCTGGCCAGTATGTGTGTGTTTGGGCGCGATGCCCTTTAGCCGTGTGGCAGCCCCCGCAGACACTCTGCATGTCAAACAGAGCTGCGCAGTCAGACACAGCCAAGGGAGGGGTGGAAAAAGAGAGAGAGCGAGTGAGAAAGGCAGACAGGCTGTGGGCCCAGTGCTGCAGAGAGACACACCCAGAATCAGTAACGAACAAACTGCACCAAAATGCCAAAAGAGCAAGACTTACAGGAGTTTTAACATGGGGAAAGAGCAGAGAGGAGGCTAGAGGAGGTGCTTCATCTAACTCTTGGCATCTTCAGAGTCAGACATATGGTAAGACTACACACCACGGCATGTGTAATAGGCTGCAAGGTCCAGGAGATGTTCTGCACAACGATGAACTGGGGCCGGCCGACCAAGAGTGATTGGACTGTCTCTTAGACTTCATTTTTTTCTGGCAGAACCACTCTGTCACCAGTTGAGAAATGGGACAGCCTCTCAATTCTGACACGTTCGTGAAGGAACGAGGCCTCGCTGGCGCGACGAGCCGTGCTAGATAAGATCTACAGAGAAAAAAAAAAAAAAGAAAGAAAAGACTAAGTATTTTTTTTCTGGAGCCTGAGGCTTAGTGCTCAGCTGCTCGTGTCTCAAATCAGAGGTGACTTCTCACTTTTACACAAACTAAAAGAGCATTTCCAAGCTCCATCGATGCCCTCGCACATCTGTCAGATCCGCCTTAGCGTCAGTCTTCGCTCAGAAATGAAAGGAGGCGATCACACTTGCGCCACTGGCTCTGTAGTCCTGTTTATGTACATATTCATAGCCTCATTATGTACAGTAAATAGCATTGAAGGTCATGCATCAACAATCGGTCTATAATCCCAGGATGATAACAGCACACAGAAAAACATACCACTGAATGTCACTGTGGTGATTTGTTTAAAGAAAGAAAGAAAAAAAAAAAAAAACAATATCACATTCTTTAACATTCTACCACAAGTCAATACACTGGCTTTTTTGTTTTTTAGGCTGTATTGTAGATTCTCCAAAAATCAAAAGGCCGAGATAAATGTGTGATGTTCCTAAAAATTTACAAAACCTAGACAAAATGGGTTTGAGGATTTATTAAGAGACCAGAATCGATGTACGGCTAATATTTTGTGTTCAAATGAAAGGGCTCTCAGTGACAATTGGCCAATAAAAATCTGAAATTAAATAAATGGGCAGCCCTATTAGAGATGAAGCAACAACAGAACAAGTCAAGGAAGACATCAACAGAACCAGACACAACTGAAAAACCTCACTTAAGTGCAATTAATCTGCTTGAACTCTCATTTTATCTCACTCAGAGAAACTGGTCTCCTCACTATTGCCGAAAATTTTCAGGGTCTCTAATCAGGGCATCCTCCACTGGAAACCTATTAAGACCTGGATTTGTCAAGGAACCCAACTATCGGAACAGTATAAAGACTTTCAAAATGTGCATCAAGGGAAACAAAAACAAAATAGATTTTTTTCCAAATTCCTGCACTTCTGACTACAATGCAAATATATATATTTACTATCCAAAATGACCAGCGAACCTACACGTGTCCTCTCAGTTTTCATATCCGATGTTGATAATAGTACTGGGAAAAAAATACTACAATTTAATTATAGTTTGCTTTCTAACAACCTGCATGTCCCTTTGCAATAAAGTGTTTATAAAGAACCAAACAAAAACCATTTTAGATCTCAAAACTATCATAAAACAAAGTCTCAGGCATCAGATATTTTATATTTACAGCAACTTTATATAATGCATAATGGAAGTAAGCACTGAGAGATGTTTAAGACCTCTGGTTCCCATCAGCAACTTGGATTGGTGATCCCTCTCTTTTGTTTTATCTTTTTTCTGAATTTCTATGCAATTATCATTTCTCTTTAACTACCAAAGGACCAGAGCTACACTGAATAACTTCACCCAGTGAGGGTTTTTATCTGACCGAGCTGGTCTGGGCTCAATGCCAGTGAAGGGAAACGAAAAGCAAATATGTGGATGAATTCAAATGTCAATATGCATAGAATTATGTTCCACTGAGTTAGTCTCAGTTCCAGTTTAGACAGAGGGGGACACCTGTTGAATGGATTATTGAGGTTTGGTTTGCTAACAACAGGGTACATGTAGCATCAAGAGAGCAGCGAAGGAAGAGAAACAGGGTCCAAAAGGCTCAGCCCTGCTTATTCTGACTAATCTGTGCTTTGAATAACAAAAAAGAATCTCTAAATACACGCCCTTCAGACGCTCCAGTGGAGGAAGGACATAAGCGCCCACATATATAGTTCTGCACACTACAGGTGATGTTAGGCAACTCTTGCGCTTCCGCTCAAACATGAATTTAATCATGGTATGGATATGCAGTGCTGTGCAAAAGTCTTGAGCCCCCTTCATTTCTTTATATTTCGATTTGAATCGCCTTCTTGGGGCAAAAACACCATTTGATGCCTGTCAAACTGTCTTGATAAAATGAGGGGTGGCTCAAGACTTTTGCACAGTACTGTAGATGTAATAGCTTCAAATGTGATTCTGGTTTCCTCATTATCAGTCCAGGTTTTGTGCACATTCGTATGCTTTGCATATAATAATAGACTCTTATTAAGGTTGGTCAGATAAGAAAGACTGGGGTCATTACATCAATAGGGGGGGGTTTAAAGAAATAAAATTTAATTTACAGGCTAAAATAAATAGTTTGTAAAACAAAACATTTTGGCGAGTGTCAAACACAACCCAAATTTCAGATGCTGGTGAGCTCTAAGAGCCGTACTGCAGTTCAGGAGATTTGGAGCTTTAGGGCAAAACACAGTACAGTGCTTTCCTTCGATATTATTAAGACCTCAGTCTAAACAAAAGCAAAATTAATTCAACCTGAATAAGGTCTTACACCATGAAACAAACAAACAAAAAAATCTGAATGATAATAATAAAAAAAAAAAAAATACAAACACAGACAAAGCATGTATGTTGAATTCAAGATTCAACCAGTCTGGAACTGCAGACAGTGCAGAGAAATAGCAGCTAAAGAGTGTGACTCACCGGTCAGGTGAGAGCTCCGCTAGGCTGGGAGCCAGAACACTTGATTATGGGATGCTGCACAACCTAATAAATTAGGTTGAAGAACTCCAAGTTTCTAATGAAGCATCAGCCAGCTTCAATTCTGGTAAATTGGCAGAGGCAAAAGACATTTAAAGAGATGTTCCATTGTTTCTACACCCGTTTTACACTTTAAATACTTCTTTTCCAACATTTAAATGCATATTTAAGCAAAAGAAGCCTAATAAAGTTCTTGAGCGTTTGAAAAGCGAGGGTGTGAAATCAAAGTAACGGGCATAGAGCTTCTTGAGATGTTCACATGATCCAAAAATGGTATTATTGGTCAACCTATATACAGACCAATTGAGTAACATCAGTGTATATATATATGTACACACACACACACACACACACACACACACACACACACACACACACACACACACGTACGTACATACATACACAGTGATGTAATTGCAATTTGGTATTTTGTCCATATTGTCCAGCAAAAGAGGATCATTTTATAAGGAATGGATCAGATGTTCCACAGACCAACTAGGATAACTTACACTGACCCGAAATTAGACTCTAATTTTAATTCAGTGATGTCATCAAGTCACTGTAGCTGCAAAGATAAACCACAAATACAACTTATCAAATCACTAAACTCACTTTAGATGTAGTGAGATCTCCTTCTAGATCTGCTGGACACCTAGGACTCCTATTCAGCCATGATGATCATCATAATGGAATATCCCTTTAAAGCAGAAATTTCAACCTAGATTTAAAACAACTTGTCATTTTTCATCCACACCCACACATATAGTATTGAGCCACCCATCATTTTTTTAATTTGCTTTAAAATCACCTCATTGGTGCAAAAACACTATTTTCTGTCTGTCAAACTGTCTCATCTTTGGCATATTGAGTAGATTAAAGGAAAGAAATGGGAACAAATGTTTTACTGCAACTGGTAAAACAGGAAACTGGTCAGGTACAGGGACTGAAAATGAGAGTATCTGAAAGTCCTTCAGGAAGCCTGGAAAACTGTTCCTCAAGACTACATTAAAAATACAAGAATGTCTGGTAGAAATGAAGGGTGGCTCAAGACCTTTGCACAGTACTGTACAGACACACTATTTCAGCTATGTTGTGAAGAAAAAAAATCATTTATAAATTGTCTCGATCCTCATGCACTCATGAGGACACAGACCAGCCATTCACTCATTAACCAGCATCAACCAGCATAAAGAAACTCACTTGCCACTGAAGTTACCTTTTTTTCACTGAACTGAGAACAGTTTTGTGTTTATATTTATGGATAGGTTCAGACAGATGCAGAGAGCTGGTTCCTTGGCCTGTGCTGAAACTGCACAGGAGGTTTCCCCCCCCCCAATTACTTCTCCTGGCCTCTCTCGCCTGCATGGTGCCGTTCTCGCCGAGCCCGACATTCTGAACACTCCCCGCTTTCATCGCTGCCCTCCTCTTCCTCATCCTCGTCACGAATGATCTCCACTTCGAGGCGGCCGATGTAGAGAGATACAGCACACAGCCAGAAGAGGGCGACACTGGACACCACGGCGGTGTGGAGCAGCGCAGACGGCAGAGAGATGAGCATGATCCTCCTCAGGGTCAGCAAACTGCCCACATATGATGCCCCCCCAAACGACACACACACTCCGCCTAGGATGAAAAAGGCTGAGGACAAAAAAAAAAAAAGATGCAGATATGAAACTTGGGGAACTGTTCCCAATCAGTGTGCCAAATTTCACCACTTTGCACTATATGGTTTTAGCTGTTGCCACAGAAGAAGAAGAAGAAAAGGTAAGAACTCTATTGCTTTGCTGCTAGCCCCCTAAATATTTAGATTAAAATCAACATAAGTGAACACAGAACAAAAGAAAAAGGGTAAGAAAAAAGAGGAAATGAAAGGAATCTTGTACCGTATCCTGCCTCTCTTCCTACATCACTCTGCACAAAGGCGATGACTCCAATCCCTGTGGCCAGTAAACCATTTCGGAACCATGAAAGGAACCCTATAATAAAAAACATACATACATTTGATCACTCTCTTCAAATGGTTATTTGCGAACTACTACGCTCCTGAAGAATTAGGCTAATTTACGGGCCTCTGACACCAGTCTCGGACAAAATTCAGAAGAGTTTTAAACCAGTGAGGGGTGGTCCACTTATGGGGGAGTCCCACAAATATGTCACAATTTCTCCATACTTAAACCAGTAATGTAAACAAAATCATTCAGAGGGGTTTGGTGTGAAATGAGATTATTTTCCACAATAAAGGCCTTGACAATGATGTTGATAGGAACCAAAGAATGTACTGCCTCTAAAATCTACCTCACAGAAAGCTATTACATGAAATGGTCATATTTTATGTAATATGATTACATATGCCTGATGCCACATTTATGAAAAGCGTTCGAGTGTTTTCCAGCATGTCTGTCATTAAGCTCACACTCTTCGTAGACACACTAGACACACACACACACACACACACACCTGTTTCATGTGATTTCCTCAGCATCTGTGGGGGGAAAAAAAAATGACAATATGAGATCATAACAGAACACATTCCCTATAATTTTACACACCCCACATACACCTCACACACACCCTTTTCTCCCTCTTTCCGTCTGGCAAAGGGTTCCGGAGCATCCGGGCCTCCACTATCAGCACAAGGAACAGTACCTTCTCTCACACCTTCGGGCTCCTAGATCAGAACTGAACTGAATCGTGAAACCCACACACACACCCTGGCTTCTTCCTTCTCCAAACACTTAAACTGTTCCACCTTGAGCAAAAAAAAAAAAAAAACTTACATCCCCACTGTAAACGTGTTATTCATTATATACTGCACATTCTGTCCTGCTGGCGGTTGTTTGCACAATGATTTATTTATTGCCGTCTACCTCAATATTTTTGCACACTTTAATGATTCTGCTGCTAGATACTGTTGTCTTGTCCTGTAATATTAAGTTGTTGCTCTTGTGTTTTTCTTGCCCTCTCTTTCTCTCTCTCTCAGTTTGTGTATTTTGTCCTGTCTTCACTTTTGTAGTCTTGTGGTATTTGTTTTGTTTTGTGTTGTGGTCCTGGAGGAACGTTGTTTGTTTTCACTGTGTACCGTATAAATGGCTGAAATAACAACGAACATATTTCTGTTTGTTTTGTTGGTGTGTATGTTTGTCCAGTAAAACAAATAAAACTGGACGTTTGTATTTACTGTAAGATGCTCTGTAAACACAAAATAATGTCCTAATAAAACAAATTTATAAAAAGAGAGTGCAAGACACAAGAGCAACAAAACAATATTACAGCTTAAAACAACATTTAGTGCAGTCGACAAAAGTTAGTTTATAAGCTTCATTAGGAGCTGTTTACAGTGCAAACCAGAAAACTGATGCTTTACTGTTTGGAGTGAAGAAGAAACTGCCCTAGAGAAGTTCAGCACGGTGGAAACTGTCGGTCTGATCTGAACTCGCCATGGAGGCAGAAGAACCCTGTTTTAGAGGAACAGTCAGGTCAAGTCAAGTAGGTTTACTGTCACTTCAGCCAAATATACAGTACACAGTGAAACTAAACAATGTTCCTCCGGGACCACAACATTCCTTTTGCAGAACAACCTTCCTCCAGGATCATGGTGCAACACAAAGAACAAAAACAGAAACACAACAAAACTACAAGTCCAGGAAAGAGCTAAAGAGAGAGCAAAAAACACAAGAGCAACAGAGCAATAATTTACAGGACAATCAACATACAGTTCAGTAACAGGAGCAGAAACAGCACATTAAAGTGTGCAAAAATACCAAGGCTGAGATTGACAGCAATAAATAATTGCGCAAAAATAGCAAGTAGCAGCAGCAGGACTAGAGTATTTCCAGTGTCAATTACGGAGTTTTCTTTGTTTTTGGTGGAAGAGTTGTGTGTGTGTGTGTGTACTGTACAGTTTGTTCTCCAGTCTCAGTGATGTGTGTTGTACAGTTTGTTTTTCAGTCTCAGTGATGCGTGTGTTGTACAGTTTGTTTTTCAGTCTCATTGATGCGTGTGTTGTACAGTTTGTTTTTCAGTCTCAGTGATGCGCGTGTGTGTGTGTGTGTA
>JBBPCZ010000001.1:13511438-13522966 GCA_037974445.1 Brycinus macrolepidotus
GGCGGTGATCAGTATACTGGTGGTGCTGAATGCTGAGTGGTTGGAACACCTTTATCTGGGCACCTTGTATCTTTAGGTACTTCGCAGCCTGTCACAGCAAAACCCTTGCTCCAATTTCTTTCATTAAATCTACTCAATATGCCAAAGATAAGACAGTCTGATGGGCATTAAAGTTATTTTGTTATTTTGCACAAAGCAAAGCAAAATATAAAGAAAGAAGGGGTGGCTCAAGACTTCTGCACAGCACTTTTTTAGTTTTCATTTTTTACACCTTTTAAATAATCTGTTATCTTCTTTTTATATGGTGTGAACATTTTTTATGATGAATTCTGTATGAGCCAGAAACCAGGATTTGTTTACAGCAGTGAAGATCTGGTCTCTCCAATCAGGCTTGGGAACTACTGAACTAACCTTTGCCCAAAAAAGATATGATCTACAATGCTATTTCTGAAAAAAAAAAAAAGTCTGTCAACTTTGGCTCTAGACTGAAATACCTGAGAAGACATGATGGTTGTTAATCAGTGGAACTGGATCAGATCTCCTTTCACAAAAATACATCTGAACCACTTTAGATGAGAAGGTTGCAGCCCACAGTAATTAAAACAGTGATTTTTTTTTGTGCTCAAGCAAAACTCAGAACGAAGCCGTAAGTGTGAGGTTGCAGAGTGAAGAGCAGCTTATGCGGCAGGGCAAGTGCATGGTGAACCACATAGGAAATAATAGCCCTTTTTATAAATAGCTCCCCCATTTCAACAGACCATACGTACCTGGACAAACAGCTTCCCCCAAAAATGCTCAGGCAGGCCTGAAATGCAGCCATTTCAAGTTGCTACTTGCTTCAAAGTCTTGCAGGCTTATCTTCGGTACGAGAACTGGACGTTCAGTGGGGTTCAGGTTGAGATTCGTACTTGGCCAATCAAGAACATTCCATTTTTTAACCCTGAATAACTCCTCATTTGCTGAAGTGTTGTTTATTGCTATTTGGTTGGATCTAAGTGAGAGATTGTATATAAACGGGTCACAGTAAGGTCAACAGGACTGCATAGCAACACAATACCACCAAGCAAAAGTGCTTTTTGTCAATTTGCATTTTCTTTCTGTGCATTTTACAATTAGAATGCAGTCTTTGCTGATTGAAAAGGCCTCATAATCTCTAATTCGTCCTTCAAAAAACTGGGGAAAAAAAGGCTTATTGGATGACCACACGTGCCAACATAAAGCTTAAAGCGTACATATTTTGGATCTTCCATCTTCTATGGATGTGACTTCAAATTCATTCACCGAACAAGGATTTAAAAACCCAACTTTTGGTTTCAGGCTGATCCAATGAACCGCAACAACATGTGTCCAAATACTTAAAGAACAAAGCTAAACTTTTCTTCTTTTTTTTCTTTTCCACCTCAGGAATACTGAGAAGAAACAGTCATCAGCAATCAGAAGTCAACAACAAAAAACCCTTGAGGCTTCTCTCAGTTCCGGTCTCTCGCAAAGGTTAAACAAACAAAAACGTGCGACTCCACAACAAACAGATGCGTAAGACTGCACTTCCACTTTCATGCGTCAACTCATAATTTCACTTAACGCACCATAAAGCATACGGCAGCACGATGAGACACGGTGGGACAAAGTGTAAAAAAATCAGAAAGGTTTTTTAATTAAATACTGCAAAACTGAGAAAAGAAAACTAAGCAAATATTCAGTTTGTTCTCCATTGTTTTAAAATTGTCTATTGCATTTTAATTACCATGTTATACACAAAACAAAGCAAGTTCATTATATTTTTCTCTCTCATTCAAACATCACATTTCTTTTTCTTTTGTACAGTAAAGTGCTTCGTTAATGACTTCTCTGACCATCTGCAAACACCTCTCAGACGCAGACGAGGCCACGCCCACTCTCATGGTACAGCCCACTTTTGTGATAAGTTTGCCAATTCAATTCTAAAAAAAAAAAAAAAAAAAAACTTGTGTAAATCTCGAGTTTACTGGGCTTATTTCGACTCTAATTTGGCTCATTTCTTGATGTAGGTTTATTTGACAAGTTTTATTTTCTTCAGAACCTCCATTAATTGAGAGAAAGGATCAGGAGATCTGCAGGACTGGTCAGGAAAAGGATGTCTATTTAAAACACAATCAAAAGCAACATCATAACCGTGGAAAAATACTCATATTCACCGTCTTTGTAACAACTTCATATGTTTTACCATGGAAAACAGATCCATTCACTTTCTTCTAGTGGTGAAATAACGTTAAGGAGAAGATTCTGTAGTGATGCGACTGCTTTTGAAATCATATTCTTCTAGTAGTGATGCTGCATGTTAGTTCCCAACACTGGTTCATGAGGCCTCGTTTCATTTATTTCAGGGTTAGAACTTATTCCGGTCGGTATGTAGTTAAAAAATACCAAAATCTTTAATATTTCACTACAAATTCCCCATTCCTTTCATTTCTTTTCCTATTCCGTGTCTGAACAGCCTTCTGGGAGACATAGGCACAAAGATAGAGAGGCTGAGTCTTAGCAGGGTGACATGTAGAGCTACACTACCAGTCAAAAGTTTTTTCACACCACAGGTTTTGTTTTTACCACTTATCCATTTATTTCATAAACCGCTGATTCTTATTCTTGTTAAAGATTGGAAAGTATTTGAGTGAACAACTATTAATGAAAGTATGTTAAGTTTCCTTTATAAGATGAATGAATGTGTAACAGTGCATGTCTGACATCCTATTAACTGGTTGTGTGGTGATGCAGAGTCAAATTCTAGACTGTCTTTTAACTTTAAATGCACTCGTTAACTGTTTCATCACTTAACAGGTCGTTAAACATCTAACACTTGTCTGGTGATCCACATCTTAATTATTTTAGGTTGCTTATTATAGGTGATGAAAAAATTACATTTTCTGGCTAATAAAGGAACTCAAATATTGAACATACTGTAAATTTATTTGTTAGCTAAGAATACTGAGCATATTTGTAGTAAATATTAGGTGAGTAACATGTGAATGTAGAAAAACTTTTTTGACTGGTAGTGTGTGCCATTGTAATTTGCTGGAGCGCCGATTATATTCATCTGTTCGTATTTGTTCATCTTGGAGTGAGAGATTGTCAGCCACCTCTTTTTTTTTTTTTTTAAAGGTGATTCGGTCAAGTGCATCGCCACGAAGTCTCGAAGAGGCCTTTTAAAGGCATACTAGCACAAATCTGCTTCACACCTCACTCAGTCTGTGCTTCGAGGGAAGGCCATTTAGTTTAGAACATTGTTACAGGCGAGGGTAAGCCTAGCTAACATCCTCACTTGAAAACACACACACACGCACACGCACGCACACACACACACACACACTCTCTCACATCCACACACAAAGAAAAAGGTCACGTTCAGTGAACCCTGTTTCGACCCTCCTGCTGTACAGCCTCAGTGTGTTCTCCAGAGGAGATTCTGGTGTGTATTAGTGGAGGCATCATTGTGCCGAGATCG
Source organism: Brycinus macrolepidotus (assembly GCA_037974445.1). Classification (NCBI taxonomy): domain Eukaryota; kingdom Metazoa; phylum Chordata; class Actinopteri; order Characiformes; family Alestidae; genus Brycinus; species Brycinus macrolepidotus. The sequence goes on from JBBPCZ010000001.1 coordinate 13,514,917, forward strand.
CGCTTTTTCTCAGTACCAGCAGTCATGAGGTCCTGCGTTCACTGTGAAATGTCTCGCCAGATACTGTGTGTGAAGATCTTCCGTGTTGGTCAGGTGTCAGTCCTGTTTAGTGCTCAGAAGTGGAGTCTATGATATGCTTAAGACCAAGTCTGCGGCTGCCCCTTCCTGCTCCCCTGCAGTCTGAACTGAAGCACGAGGCTGTTTACATATAAGGAGCGTGTGCATCCAGAGACAGAGAGGATGGGACAAAACATAACAGAAAGAGGCAAAAAAAAAAAAAAAAAGTCAGACAGCCGATCCCTTCTTAAACATTTTGGCATTTCCATATGTGACTTCTTCGCCACAGTGAGAAAAATCCACACGTTTTTCAGCCCTTCAGTCGTGGCCAAGCTGGGCACGACTGAGCCCATGCCCAGTCCCAAAGTCGTCTTCTGTGTCATCTCAGACCTCCGTCCTGGCCAACAGAACCTCACCACAGTGTCTCTGTCAGTCCGAGGCCAGCGGGAGGTGAGATTATTTGACTGTGTCGGCCTTGCTGCCTATCCCGCGCCCTGTGTCTCCCTGTGATAACAGTTGTTTAGATAGCAGCATGAGTAGGCACATACATGGAAGGACACACTGTGCTGCCTGAGCTGGTGAGAATTTAGGTGTTATCGCTTTGAGTCACCCGCACTTCAACCCCTTTCTGTCCGGCAGCTGTAAATGAAAAGAGATTGAAGTTTGGTTAGTCTTTCGGTAGAACCGAACACATCAACATTATATCGTTCTTGGACTTTGCATTTTATACTGTTCTTGTCTTTGTGTCTCTGTGCGTCTGTGCAGTCAGAATATAAGCAACTTCCTCCGCAATCAATTCTGATCAAGAAAGAAACTAGAAACATATACAGTACTGTGCAAAAGTTTCATTTCTTCAAGTTTTACTTTGAATCACCTTGTTGGAGCAAAAATACGATTTTATGTCTTTCAAACTGTCTCTTTGGCACATTGAGCAGATTAAATGAAAGAAACAATAAATGCAAAGTGTCTAAAGATACAAGGTGCCTAGAAAAAGGTGCCCCAACCACTCAGCATTCAGCACCACCAGTATACTGATCACCACCTGATCATCTGGAATCATCTGCACCTGTTTCTTCACTGGTTCAGGCCTTAAGTTAGATGTGCTTTGTTATGCTTGAATGATTCATACATGGCTTGACAAACAAAGAACTGGTCAGGTTCAGGGACTGGATTGAAATTAAGAGTCTTTGAAAGTCCTTCAGGAAGCCTGGAGAACTGTTCCTCAAGACTACATTAAAAACACAAGAAGATCTGGCTCTTTGGAAGCAAAATATGAAGAAATGAGGAGAAGCTCAAGACCTCTGCACATGTACTGTAAATACAATAACAATCTTCAGCAAAACACTTGCAATACACTATGCAGCAGTAGAAACACACCAAGTATTCTCTCATTGTCTAATAGTTAATCAAAACTCTCATTATCTAATAATTAATCAAATAAATCCATGCTATTAGACGGTTTCCGACGGTTATGGCCACCACATGTGACAATGTCACGTCAGCCTTATTACACACAATCTGCAAATTTAACAGCTATAGCATTTTCAAAACAAATCATCTCAAGAATGGTGCAGAATGTTGCCTAATTGCTCTGTTAACTGAAGGTAATCAGTGAGGAGCCAATGAAAACAGTGGCTTTGCTTTGTCGTGGAATAGGTGTGTTCTTTGAACAAAAGCCTTAGCTTACCATCCAGCTCCTCTAAGAAAAAAGGTCCTGGAACTCACCCAGCCTGTACTTTTCCTTGGCCTCGGCTCGCTCTTTTGCGTCAAAGTACCAAACGGTGATGGCATAGCTGTGAGACAGTAAAAAAATCAGAGGTCAGTTGAGTTCAACAGTCCAATATATGCAAGGGGGCAATCAATCAAACAAAGAAAGAAAGCAGCACATTTCGAAAGAAAAAAAATCATCTTAAAATCCATGTAGTGTCCTTTTAATTAAAGCTCTTCTTTTAATGAATGCAGCAAAGCCATATTTGGTTTTTAGTTTCACCACAGCTGAATGCAAATTTCAATGGCATACACTACCAGTCAAAAGTTTTTGCACATGCTGAGATGCTTGCATGGTACACACGCAAATAAAGAAAGCAGCACATTCTGACAGAAAAATGCCTTTTGAAAATCCAAGTTGTGTCCAGTGTAATCATGCAACTTTTATGGACAACAGTGTCTGATAAAGTTCATCCCCAATAAAGTGAGGAAGACTAAAGATGGTGTTAAACTGAACAGTGGGCTAACAGAAGTGTGGCTGTAAAGAAATCATCCCCTGTTAGTTAAAATGTACTTCTCAGGTGTATTAGTAACAATTTGGTGTCAATTTGCATGATGACCATGCATATTTTAAAGACCCATATCCAATTTTCTTGCATTTGATTTTTTTCTCCAATGTGGCAATGTTTCAATGTTCATAATTCATTTTTACATTACCATTTTCCAACCTGTCTTTATCTCTTTTATCTACAATTAGACTGGTTGTTTTTTTGGCCTGGCTTACTGCACCATTTTAAAAGTTAAATTCAATTCACTATTTAAGATAACACTTTTTAAGACCTCAAAATATATAATTTAAAACAATTTCTTAGGTAGAAAAGAGACAATTAATTTAGTCCTACTTTGGAAAACAAAACTAGTTCTTAGAATATGGTCAATTCCAACCATTAACTGGTCTGAGAACACTTCAAATATATTAATTAGTTGATCTGAAGCACATACAGTACTGTGCAAAAGTCTTGAGCCACCCCTCTTTTCTTTATATTTTGCTTTGAATCACGTTGTTAGTGCAAAAATACTATATTCTGTCAATCCTGTCAAACTGTCTTATCTTTGGCATATTGAGCAGATTAAACAAAGACTGCATTAAAAATACAAGAAACTCTTGATCTTTGGAAGCAAAATGTGTAAAATAAAATGAGGCTCAAGACATTGCACAGTATTGTAGGTGACAATATAAGGCCAAATTTCGATGGCTTTCTCTACTGCTGGCAGGAACAGATGGATATCCAGCTGCTTGCTATTTGTTTGTGTTTTCTCAATAAGGCTGTACAATAGCTCTCTTTAAATGAATACAGCAAAGCCGTATTTGGATTTATCACCACAGGTAAATGACTCTGCATGTTCCAAATCAACAGCAAAGACACTATGTATGTCATCATTCAAACTGATCTGGGATCTGCTCACCACGTTGACAAGCACATCACCTCGGCCCTTTGTGTTTCTGATGGGGGAACAAAACTGCTCAAAACCGACTGCTGAGAAGTTGCGAGGTAGTCTTAACTTTCAGGTCAAACAATGCAGGCATCAGCACAGCTCCAACATCTGCCACTGAATATCACCGTGCTTCTGAGATCTCACGTGGGATTTGATGGCTTTGAGCCACTCGGTCCCTAATGTGAACATCTTTCCATATAAACTTAAATTTAAAACAATTTAGGACCTGAATTTCCCAGATTTTATTTAAAAAAAAATCCAAGATCATGTTTCATTACTACATCAAAACTTATATATGTAAAAAATCCTCCTTTCTGATTGGCAGCCCTGTAGTGTCCCTCATTCAAAAAGTATCTGGACTGAAACACTCCTTATAACATCCGCATGAATGGGCGGAGCTAAACATCGGTCGGCTGAACAGGCACATATCTGTAAATATGTTGGCATTTATGACATCACAAAAACAGTGACTTCAAGGTGAGGTGTTTTTTTTCCATATACGAGTGTATGGAATAGAGAGGATGAGACTTTAATCACTTTAATCACGCACACAGTGAGGAATTTGTTGTTTTTATTATATGAGCTCTAACTTCTCCCACTGGTCTTTTATTCTAGTTAAAAAAACTGAATGGATTCCTCATGATAATCAGCGGATTAGATGATTACTAATATAATTGATACTGACAGGCCCAAATTAAACACGGCTGCTTTTGTAGTAAACACCTCGGTGAGAGGGTTAGCAGAGCTGGGCAGGGGCTCATTTGTTTATTCCTGTCCCTCTCCCCTCGATGCTTGAGTGGTGATACTGAGCTGCTGGCCTCTTACACTCAGGAAAAGCGAACTTCCTGCACCCTTCCTCACCCCCTCGCTGTCACCGCTTCATACACACAGGAGACACCTAACCCTACTTCCATTCCCCTTGTCTACAACAAACACACACACACACACTCCTATTCCCAATAACACTATCTGTGCTCTAGATCATGCAAGTAACAAAAGGACGGTGTATTTTTATTTTTTTTTGGGTGCAATGTCAGCCAAAAATACTGCACAAACACCTTTCATCACAAGACTCTTCCTGAGGAAAACCGACTGAGACTGGCTTCTATAGCGCAAGATCAAATAAAGCCTGTGTTCAGAGGGAGGCAACGCAGGTGTTCGGCAGAGACGCAAAACTGAGTGGAATGAGTGTGTTAAGGTCAGGTGGGTGAGGGGTTATAAGTGCTTGTGTCGAAAGGAAGCGCAGGGGTGTGTGTACAGCACGAAATGAGTATGTAAAGTTTCCCAGACAAGAATCACAGAAAGAAAAGCAGCATACAATTAGAATCAAACAGAACAAAACAAAGGTGACAGCAGAAGGTACCAAAAAGCTGCTTGGAACAAATGTGTCCTAAGCTTACTCTACCAGTCAAAAGTTTTTACACCACCAGGTTTTTACCACTTAACCATACACTTCATAAACTGCAGATTTTTTTTTCTTGTTAAACGTTGGAAAGTCAACAAGTGAACAACTATACATGAAACTGTGTCAAGTTTGAAAGAATGAAATAATATGTGAAATAATAATAACAGTGCATGTCTGAACTCCTATTAACTGGTTGTGTGGTGATGTAAAGTCAAATTCTAGACTGTCCTTTAACTTTAAATGCACTAGTTTAACTGTTTCATCACTTAATAGCTTGTTAAATATCTAACAAATGTCTGGTGATCCACATTATAATTATAATTATATTATGTGGCTTTTTGTTGGTCAGTAGTGATGATTAAAAATGGACATTTTCAGGCCAGTGAAGGAAGCGAAATGGTGAACATACTGTACATTTATTTTTAAACAAAGAATTTTAAGAGTACTTTTAGTAAATTTTAAGTAGGTAACGTGCAAATGTGGAAAATCTCAGCATGTGCAAAGACTTGACTGATTCGACTGATCGAAGTCCTGGAAGAGGACTGCTCCATAGCCTGGGACCAACAGACTGAAAGGCATGGTGTATGGAAAAGAGAGGAGGCCCTGGTGAGCAGATCTCAGCACTCGACCAATTGAGTACGGCTGAAGAAAGTCTGATATGTGCCGAGGAGGCCGTTTAGACCCCAGCTCCAGAAAAACTGACAAAGTGACGAAATATCGAGATATCGGAGGGCAAAAATGGAACAAAAGGCATCGTGGGGAGTAAGCACTCTATTAATTATGTTATTTAACGTATCGTTAGTGTTTATAGTGTTAAACCAGCACTGATCAACAACCCAGTCCAGCACATTCACCCCCTGTGATATTGGTTTCTGCAATACTAATATCAGAGAAGGCTGTAATGTGCAAATGAGCTTCTAACCAATCGCAGTGTTTCTGACAAACTGATCAATCACAGCTCCAGGTGAGTTACTGGGTGTTTTGATGAATCGAGGTCTTCATGTAATCCAACAAAAGCCTAATTTTTAAGCGTCCGAGGTGTTGGCAAATCAGTGCATGAATGGGCGGGGCTAATCGGCTGTAGCCAGAAGATATATTTAAATGTGTTGGTTTTGTGACATCACAAAAACTATTATCTGAAAACAGGCTGTTTTTGTAGCTTATTCTCCATCTATGGACTGTATTGATGGGGGGAGTAAACGTACAATTTGAAACACTACTTACAGACTTTATGGCTTTTTAAGTCCAGAAAAGATATGATATGAGCCCTTCAATAGCTTAAAAGTCATCGCAATCACAATATGCAGCAGTAAAATTGCTGATACTTTGTCCATATTGTTCAGCACTAATGTAGATTAGATAAAACAGCAGTGATGTGTGACCATTTATACGTGCGAAACTGCCGGAAAAAAACAAAAACAAAACTGCAGCCAGTCTCAGATCACAGAGAAATATAAGCGTGGCGTGGGTGTGTGTGAACTGCCGCGTATCTGACTGAGCCTCAGTTGTTTCAGAGCTGCGCTCAGTGGAATTCGACAACACGTGACTCACCGCGTGGCGTAGGCTGGCTTCACCTCATGAGGGTTCCGCCGATCCGACCAGAAAATGAGCAGGCGGTCGAAGAGCGGTTCGATGTTAGCGACGACATTTCGGCCCTCGGGATACAGCTGCAGTAAGCCCCCATGAACCTGCATACACACACACACACACACACACAGAAAACACACACACAGACAGATTACACATCCTGACTAGACAAGGAAACCCCCGCTGCAACATACAGAGCGCTCATCTTTACATCAGGCTTCACGCTATCTGGTTGCGTGCTGTGCATGTTGTACACAGAGATGTTGTTTTTGGCAAATCAGGATGGTTTGACATCAGCGAGAGGGAGGGAAGCATAAGATCCCGTACCTTCACGTCCCAGTTCTTATTCAGATAGTAGATGCAGGTAATGCAGCGCCCGTCTCCGTTCGGGTTGTCCACGTGACGCACGTATCTTGTGCCGCTGCCAGGGTAACACGCCACCATGGCCTACGGAGGAAAGCAGAGAGGTCATTCGGAGAAACAGAATCTGAATATCACTTACAAACAAACAAAACAAATGCAACACTTCAGAAATATGCTTTTGTATTTGTTCGCAAATTAAGGTGATTTTCATATTCAAATTTACTGTTTACGGCAATAAAAAGATGGAAACTGGCAATAAGTTCTTATATTTATTATTACTACCATTATTATTATGTGACAGTGTTTAGTAGATGCAGGAGCCTGTAAACAATGAGCCGTTGACATTCTGGGAAATTTTTAGCCATGTAGGACGACACTACAGACAAACGCAAGCAGTCACACTACTTTGTCTACTTTCTTAGTGTTACAAAACTTGAAACAGGGAGTAAAACTCGCAAACAAAACCCTCCTGGAGCAGATAGCTTTGACATAAGGACCCCGCCAAGGACTGCAAACTACAGACCTCCGTTTTCAGGAGAACCAGCGATTTCATTCAGGATCCGGATAAAAACTAAAGTGTTAAAACGCATGAAGCATAGTCTATATTGTGGGATGACACTGCAGGTCAAAGACCCACACATATTAGAGGCTGATTCTACATAATAACGTAATACCTATATAATGCTACATATACCTAGATATTGCTACAATGAACTAATTTTTTTTGTCCCTGCCAGAGAAGTTTCAATGGATGTTCAAAAGAAATGGAAGTTTTAGACCCAAGGTCCAGAAAAAGAAGACAAAGTGACCGGTAGGGGTGTAAAAATGAACCAAAATGATGTAATATCACACTGCAAAACAACGTGACAATATGTATCACGGAGAATTAGTACTCTATTAATTATGATATTTGATTTAAATGCATTGTTTACAGTGTTTAACCAGTTCTGATCAACAACCCAGTCCAATACATTCATGATATAGATGGTCCGTATTCTATATTTTCAATTTTTATTTTTCCAAGACATTTCCATCCCTTAGAATTAAACAAGCTGTTTTTATTACTGTGCCTTTAAGACTTATCTTATTTCTGACTGGCTGCCCTGTATTGCAGCAACTCTGCTTAGAACTTTAACATTAATGGGCAGGGCTAAACTGCTGTAGGCTGAATAAGGAAATATATGGTTTGAAATCCGAGATGTTTTTGCAGATTAGTTTCCATAAATGGATTAAACTGATGGGGGGAATGAATGTACATTTTGAAACTTCAACAATATTTACAGACTTCTACTACGGCGTATTAGGGCCATTGTAAAAAAAAAAAAAAAACCCGGGTTGGGGAGGGGGGTAAAATTAGGAGAAAAAAGTCAGAAATTCTGAGATTAATGTCATATATTTGCGTGAAAAAACTCAGATATTCTCTGATATTGTAAA
>JBBPCZ010000001.1:13523066-13535734 GCA_037974445.1 Brycinus macrolepidotus
TCTCTCTCTCTCTCTCTCTCTCTCTCTCTCTCTCTCTCTCTCTCTCTCTCTCTCTCTCTCTCTCTCTCTCTCAGAACATGACAAAAAAGGAGGAACATAAGGAGCTTTACTGATAAGAAACAACAGACACTTTCCAAAAGCTTATCCTTCTTCTAATATTTAGAAGAAGCAGTACAGAGAGACAAAGCCTTGGATGTGCATAAACTAAATGAAATGTGCCACAAGCTGGAGCACTCCAAAGCATTTTTTGCCAAAAAATGTCACACTCCTTCTTCCCCTCTCCCTCTATCCCTAATGCAATGCTGGAGTTTAGACTGATGTTGAGGGCTGTCACTATCAATTATATTAGCAAGCAAGTTAATTTCTTGATGACTCACCCAGTAATCAATATTCACAATGTATAACAGCAAACATATAATCTGACTTTATATAAATAAAATTTGTAACTACAAACATACATGTCTGTATGAAATCCTATTGGTTTGGGTTTCCAAACTTTCCTTAGATTTGAGTGCTCATAGTCCACACCCGTGGAGAATGTTCAGTTTGGTGAACATGGCTATAAAATGATCATTAAACTAATTCAAGAGTGCACATTTTAATAGATAATTAAAATCAATCATACGTCATTTTAATTTGAATCATGACAGCCGAACTACAGGCTATTTTTTGATGAGAAAGACTGTGAAATGCAGCAACTGAGGAACTGAGAACAGGCCCAAGGCATTTGTCCTTCTGTGCTTGACCAGCTGGACTTTTGACCCCCATCCAGAGAAGAAAGGAAGAGAGAAAAAGTGGAAAAAAAAGACCCAGCACTAGTTACTAGGGCATGGTCTACATACACACACGTGTGTGCGTCATAATATCTAAGTCTGAACAGAGTGTATTTCTTCTTCTTCAATAGCCCCTAAAAAAACAAAAGCAACCCAGTTTCTATTGAATTTGGGGAAAAAAAACAAGCTTCTGAAGAGCTGCAAACTCTACGCATTAGTCACCTGGGAGGAATTTGAACGTTTGCTGTGGACATGCATTATACATCTAATGAATCAACACACTTCCAGGCTTTTTCATGTCTAAGATAATTAATGTTAACTGTTTAAATCCTGTGCTCACATCAATGTCTCACTAAGCAACACTTACTAGCTCTTCATGCCTCTTTGGTCATGGTGAACAGTTTCAACCGTGGATTGAAATACAGGTTTGTATGTGTATATGATGTTATTCCATGAGCAAAGAAACAAGGCTGTAAAGGACTCTCTAGAGCCTGAGGTGGATTTCTAAGTGACAGACAGACACACACACACACGCACAAACACACACACACACATACAAAGCTTTGGTGTAGCGTAATATAGTGTTCTCTCCCTTCCTGCATGTTCTGCTAAAATATTCAGAAACTACAGTGTGCTACTAATTCAAGAATATTAGAGAAGTATGAGCAGACCTGAACACGTTCAAAAATAGCTCGCTTTGAAGACCTTCATCATAAATATGCCACTGATGCTCAGGAGTAAGCAGATTATTTGGGACACAGTTTCACCTACGTTTACGACCTAAAGGAACGAGCAAAGAAAAGCAATTAATGTTTAAATTACAAATAGTCTATTCACTTTACCTCTTAATATACACCACAAATCCTGCCCTATTAGATTTCAGATTCTTTCTAAGACGATAAAGCTTTAAAAGGCTCTACAACTGAAGGAGGCAAGATAGGGTAAAGGTATTGAGAGTCACTGAATATACTTACATTTCAAAGTCACTTTCATGGAGCTTCAGATGTGAACTGATCTGAATTTAGTCTGGCTGCATATTTGAAGCTTTGATTTCTTTATTTCTTTGTGCTTTACCTTGAGGCCTAGCCAGGTCCAATTATAGTCCATGACCTAGCCTTATATATAAATATACATACATATATATATATAAATATACATACACACATATATATATATATATATATATATATATATATATATATAAACATAAAGAATCAAAACATTCTTTTAATGGCATATAAAGGGTAGCTAGTACTAGCAAATTGTGTAAATATGTACGGAAAAAAAAACAAGTATAGTATAAGCAAAAACTACCGTTCTACAATCCTTGTATATAAAAAGATTCCATGTATATACACTGATGCGCAGCTAATCCATATTCACATGTTATTCAAAACCTATTAATAAGCCATTAAGGAGGACAGATGAATTTACGTATCTAATAATGCAAATCCGAATATATGATGGGCAAAAATATACCAATGTCTATTTTTGCTTAACAAATATATACACACTAAGAAACATAGCATTTCAATCACATCCAGCTCGGAGAGGTCTTCTGAGGTCAGAATTAACCTGAAGCTGCACACATTCTGCAGGGGGACGGGAACAGCCGAGCAGGGAAAGGGAACACTGGGGTGATATAAGGTCACGCAGGCACAGGAACAGCGTGTGCCCACTCTGCGCTCTGGTAGCAGCCTTCCACATTTAAAACTCCTGTCAGCAAAGGAGCCTCTTGGCACCAACTCAGGACAGATGAATCAAAGAACAGTCACAGGGTTTGCTGGAGGCAACTCTGGGTCATGTGCGACAGGTTCTCTGGGTTTTTTGTTTTCAAAAAGTGGCATTTCCCTTATCTGACACTTCTGCTGCTTTCACTGTGTTTGGCTTTAAGTCTTTTTTAATCTGTAGAGTCATGCCCCACTTCTTTGTTGTTGTTAAGATGAAATGAACTAAACTGGGATTAAATGTCTAAATAAAGAGACAAGTTTGGATTTGAGGCACCAATTTGGAAAATGTAATGATGAGATATGAATCTTAATTATAAACGCAAAAAATTCAATGCCATCAGTTTACTTAAGCCATTTGAGCAGAACATGACGAGGCACGTGTGCGAGGCATTATCTGTCTATCTGTGTGTAAGTGTGTGCGTACGTGACTGCGAGTGGCTGAAATTCTCAGAACTGGGTCTGGTGTCAGGGATTTAGGCCTGACTCTGAGTCACACTGTTGAGAAACACGGCGAGGCTTATCCCACGTGTCCTGCCGCCCCACTCAGATTTCATCCTAGTTCCCCTTAAATCCCAGCGACATTCTAAACAATGAGTGACTCAAGAGTTGCAAGAGTCAAAGTGTGGAAGCGGCGACCTCATTGTGGTTGTGGCTCTCAATAGAGTGAAAGCCGCTTTTAGTCAGTGAACGCAATCGAATCGCTGAGCAGATGCTGCAGGACTGACTCATTCCCTTCTGTGGCACTTAGGACACCGCTTACTTTTACCTGAGTATCAATCACACGCCTGGTTAAAACTAGAGTCGCACAATATAGACAAATATTAGAACTGCAATTTTACTTCTACATATTGCAATTGTGATGCCTTTCAAGATATTAAAGGTCCCAAATCATCACTTTTCCCAAAAAAGCTTGACGTCTGCAAATACTGTTCCAAATTGTATGTTCATATAGCAAATATGCGAACAAATCTAAAAAAATCCGCTCAATTTCAAATCACAGGTTTAGTGATGTCATTTAAATATACATTTAATATACAACACATTTAAATATATCTCCTTATTTAGCCTACAGAAGCTTAGTTCTGCCCATTCATGCACCTTTAATGGTTAAAAATTGGCCAAAACGATTTGATTTTTCCTGAGTTATGTAAATACCTTGATTTATCAAAACACCCTGTAACGCAGCTATGATTGGTCACCATGTCAGTGATTGGTTAGAGGCTCATTTGCATATTGCAGCCTTCTGCAGTGTCAGTATCACAGAGACCAAAAACGTGATAACACTTAACAATTTATTTTGCAGCTCTAGTTTAATTATGTTATATTAAACATGTCTATAGATTAGGCGTGGGCGTAATTTTTTATATTCAAATAGTCTTTATTATAAATAAGCATTAAAAATCTAATAACTCTTGTAACGCTCATCTTGTCTCAAAACATTTGCCCTTGTCTTTACCGGCATCTTACTACCATGGCAGAAATGCACAGAAAAGCTGTTTGCCAACCGCCATTAAATAACAGAAAAAGAACGGGTTACATACAGCTGTACAGCACAGGCAAGTGTGTAATTAGATTTAATTGTACTCATTAAGATAAGCATTGTATCACAAAAGAAAAAAAAGAGTTGTGAAAAGCATGAATGGGTGTATCTCTCACTCTGTGTGTGTGCTAGTGTGTGTGTGGGGAGATCTTCAAAGAATGACTGAATGTAGTATTTCTGTTTGAAATACCCATCCCTGCTATTAATAAGATAAAGACTTTAATCTGTATCTGCAAAAAAGAAAAGCTCATGTGTTTAAACTGTGACTTGCTGTATTAGATTCAGTGTTCTTCAGGTTAAGCTATGGCTGTCTGGTGTTTTTCACAGCATAATGTGTTAGTGTGTGTGTGTGTGTGTGTGTGTGTGTGTGTGTGTGTGTGGCTGTCAGCGTGGTGTGCGCTGAGCTACTACCCAAGATTCAGTGCTATATCTGTGTGTCTGTAGCTCGGGGAGGGGCACATGAGGACACACTGCAGCAGACTCCCGTTACCATGTGGACAGTGTTGTTAAACGCTCCATCCCCTCCCGCGTCTTTTCTCTCGCTCTCTTTCTCCGTCTCTCTCTCACTCACTCTCCTTTTTCCTCCTGGCGTTTTGCAGGTAAACGATACCGTACAAAAGAGATTTCAGAGTAGGGGTTTTTTTTGTGTTAAAGCCATTAAAGCAGGCCGAAGCTGTTAACGTGGCACTGGCATTATTCTGGGCATTTTTCTGGGCATGGCGTGCGGACTCACCCTCACACTCACTCTCTGCACTTTGCTGCATGCCCTGTTGCCAAGGAAACGGTGGGGGAAATATTTTGGCCAACTAGCAAGAAAGGGGGCTGATAAGGCACCGGAGAAAAGGAGACGGGAGTGAGCAAAATAAGGGGGGGGGGGGGGGAGATTAGGGACCTTTGGGGAGAAGGAAAGAGAGAAGGGGGAGAGAGAGAGAGAGAGAGAGAGCAAGTGAGAGAGTTAGGGAGAATGAAAGAGAGCCAGTGAGAGAGATACAGATCAAATAAATACCCTTATAACCTATGAGTGAGAGGGGATGTAATAGACTGCAGGGACGAAGAAGTGTGAGGCAATGACATTAGAATAAAGCTCCGCCCCCTCTTCTATAGGGGTGAGAATCTTTAGGGACCTCACGATTCGAACCAATTACAATTCAGAGGGGTGTAATACGACGATAACACAATTATCAATGCATTTATTTCTATACAGGATTTGTTTTCTCACTGCGTGACTACACGGTACTTTTAAAGAAAATGTTTTTGAACTTGTTTACACTTGTAATTGTTTGCTTACACTTGCAATGTTTATTTGAATGTATGTTTTCTACATATATTTTTATTATTTGGTACTAGCCTCTCTTTATTTTGTCTTTAATTTATTGCAACTATATTGCACGGTGTCATAGACGTTTCAGAGGTACATTTACTTACGCTATACTTGTATAACTCTGTGTAACAAATAAAGAATCTTGAATCTTGAATAATCCATAATGAATTTACTTCCAATCTCTGTTATTAATAAAAACTAATGGATGAGACATGGCAAGTCAATTGGAAGGTTACATTTGCCAGCATAAATCACAGTATTGCGAAGAACCAGTGTTGGGAACGCTGTGTTAGTAAAATATCTTTGAGGTGGGATGTTAAACCTGGCCAAAATGCAGGAGATATTAATGCAGGGGGAACGGTCAGATTTTTCTACACCACAGACTGTCCGGGTGATTCCAAATTATGCCTTGTGTTCCATCAGCATTATGTTATATATTAACTTTTATGTGCAATGTCTTATTAAAGTCCACCATGTGAAATATCACTACTTATGTCACTACTAGTCTACTACTGATCTCTATTATGTACAATAACAGACTACAGTATTAATACCCCATCATTTGTGTATACAGCATAGTGTATTTCGTATAGAGTTTTTATTGGACTTTTATTTAGACTTTATGTTTTATATTGTTCTTGTCTTTCTGTCTCTCTGTGTCTGTGCAGTTGTAACATAAGCAGTTTCCTCTGGGATCAATAAAGTTTTCTGATTCTGATTTAGGAAATTCTTCCCATGGTTTCTTGTGTTTTCACTTGCAGAACAGCAGCTTAAGAAACACTGCGGTTCCAGCTAATCACCTACCCCCCAAAAAACACAACAGCAACGTCTTTTTTCTGAACCAACTGACCCTTTCGTCTCCGAACACTGACATCTAGCTGGCAAGAGTAACAGCCGTTTGATGGTTTTGATACTTCGCAGATGAATTAACTGTCAAATCCATTTGTCCTAGGAGATACATCTCACACATACACAAAAGATGCTAATCTTGAAAAGAAAAATTGTTATCCTACCCTAGAGGCTTTGGTGAGACTCACACTGACCACAAATTTATATAAGAACAAGAACAGATGGCACAGCTGGCACTAAAGAGCAGAAAAGGCCAGAGACACTCAACAAACCTAACATTGGACTGGAGTAAAACCCAGGGTCTCCACGGTTACAGCAAAACTGAGTGTGGTCCTGCTCCCACATGCCAAAGTCGCCACCCTTACATTCAAAGGGTCATCTAGCCTGGGTTCCTTTCTGCACAGGAAACATAGGGAGTTTCCAGTTGAACTTCAGCTACTGATTTACAATTTTTGGACCTTTTGTAAATACTTTTAAATCCGCTGTTAACCTTTCTGATTCCTGTTAACGAAAGACGGAACGTAATCCACTTTATAATGAGGTTATAAATACATTATTACAGTCGCTAATCTGTACATATTTACATTCACACATACTTCAGTCTAACGGTGACTGCAAAAATAACACTATATTTTATGAAACTACACGTATACACAATAGTTTTTTTTAATTCGCTTATAAACTGTATATTAAAAAATGTAGAAACCAACAGTCACAAGGCCATTTCCCAAGCAAGGAAACCTAGACTGTTAATACAAAATTCATTCAGCAGCATATTAATCGTATTAAAGCATATTAAGGTATATTTTAACAGCTATACTGTATATAAAAATAACTGTATACAAAAATGTAGAAACCAAACAAGAAAACCTATGAATTGTTATTATTAGACTGATCAAGCAGCATATTAATCCTATTAAAGCATATTAAGCTGTAGTTTAACAGCTAAACAGTACATAAAAGAACATACATAGAACATAGAAACCAGTACATAGAAACCAACAAAATGTGGGGTCAGGTTTAAGGTAAGGCTATTTAAGGCTAAAAACCTTTAAATTGTTAATAATAGATTTATTCAGTAGCATATTAATCAAGCTGTCTTATTTGCATTGTCAATTATAAAATGTACCAGAGCGAAACATGTCTTTAACTCACAATTCAATTTTTTAGATACTTAGGGACACTTTTTGACACATGAACTCAGGGCAAACATGAACAGGCCGGTCATGTGTTTGGAGGAGAACGGAAAGGAACGACCTGCAGTAAACGTGAAGTAAAAAGAGCATTAGATACTGGTGTGACCCAACTAGCTCAAATAACCAGATCTGCGTCATGGGAGCAGTTTATCTCTCAGCTATGTGGGCTGATGGGCATGATGGAATATTCAGAGTGCATATGGGTCGGCGATGGCATCCTGCACAGCTCGGCCTTCAATTTATATGGAAATATCTTTGCAAGACGAGGATTATGTTCTTAACGTGAACAAAAAAGCACAAATGTCAAACTCTAGGGCCTTTTTCTCCAGTCTAAATTTTCAAAGTAATTACAAACAGTGTGTCAAGGGTTACATTACTGTACGTACAATATTTTTTCTATCAGGAAACAGTGAGTTAAGAGCCTAGTCTGTCAAAAACCTCAAGCTTTTCTCAGTGTTCACTCGGGCAAACACAGAATAACACCTGCACAGAACAAGAAAGATTACACTATACAAGAAGAACCGACGCGCGCGCGCACACACACACACCCACACACACACACCCTCGTATAACGCACCAGCAGTAAGAATGCAGTGTTTTGGTATGGGTTGAAGGTTGTTACTGACAGAGTCGTCTTCAAAGCCGCAGAAGCGCCGATTCTGAGAGCTGATAGAACAGCAGCTTTGACCAAGACAAGGCGGCGTACAGGCGTTCATCTCTGAGCATGAAGAACAGGCACGACTCCACTGACCTGTGAAACTGCATGTTGCTGCCTACAAGGGTTTAAAGCACTAAAACATCAGACGACTCTATCACACCTTACCGCAGCTGCCCACAGCTTCCGCCGAGCTCTGAACAGCCAATGACGCGCCTGTTTACCACCGATTCCCACCGTTTCTAATAGTCAGTGATGCCTAACTGCAGTATACCCTACTCTTGCAAAAGCATTGAAATAACTATAGAACCGCAGTGCAATAACACTCCTGAAACAGTGGAGGAAACGTCTTACTAAACACTTCTGTTACCCATTTTTCAATCATCATCAAGTTTCGAGAAACTAGGCCTCAGTCTGCAGCACCAAGCAGCTGCAGGAAGATCAGCATGGTTGGTGCGTTTCAGATCAGGAGGCCTGTGTGCATAAATTAACACACAAATACATACAGAGAAAACTGCTCATGGCTGTCTTAACAAAACCTTATATCTGCAATAAAAAAAGGAGTAACTTTACAGCAGAAGGGAAAAAATGTACTCTTCTGGGCACATTAATGTAAGATTTTATTGGAAGCAATTTTAGATTTTTTGTAATAGTCCACTGGTCATGAAATATTCACAGTGTAAAGGAAAAACCGATATTTTCAAATGGTGTACATAACAAACAACAGAGAGACTAGATTTTGATATGGCAATGACATGAATGCAGGCCTAAACATTGTGTGTGTGTGTGTGTGTGTATATATATATAAAACCTATATATAAATCTTACCTTAGTGCGGCCATTAATAACATAATCCCCAAGCTGTCCATTGGCTGAGCTGTGCATGATGGCCTCGTCGATATGAGCCATGAGGATGCCGATGTTCTCACAGCCCGGCTCTTTGCCCTCCACCCAGGCTATCTGGTCTCCACGGATGTTCTTCGAGGGGATGCTCCTCTGGCTCACCAGCTGTCCTCCGCGAAATTTCCCACTGTGGTTCAGAGTCTCCACCTCCTCCAGGACCCGGTCCCCCAGCCGTGGGCCGAGGAACCCATCTTTGACGAAGATGCCATAGTATTTCATGCAAGGCACGATGTACAGCTGGGCAATGCGCTCCGCCGACCAGCCGCTCCCTGCCTCCACCAGCGGGGGCACGCAGGGGGCATCTGAAGAGGACGCGTCGCCCGTCGTGGGGCTCCACGCCACCTTGTGCCTGTTGTTGTGGTGGAGTCTGCTGGGTGAGGAGCTGCTGCAGTGGCTGTGGTGCTGGCTGTTGGCGGTGCATTTCCCTGCATCTGGTTTAGCCTCGGCTTCCAGCCTCCTCCTCTTGAACTCGGGAGAAGAGTCCGGGCCGTTGGCCGTTCCCGATGACCCTAAGCCCAGGTTGGCCTCGTCTAGAGCCCACGAGCCCGTGGCCCTGTTCTCCTCGTCCCTGCGTCTCTGATGCTGTGGCTGCCTGCATTTCAAGTCCCCGTTGGATCGCTTGGCCAGGAGAGGGCATTTGTCGTGTGGCGGAGACGTCCTGCCCGAGTTCTCCACCGACCTCAGCATGAGGCCATTCTGAGGTTCCACCAGTCCTTTCAGCTGCCTGTAGCCATTAGGCGTCTGGGCAGGGACCCCGCTGTGGCTGCCCTCTGTGGTGGCGGAGGGGGACAGGACCTCTCCGTTGCACAGCGGCAGGCCGGTTTTGGCTTTTTTCTTCAGCACCGTGATGCCCGGCCCCACCGTTTTGGACGCCAGATCCGCCAGCAGCTCGGCCGCCGTGCTGCTCCCGGCCGCGGGCCCGCAGAACGCCTTCAGCCCCATGCTCACCCCAGCATGCTCCGCCGAGCCGGGGGCCGCCTGCTCCGCCTTGGAGCTCCCGAAAGAGGGGCTTTCGTCTAAAAGGTCCGCGCTGCCCAGGCTCTCCATCTCATCTCGTCTACTCCCAGATGCGCACGTAGCTCACGTCCAATCCTCATTTTCTACTGACTCTCTCGCGCACATGGCTACGTGCTGCACAACTGGCGGCGCTGTTAGACCTGACCATGTCCAGAAACTTTCAGCCCAGAGTCTTAAAATCCAAAATCCTTATTCTCAATCACGGACCCATCGCTTTCCTCTGCTTTCCTAACGGAACAACAAAAGCAACACTGTAACAAACGGAACGTTCTAACAAATGAAACATTGTAACAAATGGAACATTCTAACAAATTCTAACATTTACTCAAACAGAGTCTGAAGCAAAGTATCACCAAACATTTCGCCACCAAACCGACCCAACTGACAGTCCATCGTTCACCTTTATCAATCTTTTTATTATTCGTGTGAACTCAGATCAGAAAACGCTTCCACAGCCAAAGGCCAGCAGCTCTAATCATTAACTAATAATTAGCAGTAAATAAAAGCACGTAGGCTGCTAGTGTGCGGCAAAACAGTAAAAAAACGTGCATTTTGTATGCTTTACGTGATTTCGCTTTTATAATAACAATCATACGGAATAAAACGCCCACAGTAAACTGCTATAGAGCAAACATGACGGGACATATTTGGACAGTTTAAAGGCGAAATGAAAAGCTCTATGACTAGAAGGCTTCATTTTATTAATAATAATAATAATAATAATAATAACATAAAGGTAACAGAGAAATGAGTGAAAGAGTGTGTAGCCTTACTACTGTCACAGTGATTGGAATCTGTGAAATGTTGTTTACCAAATCTATAAGAGGTAAACCGGACCACCGTTCATAATTTAGCTTAAAACTAAATAACTACTTAATACTAAATTACTAATACTAAATATAAATAGATTTATACGTATACGTATAAAAATAGACCTGGCTTACCTCTTATACAAGAAAGGCACGACACGAACGGCTAATATCCAGTATCGCCCACTCAAAGTCCGTTTTTGCAGGAAATAAAAACTCATTTAGACCCGTTTGAAAGCTGTAACGGGTCAGGGTCTGGTTTTGTGACCCGTACGGGCCGGTACCAGCACAGGAACCTCAGGCTCCGTGCTCCTCCTCGATGTGCGTGTTTGAGTCGGTGTCTGCCCCAGTTTTGCCACCCGTATTCCGAAAAGTCCCGCCCCCTCCGCTTTAATTGGCTAGTAGTATTCTATTCAAAGCGTGCCGTCCAACTGGAAGGGGGCTACTCCTTGCATATTTATGTAATACGATCTGATTGGCTGGCTGTTTCTTGCGGCCTCAGCTACGATTGGCTAATCGCTTGTCCCTCACCCAGCAAATCGACGCGGGGGGCCGTGCCTGCCGGAATACGGGTGGGAAAAGAATACCGCCTCACGACCACGTTCTGCCCAGCTCTTTGCCTCTTTCTCCGCGTCTTCTCTCTGTTTTTTCCACACCACATTCTTTCCGTCGTCCCTCTCCCTCTTTCTTTTCCTCCTTTCGTCCTTACTCTGCCTGTGGTAGTCCCTCTCTCCGTCCCTCTCCCTCTTCGTCTTTCTCCATGAGCCCTTCTGTCACTCACACGTGCGCACACGGGTCACGTGACCCTGAAACAACAAGACCGTCCCGGTGCTCAGATATTTCACTAAAGCTCAAAAATCATGGCAGGATGACAGTGTGTGACAGCTCTTAAATCAGTTTCAAAAGCAAAATCATAAACTGGGCATGTAGACTTTTAAATGAACAGAATGTACCTTTTACCCTAGCAAACTGGGTAAACAAACTTTTGCCATGTCATATTTTAAATTTTAATATGTGGATCATGTACTAAGCACCCCCCCAACCCCCCCACCTCTTTCTCCCCTCCCCCCTTAAGCCACACACATGCAGAGGATCAGCCACCCAACCACAACCTCTAACCTCAAAGTATTCAATAGGTATTCACACACACACACACACACACACACACAGCATGTGGCCTCCCTCTTTGTTTTAACCTGTATTATGCAAAGAACAAGAGAATCCATAGGAAAACACTGTGTGAACTAACATCATCACTGTACTGATTTGATGACGCCCATAAAGTTTAAAGCATGAAGTATATTAGAAAAAAATCCTGTCTTCTGTATAAAAATTTGATGCTGTATGTAACCACTGGTAAAGTTTTGAAACCCCAGCTCAAAATAAGCTGCAAAAACAGCCAGTGTTCATGGATTATCTGAGGGAGGAGCAGGTGCTTACAAACATTCAGACATACAGTGTATCAATAAAAGCTGTCCTTAAATTGATTTAAATATTATGTGGTAGACTGGATTCAAATGTGCACATGATTTCCAGATGAATAAAACATGTAAGAACAGCACAGTCATATCTTTCATTTCCCTGCATTTGGCAATAATTGGTTTAAATATAATATACAGATCCAGATGGACACAATACCAGGCACCCATACAGAACCAAAGAAAGTTGTTTTAAGGTGCTTGATGTACATTTTAAGCAGAATGTATGGGATGTACACAGTGAAGTCATGGAAAAGAATTCAACAACAAAACAAACAAAACAAAGTACAGTACTGTGCTAAAGTCTTGAGCCACCCATCATTTCTTCATTTTTTGCTTCCAAAGATCCAGACTTTCTTGTATTTTTAATGTAGTCTTGAGGAACAGTTCTCCAGGC
>JBBPCZ010000001.1:13548498-13561216 GCA_037974445.1 Brycinus macrolepidotus
CAAAGGGAACTTTTACTTATTTCATTACAATTCAGAGCAAATAGGAAAAGCACTCATGTACATAACAATATCCCTAACTTATTGTGAGTAGTGTGTTTACGTTTACGGCATTTAGCAGACGCTCTTATCCAGAGCGACGTACATCAGTGTGTATGTGTACACATAGTGTTATATGTTAAGTTTGTAATGTTACCTTCACCAGACACAAGACTGAGACAGACCATTATTTTTATACAAATTATTTTGAGCTTATGTTTATTTTTCACGGTTGATTTTCTGTTGGAACAATAAAAAAACTTATAACAATTGCTAAATAGTGATTAACTAAAAATGCTAGACACAGTACTTTAGACAACATATTTCAATACACACACAGAACAGAAAAAAGTTCTATAAAAGAAGAATTAATGATCTAAAAAACAGGCTACATTAAAAAGAACAAAAAATACAAGTCGGGGTAAAAATAACAGATGTTTCTTTCTACACTTTAACATCCCGCAATCGTCTTCACACATCAGCACTTTGTCTGCTTTATCAGTGATCTGTCTCTCGACTGGACAGATGGATCGGGGCGATTTAATGTAGAAAAGCTACATGATTGTGTGATTGGAAAAAAAGGAATAAGATTTAAGGTATGGCAGTGAAAAAGTGCTGCTTCTCTCAGTCGGGGGGGGGGGTCATGACGGTCATGCTCCCACATTCATCGCGCTTCAGTACAGTACTGCATTAACGAGAAGATCCACCTGCAACATCTAGGCGTGTTCAAGTCAGTAAAAGGCGTCCAGCCGGTCCTCCAAACACAACTAATCTCCATGTTCATGCAGAGAGAGACAGACAGGTGTGAGATAGAAGCCCCTTTTCTGCACAGCTCTGTTGTTTATGTGGGTTAGAGAGATACAAAAAAAAGGAATAAGGGAATGTCCATTCCACATGAAAACCACAGTTAAAAACATCTCCAGTAAGGGAAAGATATACAGATCCATAGGACGGAAACAGATGTTGGGCTAAACACGTTAAAAACAATACAATATTTGATATATTCTAATATATTCTACAATCTTAACCTGCAAGCTGTTGTCCGTCCATACAGTAAGGGCACATTTGTTTTCGCCGAATCAATCAGCAACCTGATAAAAGCTTAAGGTGCACTAGTGCCATTAATTAATTCATTAATCAACCAACCAATCAATCAATTAATTATTTCATTCATTCACTAAGGCCTAGACAAGTGGAGATGTCTCTCTGTGATGTTCAGTAATCTACTAAAGTGTCTATCAGAGCTGTGGAAAAGAAAAGGCAGGTCTATCTCACAACCAAGTTCAGCAATGGAAGGGTTAACGTCGTGGAAAAGTACAATAAAGTTTTCACTCGAAACCCATCCCGCGTCAATTTTTTCACACACTTGGGGGTGAAAATGGAAATACTGAGGTAAACCAGCTGAACACTGTTGACACCGAAACCTTCAGCCTCGTGAAGAACGTGGGACCAGAGAAGAGACGCGGCAGAGACGAAACATCTCTGTCTCCCTTTTTTTTTTTTGAAGGTTAAAGTGAATTCAAGTTTATATACTTTTCCGTCTCCTCGCAGTGTGAGAAACACTAAAGACAAACTTATATGTGGAATTATTTTCCTGTAGTTTTTTAAAGCACCAGTTAGGTAAACACTGTGATGAGCCAACACCCTCGAGCACACACACACACACACACACAACTGCCTGCCTGAAAGACCCTGTATGTTGGTTTCATATGGCTGAATTCTGGGACTGGAGTACAGTGCAGGTGTATGGATGCTTTAGAAAGGATGCCTTAACCACATTTTGTCTCAGAAACACTATCCCATCCACATCCCTTTACCACCATGCTATCTCTCTCCATAAACACACACACACACACACACACACATATATATACTGTCGTAAGGATAAAACTTCAACAGAGTAATATTGCAGGTAAATACAATTTGACAAGAATTATTACTCTTTTCCACAAAGAAAAATGTATGAAAAACACTCAAATGCACACTTAAATGTAACGTGTAAAAACCTGGCCAGCAGAAGGCCACTGCTGAGCAGGCCGTTGGAAACACAATGATCGATACGCAAAATTTGTAACACTCCTGGTCAAATGACATGATTTATTGATTTTTATATCTATGTAAGTACATATCTCTCTCTCTCTCTTTCTCTATGTACCTCTTTCTCTATGTATTTCTATGTATATATATATATATATATACATAATAGAATATAGAATATTATGTGACATAACTTTTAGTCCACAACTTGTTTTCCCTGGTATGTTAAATTCAGTAAATAAAGTAAAGTAACTGTGCAGAAGTGTATTCTGTGTACAGGATGTGCACTTACTTGCATAAGGAAAATCAACATACACATGTGACTTGACCAGGGATGTCCCAACTTTTGTATACGGCTGCATCTTACCTACAATCTAATAACTGTGCAAACACGGTGTGGCACATTATTGCTGGTGAAGTTCAGTTGGTTACACTGTATGTGAGTCACTGTATGTGAGTCAGTGAATTTATAGCCTCTTAATGCTGCCCCTTACTGGCCTCCTGCCACCACCTCAACAACACTAACTCAACACTGCAACACTCTGAATGGACTCGAGTCAAATCTGTGAAATATAATTGGAGAGAAGGTAATACTGCAGTGCATTTTCAGTGTGTCCCTTCCAGAGAAACAGCATTTTGGTTTTGTACTTTTTTTGTCCCTGAAATTTCTGATATCCACCGACCTCAAGTGAAGCCTACAGACCTGGGGATTATAGGAAACATCGAAAAAAAGGTGGACTACGCTGGATTCTCGCTGATCTGTTAAGATTATTATGCTGAATATATAATAAACCTCTGTTTGACATGTTTTCATCTACATGCATGCAGCTAGTCTCGAATCTACTTCCATTCAGAGAAGGTTCCAGCCTCATGCTCAGGCTGTGCACCACATGCTGCTAGATCACAGATGTTCATACAGACCACACCTCAGAGTGGAGCAGCTAGTTTTTGGGGCTGAAGGTTCAATGCAAACAGGGACTGGGGATGTTAAGCAGGTGTGTGTCATAGATACTGGAAAATATCACTGAAAATGTCTTCTGCTGAGGCCTAAAGAGGCTCTCAGACTGAGAGGGGCTTTCAGTCGTGTCTAAAGCTTTGTTTTCTGCATCTCCAGAGCAAGAAGCGAGAGGACACAGGGGGGGGTTTGTGTGGAGCGGAGGTTCCTCTCTCTCTTCTTGAGCAGGATGGGCAGTGTGTGTGTGTGTGTGTGTGTGTGTGGCCCGTGCCGTGAGTGTGTTTCACAGTGTTCATCCAGTCCGCTTGAGGAGTCGGTGTGTGTAAACACGTCAGGGTGGCACATTAGAAGTTTCTTTTACTGCTTTGGCCGTGATGTGTGTGTTCGTCTGTGCGTGGGTGAGTGTATGTGTGTGTGTGTGAGTGTAAGCGAGGTCGAGGTTGCAGACGGACGAAGGGGAGAAAAAGAAGGTCGTTGTGACTTTCATTTCTCTCTCCATTCCTCCGTCCTTCCGTCTGGCTCACTTTTTTCTCTCTCTCTCTGGCTCCTGCTGTCCGCGAGCATGTGTGTTAGTGCGTGTGCGAACGCTCAGACAAAGGCATCCGAGTTGGTGCCGTTGTTGATCTGGACGTAGATTTTGGGGTCGTCCTCGCGCTCCTGTTTCTGCCGGCGCAGCTGTTTGCCGTAACAGAGCAGGTAGCAGGGCAGACAGAAACCCAGAAGGCTGAGAACCAGCAAGCCCACATTAACCTGCACAAAAAATACACAGTGTCAACAAAGAAAACACTGATTTACTGTCAACATCATTTTTTAACATTTTACTTATTGCTGGGGAATACATTTAAGCCAAACAAACGCAATGCACTACTTTTTTCTGTGTTCACTCTCAGTGTAAAAGTTATTAGTGTGTCCTGATCCTCACCCAGAGAGGGTCTCCCTCAAGTGGGCCCATCATGGCCATGAAGAGAGGCTGCTGCAGCAGAGCGAAGAGAGCGCTGATCAAAGACTGCATTCCTGTCAGACTGCCAAACTGAGAGGAGGGGTACCTGCATAACAGAGCAAATAAACAGTCATAAACAGCATTCAGGCAAACAAACAAACAAACGTCCAAATCAGAAATTATACTCACACGGCAGCATACAAGCCACCCACAGCAGAGTGGATGAAACCCCTCACGATGGTGTGCAACACGAAGGACAAAATCTGTGGAGAGAGCAAAAGTCATGTCTTCACAGTGCAGAATTATACAATAACCTCTCCCAGGAGCCCTGCTGGCTTTTCCTGTTTCCAAAAATAGTTTCTCTGATGAATAAGTAATGTTCTAGAGGCCTGGGAATGCCTTGTACTGAACTGTAGTAACACATTCATCCACCAGGGGTCTCAAAACACCACCCACACTGCAGCAGCTGCAGTAACATGTGAGCTCGCTTTGCACCACTTCCTCCCCTGTGGCTTTCAGTGCACTCTGCATGCGATGGGACACAGAGAACACTGTCTGCGTTTATTTTACCTGGAGAGGCAGGTTGGGCACCAGACAGATGACCCCGAAGCCCACTAGCAGCAGATTGGTGAAGATGAAGGCTCGGGTGGCGTTGCTAATTTTCTGGATTTGTCTGTCGCGCTTCTTTGGCTGTGTGGGGTCCCTGAGAAAATAAAGAGAAAATAGAGCATGATTAACTACAGCTAACTGGACTTAATATTGCTGCATATCTCAATATCTGTTATGCGATATTAAAAAAGTGGACAAAATGGCTTTTCTGATACAAAGACATAGAAAAATCACTTTCAGCTCAATAGACTTCAGCTTGTGTAAATGTGAAGAACCATTATAAATTTTTAAAAACCTCTGCATAATGTAAAATTTCTGTACATCATTATTATTATTATTATTATTATTATTATTATTTCCTATAACCATACATAATCAGAGAACACAAACTACTTTACTGCAAGTACAACGTACTGCTCAAAACTTTCTACTGGGGCTGCACAATATATTGTCTGCGAATCGTTATTGCAATATCGGTCTCTGCAATACTGCAGAATGATATTGCAGAATGCTGCAATATGCAAAGAAGCTGCTAACCAAGTTTTTCTGGCGAGTTACTGGGTGTCAGTGAATCAGTGCATGAATGGGCGGGGCTAAACTGCTGTAGCCAGAATAAGAAGATATATTCAAAAACGGACTGTTTTGTGGATTCTTTTCCATATATGGACTGTATGGATAGGGGGAGTAAATGTACCACTTGAAACAATATTTTCAGACTATGAACCTTTTTAATTCCGGAAGTGATTATTTGGGCCCTTTACTATCTTGAAAGACATTGTAATCGCAATACGTAGCACTAAAATCGCAATACTGATATTTTGTCCATATTGTTCAGGTCTACTTTCTACTCATCGCTTGTGTGGGCACACTAAGATGAAGATGTCCAGAAAAGGAAGAACATTCTTAAGCTCTGTAAACACTCTTAAAATCTGTAAATGTAATAAGACCTTAAGGTTAAACAAAGTATTTTTAACAGAAAAAGTAGTTAAAAGCAGTTTTCTTATATCAAATGTACAATTTATAATAGAACGCTCCTGCTCTTACTCACTCACTCACAGGCTAAAGATTCTCCACAAGGGGGCACTATTATCAATTCAGTTGGTTCTGGTGCATCAGAAGAGCTCTGCATCAGTGACACTGTGTTCTTGTACGTTTTGTACATTTGTATTGTGGAGTGTACACTGGAGTGTATTTGTCCCACTCACTTGACTTGTTTCTCGTTGTCATCCTCACATTCTTTTAGTCTCCAGTCCATGATGTAACCAATCACTGGAGCAGTCAGGAGACACAGCAGCTGCAGCACTCCAAAGATAGAGGTGTACGTGCTCACTGAGCCAGAGAAAGAGCGAGAGACAGAGAGCACGAATGAAACAGTAAGCGTAAGTCTACTACGGTTTTATTAAAGGTACTCTGATGTTAATACAGCGGGATGGATGGATGGATGGCTAGATATTATGGATGAGATATGAATCCGGGCACCGTCTCTAATTCAGACTGTAATCATTTATTGCTTTGAAATGACAAAGTGAATCAGTGTCAAAAGGAGGGAGGCGTAGGATGGAGAATGAAGAAGGATGCACATAATTTAGCCCACGGTCTTACCCTCTTCCATCTTCTCAGCTGAGAAGGCATCGAGAAGCGTGAGAGCAGGCAGAGAGAGCACAAGACACACACAGAGCGAGAGGAGTTAGCATCATGTGCCTGAAGCAGCAAGTGGAGTGGAAACACCACCTCCAGCATCAACAAGGCATTCACAAATCAGATTCGTGCCACAGAAAAGACTCTGAAGCAAATAGACAAGCAGTCAGTAAGACATCTGACAGAACAGACAGTACAGCTGACCTCTGTGACGTCATTCATTACTTCAGTGTGTGCATCTAGCAGCTTCTTGTACAGG
This sequence comes from Brycinus macrolepidotus, assembly GCA_037974445.1. Classification (NCBI taxonomy): domain Eukaryota; kingdom Metazoa; phylum Chordata; class Actinopteri; order Characiformes; family Alestidae; genus Brycinus; species Brycinus macrolepidotus. Next base: position 13,554,973 of record JBBPCZ010000001.1, read on the forward strand.
GCTGCACAATATACCATCTGCTAATCACTTTTGCGATGCCGATCACTGAAGTACTGATATCGCAAAAGGCTGCAATATGCAAATAAGCCTCTAACCAATCACAGGGCGATCAATCTCAGCTCCAGGTTACTGAGTAACTGGGTGTTCTGATGAATCGAGGTCTATACGTAATCCAACAAAAGTCTAGTTTTTAAATTGCACTCCTGACATGTTGCCCATATTGTGCAGCCCTAATCTTGTGGAACATCTCAAGACTTTTTAAAAATTTTTTTACTAATACACACACACACACACACACCTGTGCTGAGGTCTCCGTCAGTGAGGGACTCCAGAATGCTGTTCATGGCGCCCATGTAGAAGATGAGCCGCAGCTGTGTGACGCACATGGTGATGAGGCTGAGCATGAAGATGGGGCTGAAGATACTGCGCATGAATGACTGGGCTACAGGGAGAGTGAGGGAGAGAAGAAGAAAGCTTCACTACAAAGCAAGTGCTGTCACTCTTTTAAAATTAGCCATTAATTAGCCTTCAACAGCGGTACATTAGCATTGGGACACTTTAAACATTTAACCACTGGTAAAATGTAAGGTTCTCTAGGTTACTGCATAAAATGATATTTGTTTAAGGAAAAAAACACTTTCAGCACATCAAACTGATAGTGGACTCCAACTAGATTACAGTAAAGGACAGTGGTGGTGTTACAAAGTCATTTTGTATGCAAATCTGCAACAATGATTTGAATTTTTTTTTTTTTTGTCTGTTTAAAAATGTCACTTGTTTTTACATTTTGTTTGTTAACACAGTGAACAAAATACATTGATAAGTATGGCACGAATGTCCAAATACTCTTTTTTTGCTGTAACATTCTTGAGAAACTTGGGCCTAAGCCTGGGTGATCAGCATCATGTTTTCTTGTTAAAACCATCAGTGCTACAGTGTTCCTTACCACTAGAACCACCATGCTTTTAATGTTGCATGCACAGAATTCAGATTTTTCATTTATTTATTCAGAGTAAGGACTACTTCAAGTGTATAGTGAAGCATACTTCTATTAATCTGCTTGCTTGTTCAGAATTGTATCTTGTGGCACAAACTACAGGACATGGTAGATCATGCTCTGTACGTTTCGACCAACAAAGAAATCTACATAAAAAAAAAAAAAAGGTTAAACACCAGCTTGCCTGTTCCTACATTATTTCAGGTTCAGTACTCAAGTGCCGTAACTGGAAAACTACTGCAGCTCGGTCATCTTGACCTAAAGAAGTGGATGCCGCGCCCGTCACATGCCTTGTGTCGAGACACGGCCAGGAATGCTTTTTAATAACGGGGGCCTCTGTACAAATGGAAAAATAATTCTACAGGTGCTCTGATGGCAAGGCAACAGCTATGTGCCCCATCGTCCATTACAAACTGAAGGTCTTTGGCCAGTTAATGATCAGTCAGCTTTACGGCAATAAATTCATTAGAAAGGCCTTTATGAGGGTGACCACAGCTGTGGCCAAAGTTTATTACCTAGTAGTTGAGGAATCTCCCCACACCCTCTGAACACACAGACACACACACAGACACACAGACACACACACACACACATAGAGCTGTCTTGACACTGAGGTCTACAGTAACTGACAAGAGGAGCAGAATCGTGGGGGTTTGAGGGTATTAGAAGGAGGAGTAGATCAGCATCATGTCTTTCTTTCCAAAACCTTCCACAGTCTATAGACTGGACTCCTGCCGAGTGGCTAAAACAAATCACTCCCTCTTTTCTAGTTTGGCTCATTACTGTCTGCCCTTGTCCCCCATCTCCTGCCAGCTCTGGCACTCGATACACATACAACTGCTACAGGACTTCTAGGAACATAGTCTGAATCAATTGCATGGTCCGTTTGGCATAAAAGAGTCCAACATGGGACCCCTACTGTGAGTTAAAGACCCTAAAGCAGGGCCAGTCTGAGAGCAGTTTGGACTAATTGTATGGTACAGATCTAGGTTAGTGTAGGCAAAGTGCATCCAATTCTTCTCCATATGAAGTCTGAGATTGGCCCCAGTGACCCAATCACAGGCCTCAGACCTGAGACACCGCCTTCACGTTTGACTCTGGCTACTAAAGGAATTTCCATTCACATAAAAGAGTTCTATTTACAACCATTCATTAGCCCCGTTGTTTTCTTGCGTATTCCTCACCACGCTCTGGATCAGGACACCAGCCCAAAGCGATGAAGGGAAAGCCTTTGTAAATCGCTTGGCTTGAGGCAGCTTGCTGGCAAAAGGCCTGTCTCGCTTTTTCTTGTCTGTCTGGATGAATGTGAGCTTGAATAAGACTGGCTTTTGGCAGGATTGCGTAAGTTGCCAGAAGTCTGCCTGGCAGCTGTGTGAGTTGAAAATAATTCAGGTGTAAAATCTAATTAGTTCGACTGCAGGTTCAAGGCTTGGGACACCGCATGCTCCCAAGTTGTGTCATAAGTCAAGACTCAGAAGTCAGTTTATGGTCAGGGTTGGGATTCAGCTACTAGCCTCTCATTTTAAGAAGATGTTCTCCTGGTCATAGTCAGGAGATACATATTAACCCTCAGAAACCAACTGACACAAGCTTCCTTGTGTTTGGGTCGACAGTGGAGGCTTCATACGTCACAGGAAGCTTTGTTTTGCGATCATATGTTGGGTAAAACCAGAGATCTCACACTTTAAGGAGGGGTAAGTGGCGCTTTTGACTGTTCTGAAACAGCACAGACAGAGTCACTATAAATACATAAACTCCAGAGAGGACAGACTTATTTGTAATTGTATTTGTACATAGGTCAATTCATATTATAATACTAATGTGTAGGTAGGGTGAAGATTCCCAAAAGCTTAAATATGAATGCTTGTGGATTTTTACATACAATTTTATAACAGATTTTCTGATTTTTGTTGTTTTGGAGGTCAGTTGCGTCCAAATAGTACATTACACATTGTTTAGGAAAAATAAAGGATCTAAAAGTTAAAAAATAGGACACATACACTCCTCTGAAGCCTTGCACTGCACCTCCAGGTCAACAGTGGACAGGCAGAGTTTGTTGCCATCCTGGGTGGCCAGCATTTTGGGCTGGTTCTTCATAGAGTTCCCCACACTCAGCCTGCGGCCCACAGTGGTCACCTGCCTGTAGAACTGCTTTCCAGTTATCTTGTGGTCAAAGCCCAGCCAACTGAACTTGATCTTCACACTGAAGGAAACAAGAAGCAGACAGAGAGTGAAACTAAAGATTGACATGCTGACAAGAACTAAACGAAGTAGAGCTTGACAAACGGACAGAGCCAAAAAATCGATATTCTGCCTGTTGCAATCAACTGACTGTAATTGAAACAGTCCTAACAGATGAGCACATAGAACTGAGGTCATGAAGAAGACTGATGGAGCATGAAAACTCATTGCAACCACACTGTGCAGGCAGTCACGTACGTGTAGTCCATGTCCTCGGGTCCAGGGAAGGGTTCCAGAGGCCAGTTGAAGAAGCAGTTGATGAAGACGAGGCCAGCACAACCAGCCCAAACCAGAAGGATTGTGATGAATGCCACGCCCAGGTCATAGATTACCTGCAAGAACAACAGAAGCAGTTCCTTCAGACCCTAAGAGATTATAATATTTACTGGACAACACATCTTTAGATTAATACCTAATTTATACTGCTAGGGTTCAAGGGGGTTATTGCCGAAATGACAACAAACCTACTTGACTTGACTTGAATATTTGGAGCTTTATTCGAATTAGGACTTTATGTGAATGATCTTTACCTTAATGCCAGGAAAGGTGACAGCAGAGGAGGCATAAGATCCAATCATGAACGCGATGAAAGTTGAGCGAAGATCTCCAAACATGTTGGGAAGCTAAGAAACACACAGAGAACAGATAGCGATCAGGAAACTGGTCAACGAAGCGGATTATAACCGTCATGGATTCAGTGGTGAAGAGGAAGATGCTCTCAAAGCTGTTTTATGGATGACCTCCTCTATGACCTCCTATTCCAACATTCCAGCACCGTCGTCTCAAGACTAATCCAGCCTTGGAGCACTATTGCACCTCACAGTTCACGTGCCATCTGCCAGACAGGTTTATAGTACAGAAAATTTTTGCCTCTGCTTTATTTGTATGTACTTCTTTTCATTTAAGTCTAATGTTATGCTGTTTTTATCTATACTTTATTGTACTTTATGGCTGTAACAATAAAATCAGCATAATAATAAAGCTGTCTGTCTGTAAGGACAAACAGTCACATCACCTTAAACAAGAATCTCTAAACTTTAAGAACAAGCAAATAAACACCCTGTTACAACACCGGATTAATGTCCATGGAGATAAATATTACATCAGCATAACAAAAAAAGGAGAGTGAAGAGGATGGGGAGGGGGTTTCTCTTTCAGATCTAACTGCAAGATAAAAATATTTTTAGTAGCTAGAGAGAGAGAGAGAGAGAGAGAAAGAGGGAGGGGGGCTTGCATAATGATATTTCCTTTCAGTAGGGATGAAGCACTGGCAGTTCCAAAATGTGGGCTCAGGATAAACAACTGTCAGGGACCTGAAGGCATGAAAGACGAACAGAAAGATAAAGAGAAACAGAACTAGCGAGTGTTACTAAAAGTGTTCGGTATTTTCCACATGCACTGAAAAAAAATAGTTCTTGATTTAAAAGTGGACATTAACTAATTATATTGAATAAATTAAATACATTAGAACCATGTCATCACTTAGATTGCTTATGTTCTTCAAAATAAAGGCACCCAAAGTTTTTGCATTGCCATAGAGAACCAAAAAAGTCTTTTTGATGCATAGATCTTTAAAGAATGGTTTGAAGAACCTTGAGTTGAATGGGGTGTAGAGCCTTGCAATAATTACGTTCATGCAACATGTTTTATTTGTGTGGAATTGATGTGCACATTTGAACAAAGTGACTTCAGCGCAATATCTCAGTGTGCTTTAAGAACTTTTTGAACCAAGTCAATTCAGTGCAGTACCTCCGTGCTTTGAGAACTTCCATGAATCAATGTCGTCATCCATACGCGCAAACACTTCGCGGTACTCTTACATGCCTATTGGTGGCGGTTCACTTCAGTTTTTCCAAGAACATGTTCTTCTGGCATCCCTCCCTGTTCCACCCCCCCCACTCCCACTCCAAACACACACACACACACACACCGCAGGCCGGAATGAAGGCTCCTGCCTGGAGTTGCACCCAGACATCATTCACTGCCTCCAATTAGAGGAAAGGTCGTCAGCGTTAGAAAGAGCCAAAACATTCCAAATGACACTAACAATAAAGAAGAAAGAAGAAGCTGAAGAACCTGTTTCTGGTCTGTGGGCTGCAGAGTCCACCCAAGGCACCAAACACAGGCCCACATGAAGGACTTGGCAGGACAGAGACTGCGTCTCTTATGCAAGGCTACAGAAAGCTGAGTGAGCAGTAAACAGGACAGAGCAGGTTTAAAGCACAGCACACACACGCACAGAAAATTGTGACTTGTGTTTCGACACCACCACTGTTGTCCTTCTTCTTTATTCAGAGAGAACACAGTCACGTGAGGCAACAGACAGAGAGAGGCAGCAAACTTTCACCCATATCCCCTCCCCCTCAACACACACACTCACACAAACAGTGTTCTTTATGCTCTTTTGCACTTTTTTTAACTTCCAACTACTTTTTATGTTTCCTGATTTATTATATTTAGGTCATTCCTGTAGAGCACAATGAATAACTTCTGTTTAGAATCGAAATTTAGCTTTTTTTAATTTAGCACTGGAGCTACAAAGCACATCTTGGTTGATCCACTACATTTGGGTTTAGAGAGAATTTTCATAAATTTAATTTTTCCATTTATTCCTTTAAGATGCACTACTCCTTTTGTAAAATCCTCCATCAGGGACAAACGACACGATATATTGGACAGTCAGTTATGATTAGTATATTGTCGCTGCCGTGAACCAGTGAAGAAACAGGTGCAGATGATTCCAGATGATCAGGCGGTGATCAGTATACTGGTTGCAGGGGTGCAACTACTCACTTTTTTGGGGGTATGCAACAACAATTTTGGCGCCCTCCGATTTTGGCAAACCCTCCCCCCCCATGATTTAAAAGCACAAGAACAGTTCTAAAACATAAATGTCAATGATATTTTTTTTGTCCCTCCCTTGTTTTGGCGCCCCACCCCCCCACCCCCCGCGGTGCGCCCATTTGCACCGCATATACTACATACCCCATTTTTGCGCCATTGACT
>JBBPCZ010000001.1:13570963-13584364 GCA_037974445.1 Brycinus macrolepidotus
AAACTGGTCAGGTTCAGGGACTGGACTGAAAATGAGAGTCTTTGAAAGTCCTTCAGAAAGCCTGGAGAACTGTTCCTCAAGATTACATTAAAAATACAAGAAAGTCTGGATCTATGGAAGCAAAGTATGAAGAAATGAGGGGTGTTCAAGAAATTTTGCACAGGAATGTACAAAGCATTGCAGTGAAGTTACTTGAGGGTGGTGAAAAGAGGCAGCACAGGCAGCAGTTTGCGGAGTCCATCTGCATCTAGTCCCTGAGCATCCAGGTTCAGCTGTTGCAGGTCTGGGCTCAGTTGCAGCAGAAACGCCAGCTCACTCCAGTCCTGATTCATCGAAACACACTGACCTGAGGCCTGCTGGGACAGAACCTTCAGCCAGGACTGCAGCCGCGCAGGCAGTTCTGGGTCCTGGGCCTCGTAAAGGCAGTGGCACACGTTCAGCTGCCTCTCTGGACTGAGGCTTGAGCTGTGGAGCTGAGAATGGAGCAGCTGCAGGACAAATGCAGGGGTTGCAGAGGGCAATGGCACACACGAGGACAAACGAGGCCTTGGCTCATCACAGAAAAGGCCATCCAGGATAAAACGGGTCTTGGAGACTAATAGGCCAGAAACAAACCTGTGTGCAAGATAGAAAAAATGATACGTTTAATGAAGAACTCAAAACAATGGCCACATAGGAGCCTTTCAAACGATTTATAACAGACTTTGCTTTTATACACTGGCACTCAAAAGTTTTTATTTATTTATTTTTATTTTTTTTTACCACTTTCCATTTATTTCATAAACTGCAGATTTCCATTCTTGGAAGGTTGTTGAGTGAACAACTATCAAATGAAAATGTGTCAAATAAAACAAGCTTCCGTAATAAAATGGAAAGAATCTGTAACAGTGCATGTCTGACATCCTATTAACCAGTTGTGTGGTGATGCTGAGTCAAATTCTAGACTGTCCTTTAACTTTAAATGCACTTGTTATCTCACTGACTGTCACTTAATAGCTTGTTAAATATCCAACACTTGTCTGGTGATCCACATTATAATTATATAAGGTGGCTTTTTGTAGGTCAGTAGGGATGAATAAACGGGTCTTGGAGGCCTATTAGTCTCCAAGACCCATTTTATCCTGGACTGATTACATTTTCAGTGGATATTAAGTGAGTAACATGCAAATGTAGAAAATCTCAGTGTCTGTCAAAACTTTGGACTAGTAGTGTACACTGACCAATCTATGACTGATTAAACTACTATGTATTGGTAAACTAATATGTAACTAATATGTATATGTAATATGTAAGCACCCAGAGTGCTTAGTATGTTCTTAAATTTAGGGTGACCAGATGTCCTGAGGTGTACCTTGGTGCCAATTACAAATATCTAATTATGTACCTTTTTGACTGTTCACAATACTTTACATTAGTCCATCCAGTGTTAAAAGAAGCAACCATAATCTTCCTCAATTCTACTGTTCTTCTAACGCAGGAACTGCTATGTCTATCAAAGATCTACATAAAGTCATTGCAATCAATATCACCGGGTTTATTGTTTGTACGCAGTATTGTAGTAAATTTATGTGATAAATTTGAAACTTGCTATCTTTTATAATCTTCTTGTGAAAAAAAAACTACCCTACCCTTTATGAGAGCTTGAGAAAAGTCCCGTTATTTATGTTACTGTAAAGTTAAAATTAGAGTTTTGACATATTATAGTTATTTATCAGATGTTTATGTGAGCCTGTGAGAACAATTAGAGCTTCACAGTTAATGTAACTGGAAAGTTCAGCTGAGTAGTTCAGCTTATTATACATAGTAGCAAATGGGCATTGAGATGTAGCAAAAATGCACCTACACTCAAGGGCGGTTTTATCAGTTACATCCACACTTTGTAGATTTACAGTTACTGATTGTAGACAACCTTCTGTCAGTGAACCTGACAGTGGAGTGTACCTCATTCACCGCTATGTTTTACACTATCCTGGTCACTTCGTTATTGTTATTGTTAACTAAACTGGAAGTTTAAAATGAGTATTTTAACATATTACACGTAGTAGCAAATCAGAATCAGAATCAGAAAACTTGATCCCAGAGGAAACTGCTTTTGTTACAACCACACAGACTCACAGAGACACAAAGACAAGAACAATCTAAAATTTAAAGTCTAAAGTCTAAAATAAAAGTCAAATAAAAACTCTGCAGAAAAATATTCTGTACGATATACACAATGCTATTTCCCAAAACGCTGTGGTGTAAATACTACTGATAAATAACTTACTGCTAAATAATTTACCAACTCAGATAGACCCTGAGATGAAGCAAAAATGAATATACTGTATTCTGTACCTGCAGAACAGATCCATGTGTCCAGATTGATGACTCTCTCCGCAATTAAGTGCCTTCTTAATACGTCTGCGTAGGAGATGTCGCGGCGGTCGGAGTTTATTAAAAACGGACACCAGACGCTTGAGCACAGCTGGAGGTTGCAGCCCCACCATTGGCTTGAGTCCTGAAAATGGATCTGAACTTGAGAACGACTCCAGCACATAATAAAGAGCAGCGAGGAACTCTTGCACGCTGGTGTGGATGAAATGAAAGCTTTTCTCGTACGTGAGTGAAGCTTTGTCCTCTTTGAGGACTTCCACCATGAAAGCTCTCGTCAGCTCGCAGTTGTCCAGGGAGAAGGAGGTCAGGTCTGAGAGGTCAAAGAGAAATCGTCTCTCCAGGAGGCCTCTGAAGGCCAGGGCTCCGAGACGCCTGAGTTTTGCTTTAGTCTCCTTTAAGACCTGAGGGGCTTCCTGGAGCCTGCTGAGGTGCATGCCCTCCACACACCCGCCCATGTGGAAGGCCACGATGGATTTAAGGAAGCAGCAGTAGATTTCAGTGACTGTGACTGGCCTCTGAACAGCTGAGCCATTTGCTAATGCTGTTTTATTCTCAGATGAGGATTGATCACCACTCACTTCCTCAAGGTAAGCTCTTCTACCCTCTTGCGATGCGGCACCCAAAAACACCGCGTCAGGAAAGAAACAAGAAGTGCCGTCATGCAAAGCAGTGGAGACAATCCAGCAGAAGGCCGGGATGTGACTCATGAGCTGGAGGGGCTTGTGGGAGGACACAAAACTCCACACCACAGCAGCAACTTGGCCAGAGCTGCAGTTCTGTTCAAAGTACTGCCGCTGTTGAGTGGGGGAAAAGCCCAACACACTGTAGAACTGTCGGACCAGCGACTGAGGGACTTTGGTGACAGCATGGGGCCGAGATGTGAGGAGAACAGAAGCACATGGCAAGAGGTTTCCCTTGATCAGATTCACCACTAGAGCTCCCACCAACAACTTCCTCTCAGGGTCTGAACATTTAGGGGTGCGTTCAAAATCCAAGGGACAACAGAATTCATCAAGCCCGTCTAGGATAAGCAGAACCTGCCCTTGGTTTGAAGTCATTAATTCGAGCAGGATAGGCTTCAAATTGCTATAATGATCAGACAGCAGCCCTTGCAGGCTCTGGGCCTCGGTAATTAGGTTTAGTTCGCGGAAAGACATGGACAGGACAATTTTTTGTGCATCGGTGTCTGAGGCCCACTCTTGCACCAGCTGTCTTATCACTGTGGTTTTGCCGCTTCCAGCAACCCCAGAAAGCAGAGCCACACCATCACTTGAGGCAGAAACGAGGCTGTGATAAACATCTCTGAAAGTACATGTCTCGCCTTGTTTCCTGGCCTCGCCCCTCCCTGCCCTGAAGGGATCCCCCACTACTGCTGCCTCATGCTGGTACTGGAGCGGTGCGGGGTATCCCACATGCCTGGAGAATGAAATGTCTGTGAACGTGTCCACCTCGGCAGGTCTGGAGGCCCGTCTTGCAATGCTGAGATAATTCGCTGGGCCATGCTGCCTGGCCAGAATGTCCTTGTGCTTTTGGAGATTTGTCTGGGGAAAGAGGCTGGCAGTTCCAGCCACTGTGGAAGGCTGGATGTTGGACAGGACGTACAGAAAGGCACGGCATGCCTCCTCTCCTCTGCCTTGGAGAACATCCAGCAATGTCCTCATGCAGTCCCGTTCACCTGTACAACCTCCACCTCTTATAAAGCTGAGGTCCTCCTCTGTCACTGTTCCTATATTGAAGAGGACATCCAGGAGAGGGCCCATCTGTTTGCTCCAGTTCTCCACAAGCTCCACTCGACGCTTTTGTATTTCATTACTGCATGGTCCCAGAGCCATCAGTTTTTGAACAAGGGGCAATGTGACAGTAAACAGTAGGCTGCCCAGTCTCTTCTGTCAGACTGTTTCAGTGAAAATTTCTGTGAGGATTTCTTCTCTGAGGAGTGGCTTGACTTGTTTCTTCCCAGCTCGATATCTGTTCAAAGCATTTAGTCTACAGACTATTGGTAACTCAGTCAACTTAGCTACATTTTCTTACATTTTGCTCAATATCATTGAGACACAATGGCAACATTAATAAGAGAGGTGATCGTAGGCTGATACTTATCAAGAGAGGGTTTCTGTCAGCCGTGTCCTCCACTCAGACGCCTCCAGTCATAAACAACATATTTCTCTCTGAACTGAAACCTCAGCTTCCAGCTCGAAACTTGCCAGTCTTCTTTCCAAAGCCTCTAACATGAGATTTGAACAGCACACGATTAACGCCCGACAATGAAAACACCTCATTGTACGTTAGAGAACCACTCTCCGCAAAGGTTCCACTCCATTTGTCCACTGTTTTGACTCTTCTAGCACTGTTGCAGTCACCTGATCATTGGGCAACAATGTTGCTGGGAACGTGTTTGTCTTCACTACTTCCTCACTCGTGCCTTGTAGGCTGCTGTAGAGCTGCGGGCATGAATTCATTTACAGGAAACAGCCTACTCAAAGCAGTCGAGCAGCCCACTTCTAGACATGTTGTTCATGATCTCATTCATTAATGAACTGAATGAGTGAGTGATGACAGTGATGGCAGTAAAGCATGGCATTGCTGCAAAGGAATGTACACTACCTTTGCAAAAGTTTTGCACACACAGAGTTTTTTTTACATTTGCATGTTACTCTCTTAATATTTACTAAAAATCACTCAGTAGTCTTTGCTAGCAAATAAATTTACATTAGGTTCGCCATCTTTATTAACCAGAAAATGCCATTTTTATTCACGACTACTGAAATACAAAAACCAAATAATATAGTTATAATTATAAATATAATGTGGACCACTAGACAAGTGTTGGATCTTTAACAAGCTATTAAGTGATGTAACAGTTAAACTAGTGCATTCAAAGTTAAAGGACAGTCTAGAATAAAAATCTGCATCACCACACAACCCGTTAATAGGATGTCAGACATGCACTGTTACATTGTTATAAATGTAACAGTGCATGTTCATTGTTTTATTTGATATTCAATCAACTTTCCAATGCATAACAAGACTAAAACTCTGCAGTTTATGAATTAAATGGATAAGTGGTAAAGACCTGTGGTGTGCAGAAACATTTGTCTGGTAGTGTATGTCAGATCTCCCATTCTTAGGCAAGGATACTGAGAAAGTAGTCTTCAATCAAATCAGTGATTACTTATAAATCAGAGAATTTACAAGACCTCCTCAAAAATACCTTTAGACAGTTATAACTTATTCAAACAGTTATAACTTATTCAAAATGCTGCTGCTGATTTCTAACAAAACCAAGAAAAGAAAAATTACTCCAGCCCTCAGGTCTTTAGGCTGGCTTCCAATCAGATATAGAATTGAGTTTATAGTTTTTTACATTGTTTATAAGTCACTTAGTGGTTTGGACCCTAAATATATCTCTAAAAATGTTTGATGAATATCAACCAGGTAGGACTCATAGACTGGCAGGAGCTGGTCAGGTTGTGGTGCCCAGATCTGACATTTGAAATTACATTTTGTGATTATGCTACCCACTGCTGGAACCACCTCCTCATGGAGACGAGGTCCTCCCCAACAGCAGCTGGTTTTATATGATGAGCTAAAAACCTGCCTATAGTTACTTTTATTTTGTATACCGACCAGTTACCTTTCTTTTTATGATTATTTTATCTCTGTAAAGCATTAGTGAATGACCTTTGTGCACTACCATGTTCTAAATAAACTTGCCTTCTTTTCTTTTTACCCTCTGTGGCAATCAAAGCATCTCCAACAGACTTCAACGCTTAAACCCATTCACTAAAGAAAAAAGATACTATAGCAATGTTATAAGGAGATATTTTGCTGCATAAAATGCCTGTTTAGTATTATAAAAACTTTCTTAATCAGTAATGTATGTGTGCTACTCTGTAGTGAACTGCAGCAATTGTCTGAATTCACTATATATTTTTTCAGAAATGCTGAAAGGATTCAAAAATGTCAAATCTTAAGAGATTTTGAAGTTTTTAAATTAATTTGCAGCTTCTAGAGAAACAAGGACCACAAGAGTGTCCTTGATGGGCCATGTGACGTCACTGCTTAAATGTTGTGAACTTTTATAATGACCACAACTTTTCCTATCAGCCCACCAGTTATTTTTCTTACTAGACTTTTCCAGCAGATCCACAATGCAATAATAATGGTGTATGTGAAAAAATGTTCTTTATTCCTGCATAAATATCTATACATATTCAATATCTAAATACACTGAGCTGCCAATTATTAGGTAAACTTACACTGTACCTGAACTCATTGGCTGTTTTATCAGTTACATTAAGAGCTACTGTAGTGACCTTTTAGAGATCTCGCTCTCACACACACAGCGCAATAACTTGTTGCTACTCAGATGTGCAATTTCTTACTGAGTGCTAAATCGTTATCATTACAAGCAATATCTTTATTATCTATGTGCAATTGTTTATTATGTGCAGTCGGTGGCTGGTGGCCTAGTGGCAAGGGAGTTGCCCCTGCGATCAGAAGGTCGTGGGTTCGAATCCCAAGACTGCTAGTGCCGCCACTGAGGTACCCTTGAGCAAGGCACTGCCCCCACACACTGCTCCCCGGGGGCTGTGTTCCTGGCTGACCGCTGCTTCACTTGGTGAATCGGTTAAATGCAGAGGAAGAATTTTGTGCTGTTCTCACTGTGTGCTGTGGTGTGTTCACAAATGGACACTTTACACTCTATAGTCTTATCAAGTGCATTATCACAACTTAGGTCACTAATTATATGCAATAGTTTATGTGCCGTAGTATTATCATGTGAAATATCACTACTGTTACATGTAGCCTTGATATAGAGAACAACTCCAAACCACTATTTGTGTTCATACATACTTCAGCAGTAATTTTATTTATTTATCTATAGTATTTATATCCACCTCATTTTTTGTATATAGTACTGTGTGAGTAGTACTAAGCACTTTCTGAATATTTCTGGAGAGTTTTTTTTTGGCTTACTTTATATTGTTCTTTTCTTTGAGTCTTTGTGTGTCTGTGCAGTTTCCTCTGGGATCAGTAAAGGTTTCTGATTCCGATTCTTTTTACAAATGGTCACTTTCTTCCCACAGGACCAGATGCTCTGGTTGGTGGACTGTTCACAACCCAGCTGTGACACAGATTTAAAAATGTGCCATAACATGACATGACCTTGTTGGTCTCACGGATGATTTTGGTTGTCCACCACCACAGTATCAGGTTAATATAAACAATATATCTTTTTTAAATATAAATAATAAATAATAATAATATATCTATTTTTTTTTTTTAACCAGTTCTGGTCAGTAATATTAATGTACTATATGTGCAGTACACACAAGTATTAGTCTATATATTAGAGAAAGGAGCTTTATCCACAAGTGAAATCTCTTTGCTGAAAACTAAAAAAAGTATTTCGACCTCAGACCATAAAACCGAAACTCAAACTGCATCATACCTAAACTACAACCAACCAAATGTTAATTAATAGGCATCAGCTTTCCCAGCAGTGCTGCCCACTCCGGCCTACGTTCAGGTCACTTACCGGCCAACTCCTACACAGGTGTGAAAGTGTTCTGTGCATTATGATGATAAAAGTAATTCTAATATAATTTCACTTGAAAAATATGATGTAAAATATGACTACTTTGAATCTATACACTCGTTTTTTGTATTACACTGTTATATTGTATAGTTTTTGTTCTATTGATTATACTGCCTCTACTTTCTTCTCTTGTTCTGCCCCCCTTGATGCTGTAACAATGCAAATTTCCCACCCATGGTACTAATAAAGAGTCATCTTACCTTATCTTATCTTAAATAGTGTGAAGAGCACAGACACTGAGGAGTGACAAGCTTTATTATGAAATCAGCTTTATTATGCTCAGGTACATTGTCAGTTTGCTTCCAAATAACATTTTCTTTTCAGTTTCTTAAATTACACAGAGTATAAAACAAAAAAAAAAGGTGTGAATTATGCTTGTCTATAGGTGCATGTCTTCTCCAAGTACGAAAAGCAGTAATAAAATGTTAATCACGACAGCGTCGGGGACCTATTATAGTCATAAAAATATACTTTTGTTCTACATTACAGGTGGCACTTACGATAGCTTTTTACAGGTGCGTTCCAATAGTGTCATCTTTAAAGCCTAATCCTGCTTTAGGCACTTGCTTAACCTCCTAACGAGACCAGTCTACAGTCTATATTTTCCGAGAAAAGGCAAGAGCAAAGCTTGTACTGCGTGCACAGTACAAGGATGCCTGTTTTTCTACGAAGTGCATGTGTGCAAGTCTGCACGTTTGTTCCTGAAAAGGCGTGTTTGTTTGGTTCGCGCACAAGTAGTGCTTATAATCACACATCTACACACAGCACACAAACCGGTCTCAGAGAAACACAATTGCATGTTTTTTTTATTGCGGATATTTTTCTACCATTTTTTTTTTTTCTTTGGAAAGCTAACACACACTCACAGCTGCTTGTCTTAAGCTTAACAAATATGATGACAAATGTGTCAGCTGTGGATTATGCTGGAAAATGGCATTAATGCAGGCATGTCCATGTATCCAGTGTATCTGAACCGAGACTGGCTGTTATTACTGTAACTAGAAGCTCTTTCTATAGGCAGAACAGGCTGCCAAACCATCGTAGACAATCTTCACTACCCCTGCCTGACCCTCCAAACTCACTTACAAGTATCATATTCATATATTTGTTATGTTTATATTTGCATAATTCAGGTAAAGGCACAAATCTGGAGTGGAAAGGAGAGAATCTGGCGGAGAGAAGCCAGATTCGTTTGTTCTCATATCATTCTGACTAGGTTTTAATTAAAACAGAGTCTTAAGAGTCTTACGAGTGTTCATTTATCATCACCGGATGGGTCTCACATAGTGATCATCTGACATATTTCATACTTATAGCAGGTTCAAGCATGTACTTTCACTGCACATGGCATATAGTCATAACAAAACAACCCAGATTCCTTAAACCTTATCCATCAACTCTATACATCAGAATGAAGAGGCTGCCCTGTGCAGAATTATTTGGTATGAGCTGTGTCCACCAGGTTCCACCAGCAGGTACACATCTCGGCCTGCGTCTCCTTTTTCAAGCAAAACACTACTGACTTCTTCTTAATTATGCAACTAAAGAGCAAGTGATTCAGGTTTCTGAGTCCGTTTCTAAGGGATCAAGACCCAGAATGAAAAAAGGTGAATGGAAACAATCTACACCTACATACTGCTAACCCTGATTTCCTCAACGACAAGGCTGAGACTCCTCAAACACCTCAAACATCAAATTACCGAATTACTTTTCCCCAAAATAAACAAGACAGAGACAGGATGCTGACGTATGCACTCGCATATTGTTATTTCTTGGCTTCAAAATATAAAGTCATAATATTCATATAACAGTATTAAACTCCCAAACATTTAAACATAAATATCAGTTAGTTCGCTGGACTTTCACTATCAGAAGCAAAGCCTTTGGTGCAGCTGGCTGGCATCTTACTGACAGAGCGAGGCTCTGCCTGCAGTCGTGTGATTGGTGTGTTGGAGAGCATATCTGGAAGGACATCCTGAGAGGATGCAGGAAAGGATTGGTCATGATGAGTCCATCATCTTGAGTTGAGGCGAGGGGCAGTCTGAAAAACATATTAGTGTTTCATTGTTGAACATCTTTGGCCTTTCCTTTTTTTTTTTTTTCCCCCCCCAACCTCCATTTTATTTGTATGTACACATATGCACGCACGTACGCGCGCACACACACATTTATATATACGCATGCATCACATACATTCAAAGATACACATATACATAGAGGCATTCATACATACACACACACACACACACACACACACACACACACACACACACACACACACACACATATATATATATATATATATATATATATCTCTATGACACACACATTCATACACACATTCTGCACAAATATTCTAATAAATGTTATTTTTCCAGACACCAGTTCTCACCACAGAAAGGTGGCCATTCTTAGCCTTGGCAATCAGCAGCTCGGAGCCGGATGTGAAGTCAATGATCCCTTCTTTTCCTTGACCCACGGTGAACGTTATGCTGCTTAAGAACAGGAAAGCATCATTATACATCTACTAAGAATCGAACTGTTTTTCTCTTCTAGATAGAGGACGCACAGAAAATAAACCAGTTATGACCATGACCAGACAAAATGATCATAATGTGAGTTCTTTGCTAACATTTAAATATTGCCACAGCAAAACCTTATATCCTCATTTTCGTAATTTCTTCGACAAAATGTATGACGAATAGAGCAGTTGAAATGGTCCAAAATGACTTTTTGTTACATTAATTATTACTGAAAATTGGAACGTTTCTTTCCCTTCTTCTGTAGAGTTCCTTTCTTAGGGAAATGAGGTTTTGTTCTGACAGAAATTATGTAGTCGGTGCGGCAATCACAACAAAGGCTCACCTTCCTTGGTTGATGTTGATGTTGTTGATCTTTTCGGCACAGATTGCAACTTTGGTTAATGTCTCGATCACATGATCACTTTGAAGCACCACATCGCCCTACAGTTGAAAAATAAAAGATGAAAAAACTGGATAAATGGTGGATTACTAATAATTAAGTAACTACTGTTCTTCATAAGTCTTCTTTTTATTATTTTTATTTTTTCCGTGGCTATTTGTGATATACTGACACCGTTCTAACTCTGACACGTGTCTTATAATCCCCCCAGTACTCGTGTGTACAACTTTCGATCAGTGGATCAGGGCCAGAGTCTTTGATCATTTAATGTCAAAATTCTGTCCACAGACTTGTATGGGGGGAACGTTCACATATTGTGACGTTACCTCATTCTGCCAGCTAGAGGCAGCAGGACGAGCTGAAGAGAGACTCATTATCAGCCTTTAAGACATTAAAGCACAGGCCAGTTATGAAATGAAAGACGTTTGTCACTGTTTGTTGTGGTTTATTAAACGTAATCAGCCCCGCGAACGCTCGTTTAGCAGTGTTAGTTAGCCAGCAAGCTGTCAGCCAGCTCAGTTTGTTGATTTCAAAACAGAACATGGCTTCTTTGGGGGATAAATGTATTTATACTTAGCCTAAAGAAGACTAAAGTGGGTTGGTTTGAGAGTTTAAGTGAGCCAGCTGTTTTTTCTCCATGGCAACTTTTTTTCCTCTGCGGTGATTATTCTCTTTGTCCCTCTGTGGCCACATTCCCCCCCGCCCCGCACGTTTTCGGGCATGCAAGTCCAAGGAAATTGAGCTTATGTGAGCAGTGGAGCATAACCACACTTTGCATTTTCTAGTTATTAAATAATTCTCATTGTGAATCCACACAGCCTGCTCTATACGATGCTGTTGTCTGCCTTCAGTCTCACCTTCTGTTTGTTGTCTTCACAAAGAACGTGGAGGACAAACATGCCATCGCTGAGGGAGCTGACGGAAATCCCTGGAGATGGAGGAGGACAGTCAGCTGATCTCGCTTTTTTCAAACAAATTCAACCTGAGTCTCCTCAAATCCATCAACTCTCTTTCACGACTTCTCACCTTTCAATGCACTGTAAGCGATATGCTGTTTGAGCTTGGCATCCTCCACTATGACCACACTGCTGCCGGTCAGTAGCAGCTGCCGTGCCCGAGCTTTATAACCTTTTCTGTCATATTTAGTCACCGGAACCGCATACTTCATCTTCTCATTGCCAAGAGCCTGAATCACTTTAGAATTAATATCCTCACCATCTAAACAAACACACACAAACACACACACACACCAAAACATGAGACACAGCAGAGCAAAAAATGACTTAAATGTTCCAGCAGGTTGAGAACCTTACTTAGCCTTGTGCCCACAAACAACTTGGGAACACTCTGAGGGTAGTTATCCTTCTTATCCTTAAAGATTTCACTGGCCACCATCTTCTGCTCCAACTGGAATGAACAGCAGAATTAAAGAGGCTCATAGTTAGCAAGGGCAAGGCAAAGGAACTGTGCAAAAGTTCAGAGCCATCCCTCATTTCTTTATATATTCTGCTTTGAATCACCTTGTTGGTACATAAATACTATCTGATGCCTGTCAAACTGTCTTATCTTTGGCATACTGAGTAGATTAAATGAAAGAAATGGGAACAAATGTTGCAAAGTGGCTGCAAAGTGCCTAAAGATACAAGGTGCCTAGATAAACTAATCACCGTACTGATCATACTAAACACCGCCTGATCATCTGGAATCATCTGCACCTGTTTCTTCACTGGTTCAGGCCTTAAGGTAGATGTGCTTTGTTATGCTTGAATGATTCATGTGTAGGTCACAAAAAACATTCCTCTGAAACTGGTCAGGTTCAGAGACTGGACGGAAAATGAGAGCCTCTGAAAGTCCTTCAGGAAGCCTGGAGAACTGTTCCTCAAGACTACATTATAATTAACAGAAAGTCTGGATCTTTGGAAGCAAAATATGAAGAAATGAGGGGAGGCTCAAGACTTTTGCACAGTACTGTATGACAATCCATGTTTTTGTTTTACGCATTTCCAACACAAATTGTATTATGAAAAGGTGACGTCAGTAATGAAGAACCTACCTGGTGTTTCCACTCTGGGCTGATGGTCTTGCAGTATTTCCACACCATGTTCTGCATGCACAGCTTGCGGAGGTGCTCTGAAGCCTGGCAGGGAGAGATGGAGTATGTTTACATCATTGTATACGATATACAGAATGCCTTAAATCAAAATTTCACCATGATTCTACTTATGATGATTTTGGTATGACTCACATAGTAGTGGAATATGTACAGCAAAAACAATATATCACATCCTTATTTTTGTATTTTTACGTTTGAAAATAGGTAGTAAATGACATTTTGACCATAACACTAGTAAATGCTTCACTGAATATAATTATTAAAGCATTAAGCCATGAGAGGTTGTGTGTTATAGAAATTGTCATAGATAAGGGGCACACACACACACACACACACACACACACACACACACACAAACACACACACACACACACACACACACACACACACA
>JBBPCZ010000001.1:13610219-13645219 GCA_037974445.1 Brycinus macrolepidotus
ATATAGATAGATAGATATATAGATATACATATATATACATGGTTGTGTAATAATTAATTTTAATCATTATTTCAATAATTTCACGCATTTTATTTTTAATTAAATAAAATTTTTATTGAACATTTTTCTTTTTTAATGTAATCTAATTAATCTAACATTTTAATCTAATTTAGAATATTTAAATAAAAAGGTAAAGTTTGTAAACATTTTTTTTGCAGACAGTAGGAACTGGACGAATTCCCTCCTCTGGTTGTCATCCGGGGACTTTGACTTACGCACGGTTTAGTATTTTATCGTAGCGTCTCGCTCTTTGGCTTCGTGTTCGAACGCGGAAAGTTCGCACGGCGCAGCTGTGAATCGTGCGTGTGTCTTACGCACAACGTGTAGTGTCGTTTATCGGAGCGCCGTTCTGCAGCACACTCCGGAGAGACTCCGGGTTTAAACACGGTAAGATCTTCTCATTCGTGTTCAAACAATTCCTTTTGTTTTTCACAAGCCAAAATATACGCGCTAAAGGTTTATATATTAGTATTCTACGATCCGTAGCGAGCTGAAGCTAGTCATGCTAACACGAACCTGGGCATTGTTCCGGCTCTGGACCTTCGCACTCGAATAAAGTGCACAATTTACATTTATATCCATATTTATATACGCACATCTAACTTTTTGTGTTTAATAATTACGTTAATTGTGGCTGTAGCTTGTAAAGAGCAACACTAGTAGTAATTGGCTGCTTAGCCAAGATGTTTACTGAGGCTAACGTGCTAAAAGCTAAAGAGCTAAAGGCTAAAGTCTAGCATAGTCTATTCCTAATCTGTTCCTCCTCCATCTGTTCCTTTTTTAGCTCAGTAATGGTTATAATAAAGCCAATAAAGGTTTATAGGGTTGCATTTTGTGAATCCGGGCTGTGTTTTCGTTATTTGTGTGAGGTACGTTGTTAGCCAACACTAATGAGCAGAGATGCACGATTCAGGTAACACATCAGTATTGTGATTTTACTGCTACACATTGTGATTATGGTGCCCTTAAATATATTAAATGGCTCATATCACCTTTCTGGATTTAAAAATGCTTAAAGTCTGTAAATATTGCTTCAAATGGTACAATTACTCCCCTCATCCATACAGTCCATATATTAAAAGTAACCTGCAAAACAGTCCGTTTTCAAATCAGTTTTTGTGATGTCACAAAGCCAACAGATTTAAATATCTCTTTATTCAGCCTACAGCAGTTTAGCCCCGCTCATTCATGCATCAATTCACCAACACCTTTAATGATTTACAGATCAAAATAATTAGACTTTTTTTGGGTTACACGACGACCTGGATTCATCCGAACCCCCAGTAACTCACCTGGAGCTGTGATTGGTCACCCTGTCAGAAATACTGTAATTGGTTAGAAACTCATTTGCATATTGCAGAAATCTGCGATATCACTATTGCAAAGACCGATATCACATTATCTACTAGCAGATGATATATTGTGCAGTCTTATTAACGAGCTAGCCTGCAGCTCACTGTTGGGTTCGATGATGTGATACAGACCTTGTGTTTTTAGGCACTGCCAAGTTTTCCATTTTATGGAACTAAATGTGAAACTTATTTACTTCTTTATTTTGGACTTGCTGTCACATTGTTAAATTTTGGTGCAGGTTGAGTCAAAAGTCTCAAACTATTTAAGGCGATTGAAACTATTTTTCTTTCAGATTTAATTTCTTTTTTTGTAAGCCCATTGACTTTACATGTGCTGTCTTTGTTCACAGATTTTGCTGTTTTTTTGATACCGTCTAATAAAAAAAGACCAAAAAAGACAATGTAATGTTGATTCAGTGTGATGTAGGTTTTTGCTGGACCTGGGCCTGACTGTCTCTCCGTCTGTGATCTTTCTGTTCAGTAGACGCTGCCATGGCAGCTACGTTCCCGTACAGAGGCGTCCCTGCAGGTATGCCCCCAGGGATTCCTCCTCCTGCACCGGTGCCAGACTACATGTCCGAGGAGAAACTGCAAGAAAAAGGTGGGTATACATGACAGCAGCTGTGCTGTTCTTCAACGAAACCGTTCTTACAGTGTTGTGTTTACATATATGGCTAATCTTGCCTTTTTTTGAAATTACAGCAAGGAAATGGCAACAACTGCAGGCGAAACGCTACTCAGAGAAGAGGAAATTCGGCTTTGTTGATGCTCAGAAAGAGGACATGCCACCTGAACATGTCCGCAAAATTATCAGGGACCATGGAGACATGACAAACCGGAAATTCCGTCACGACAAAAGAGTTTATCTTGGGTAAATTAGGACTAATCTGCACACTTAAATAATGTTTTGCCCAGAAGGACTAATGTTCCTAATACCACTGTGTGGGATGAATTAAATCACCAATGCTTTCTGTTGGCTGTTTTTCTTTGTCTATGTGCGTCTGTGTGCGTATGTATATATGGGTGTGTGTACGCATATATATATATATACACACACATACTAACAAACTGACATTTTAAACTCATAAATTGAAAAAAAATACGTGCCTATTATTTAACCTGATTGAAATGCTGCGTTTGAAACTAGCTATTTAATGTGTTGAATAGGTAGTTATGCTATTGTTTTTTTTTTTTTTTTTTTGTAGCACCTCATTATTTGTCATAATATCGCAATACAGAGGAGCTAAAATGAAAGGAATAATTTGGCCAATTAAATTTTTGGACAAAAAATCGGATGATTCTAGCCATTCATCCCTAGTAGCATTTTTGGGCAAAGTTTTCATGCAACAAATAGGTATCTTCTGTTATACTTCGTTTACTGTTGTAACAAGCACCTCTAATTTAAATTGTAGGGCTCTAAAATACATGCCACATGCGGTGCTCAAACTGCTGGAGAACATGCCTATGCCCTGGGAGCAGATCAGAGATGTGCCAGTGCTCTACCACATTACAGGAGCAATTTCCTTTGTCAATGAAATCCCCTGGGTCATCGAGCCAGTCTACATCTCACAGTGGGGGTGAGTATCTTGTCTAAATTAAGCTGTTGGTTACTGTAAAATATGACTGCTCATTGGATGTCAGAAACCTGAATCTTTCTAACAGTTAATTGCTCTTTTTTTTGACACCAGTACTATGTGGATCATGATGCGTCGTGAGAAACGAGACAGACGACACTTCAAACGTATGCGTTTCCCTCCCTTCGATGATGAAGAGCCTCCGCTGGACTACGCAGACAACATTCTGGATGTGGAGCCCCTGGAGGCCATTCAGATGGAGCTGGACCCTGAGGAGGACAGCTCTGTGGCAGAGTGGCTTTATGAGCATCAGCCACTGAAGGACACCACCAAGTGAGTCTTTGAAACAATAATTTAAAAAAAAAAAAATTTGGTATGTGTGAATTCGTATTTATATGCTCTCACTTTCCATTTCACAGGTTTGTCAATGGGACCACATACAGACGCTGGCAGTTCACTTTGCCAATGATGTCCACTCTCTATCGACTGGCCAATCAGCTCCTCACCGATTTGGTGGATGACAACTACTTCTACTTGTTTGACCTGAAGGCCTTCTTCACTTCAAAGGCCCTGAACATGGCCATTCCTGGAGGACCCAAATTTGAACCCCTGGTCAGAGACATCAATCTGCAGTATGTTCTCACCTTCTTCTTCTTTAACCCTCAAAAATTGATTGATGCGTCAGCGTGTCAAAAGCGCACAGCTGCTTTGACAAAAGTACACCCCTATTTGGAGTATTAGGGTTGATAGTGGAGGCTTTGTTTTGTGATCATATGTTGTGTAGAACCAGAGAATTAAATACTTTTTAAAATAATGAAAGTTATGATTTTTGGAACTGTAAAAATGGCAAAGATTAAAAAAAAATGTTTGCAGCGCACACTGAGTTACTGTAAATACATAAACTTCAGCTGGGATAGAGTTACTTGTAATTGTAAATACTTGTACAGAACGTTTTAAACATTGTTTTCCAACATCTTTTATTATAATACTAATGTGTGAATTAGGTGAAGATTTCCAAAAGCTTTAATATGCATGATTGTGGATTTTTTATAGTAAAAAAGAGAGTTTAAATTGATTTTCTAATTCTTGTTTTTTTTGGGGGGGTCAGTTGTGTCCAAACAGTTAGTGAAATTTTAAAAATCATCTTTTTATCGTACTAGCTGGATTGCGCTGAAAAAAGGGATATTGAACACTTGTACAGTACACATTGTTTAAGGCCTTAAATATTAGAAGAGAACAAGTGAAAAATGCATAAACGGGAAAAATACCCTCAGGATTGTAAGGTTAATACTTACCCAGCTGTATAAGGGAACTGAGTCCTGTATCTCACGTTCGAACTTAAGTTCACCTCCTTCTGTTACAGGGATGAAGACTGGAATGAATTCAATGACATCAACAAGATCATCATCAGACAGCCTATTAGGACAGAGTACAAGATTGCGTTCCCGTACTTGTACAACAATCTTCCGCATCATGTCCACCTCACTTGGTAAAA
Source organism: Brycinus macrolepidotus (assembly GCA_037974445.1). Lineage (NCBI taxonomy): Eukaryota > Metazoa > Chordata > Actinopteri > Characiformes > Alestidae > Brycinus > Brycinus macrolepidotus. The sequence goes on from JBBPCZ010000001.1 coordinate 13,614,701, forward strand.
CAAAATAGAAGTGTGACCCTATCTGTTTCTGTGTATTACAGAAAAGATTTGCCACTTAACCACTTTGAATTGATTTTTAAATAGGTACCACACTCCCAATGTGGTGTTTATCAAGACAGAGGATCCTGATCTGCCTGCCTTCTACTTTGATCCTCTCATCAATCCCATCTCTCACAGACATTCAGTTAAGGTAAGGAAAATGCAATGATGGATTTATTGTAGTAGTAATTTTAAAGTGTCTCAGGCTGCTTTTAAGCAGAATAAAGCAATTTATGGTTAGTTCTAAAGTCACAAACAAGCATTGTTTAATGTTGATTCTTGTTTACATTTCAAAGCAAATATTAGATATCGACTAGTTGAAGACAAAATAAAAGTATTGTTTGCTATTGTAATAGTTTGTTTTTACCCTGTTGCTTTTCAACAAAGTTTGTTTACCATTGTTTTTTTCTTATCTATTCTCTTCAGAGCCAAGAGCCATTGCCTGATGATGATGAGGAGTTTGAGCTTCCTGAATATGTGGAGCCTTTCCTCAAGGAGACGCCTCTGTATACTGACCACACGGCCAATGGAATCGCCCTGCTCTGGGCCCCCCGACCATTCAACCTGCGCTCCGGAAGAACTCGCCGTGCCATTGATGTTCCTCTCATCAAGAACTGGTGAGTATGTCTAATGTTTTCAAGGTTATTATAACACAAAGTGTTCTGTATTACAATACGTCTGTAAAATAAAAAATTATTTAAAAAAAATGAGCAGGTGCTTTGAGCAATATGCTGTATAGTTTACTTAACTTTTGCAGCTCTTCTTGAGTTTTAAGTTTATTTTTCAAATCTTCTCAGGTACCGAGAGCACTGCCCTGCGGGGCAGCCTGTGAAAGTACGTGTGTCTTACCAGAAGCTCTTGAAGTACTATGTTCTCAATGCTCTGAAACACAGACCACCTAAAGCACAGAAGAAGAGGTGAGAGATGTACTAATGACATCTTGCATAGTTTTGATTGTTTATGTAAATGTGATGTTTTCAGAAACATGCAGTAACTTTTTATTTGATTTTATTTATTTATTTATTTATTTTTGCCTACCACAGGTACCTTTTCCGTTCCTTCAAGGCCACCAAATTCTTCCAGTCCACAAAACTGGACTGGGTGGAAGTGGGCCTTCAGGTGTGCCGACAGGGTTACAACATGCTGAACCTGCTGATTCACAGAAAAAATCTCAACTACCTGCACTTGGACTACAATTTCAACCTCAAGCCTGTCAAAACCCTCACCACAAAGGTACTTAAACCACACATCACAATAATATGAACCTACTGAGAGATTAGTGTCTACAACATCATAGCGTGAATAAAATATTAATGCGGTTTTCTTAAATATGTCTATTCCAGGAGCGTAAGAAGTCTCGATTTGGAAACGCGTTCCACTTGTGCCGTGAGGTTCTCCGTCTGAGCAAACTGGTGGTGGACAGCCATGTGCAGTACAGACTGGGAAATGTCGATGCATTCCAGGTACAGTTTACACTTCGCCAGCTTAAGTGACTGCTGTTTAGCTGCACGTTGGAATGTTGTGGTCAGTGTGATTCATCTAAATGTGTCTTGCTTCTCTGTGTATTGTAGCTGGCAGATGGGCTGCAGTACATCTTTGCCCACGTGGGTCAGCTGACTGGCATGTATCGCTACAAGTACAAGCTGATGCGACAGATCAGGATGTGCAAGGACTTGAAGCATCTCATTTACTACCGTTTCAACACAGTCAGTGCAGTGTTATGGTTTCAACATGTTAAAAGTGCACAAGACTATACATTAAAGGTCTTGCATACAAATGAGTCTGTTTGTGCTATTAGGGTCCAGTCGGGAAAGGTCCAGGCTGTGGCTTCTGGGCTCCAGGATGGAGAGTGTGGCTGTTCTTCATGAGAGGCATCACTCCTCTGCTTGAGAGATGGCTTGGCAACCTGCTGGCAAGGCAGTTTGAAGGTGAAGCACTGAATGAATGTGTTATTCTTCTGGTTTTGAAGCATTCAGTAGCAAACTATACTGTTTGTTTAAAACACAAAAAGCGGATAGTAACTTAGCTTTGCTGCCATTTTTAAGGTCGTCACTCCAAGGGAGTTGCAAAAACTGTGACCAAGCAGCGTGTGGAGTCTCACTTTGATCTGGAGCTGAGAGCAGCTGTGATGCATGACATTCTAGACATGATGCCTGAGGGCATTAAACAGAACAAGGCAAGGACCATCCTGCAGCACCTCAGTGAGTCCTGGAGATGCTGGAAGGCAAACATTCCCTGGAAGGTACAAACTCTTCTGTTTAGGTCTTCATAGCTGCCTAATGGCTTTTTCACAATTCCTCTGACTTGTGTCTCTTGTGGAACAGTTTAAGACAGTGTGGAACACTTGTGGAACAGTTTAAGACAAAATACAATGACAATCAGCAACAAGATAAACATCTTGTTGCTGATTGTCATTGTATTTTGTCTTAAACTGTTCCAAGGATCATTTTCCAATGAATTGTTTTTCTCAATGTTCAGAATAGGATAACTAAACTTTTGTGAGGTTCAAGTGAGAGCTGAGGCTTGATCATATATACTTACCTAGTGCAACGTCATTAATTTTTCAGGTCCCAGGTCTTCCCACCCCCATTGAGAACATGATCTTGCGCTATGTGAAGGCCAAAGCAGATTGGTGGACTAACACAGCCCATTACAACAGAGAGCGAATCAGGCGAGGTGCTACTGTGGACAAGACTGTTTGCAAGAAAAACCTCGGGCGTCTCACACGACTGTACCTGAAGGCTGAGCAGGAAAGACAGCACAACTACCTGAAGGTATCTTTGATGTGGTACTTCACTTCAATGCTGTAGACACTGGTCACAAGGAAACGAACAAAGCAGCACAGAATGTCATGGCTGTTTTAATTTCTCTCAGGATGGTCCATACATCACCGCAGAAGAGGCTGTAGCCATCTACACCACTACTGTACACTGGCTGGAGAGCCGGCGCTTCTCTCCAATCCCTTTCCCTCCTCTCTCGTACAAACATGACACCAAGCTGCTCATTCTGGCTCTGGAGAGACTCAAAGAGGCCTACAGGTTAGTGTGGATAATTCAGGCATGTGATGCACAATTACCTTGTCAGGTCTGTTTTTGATTTGTGTTGATGTGCATGATATTTAATGGGAGTAACTTCTGGGTTCTGTTTCGTGTTTCAGTGTCAAGTCGAGGTTGAATCAGTCTCAGCGTGAAGAGCTGGGTTTGATTGAGCAGGCATATGACAACCCTCATGAGGCTCTGTCCAGGATTAAGCGTCACCTTCTCACCCAGAGAGCTTTCAAGGAGGTTAATACACAAATATATGCAGACCTTTTGTATGATGATATCTATTTTCTCCAATTATGGGTTTTTGGTTCTACCTTATGTGTCTCAGCCAGTCCTGTTTGTAACTTCTGCAGGTGGGCATTGAATTCATGGACCTCTACAGTCACTTGGTACCTGTGTATGATGTAGAGCCTTTGGAAAAGATAACTGATGCTTACCTGGATCAGTACTTGTGGTATGAGGCCGACAAGCGCAGGCTCTTCCCACCCTGGATCAAACCAGCCGATACAGAGCCACCTCCACTGCTGGTCTACAAATGGTGCCAAGGTAAGGGACGATAATTCTTTTCGTTGTTTACAATGGTTAAATCAGCTTGTGCTGGTCATCTGATAACATTAACATATTTGCCTTGTAAATGATTCTCATTGTCTTCTCCAGGAATCAACAATCTCCAGGATGTGTGGGAAACCACAGAGGGAGAGTGCAATGTCATGCTGGAGTCACGCTATGAGAAAATGTATGAAAAGATTGACTTGACGCTGCTGAACAGGCTGCTGCGTCTCATTGTTGACCACAACATTGCTGATTACATGACGGCCAAGAACAATGTGGTCATCAATTACAAGGTTTGCTTTGTGCACAGTCGCAGTTAATCTACATTTAGTCATTTACAATTTGTCTGTACATCTTATGGACACAACGGTGACATTGTTTTGTTCAATCCCCCTGTTTGATTAGCTTGTTTTTGTGTTGTTTTTTTTAAATCCTAGGATATGAACCACACCAACTCTTACGGCATCATTCGTGGCCTGCAGTTCGCTTCCTTCATTGTGCAGTACTATGGACTGGTGATGGACCTGCTTGTTCTGGGTCTTCACCGTGCCAGTGAAATGGCAGGACCTCCCCAGATGCCCAATGACTTCCTCAGTTTCCAGGACAGCGCTACAGAATCTGCCCACCCCATCCGTCTGTACTGCAGATACATTGACCGCATCCACATGTTCTTCAGGTCAGTGCTGCAAAAAAAGACAACAGTCCTCTCTTCATATCGCTGAACCCACTATTTGCATTAACTGAAGTTGGCTGTCAGATAGCGGCAAAGAATGCATAGATAAGAAGGCATCACGTGAATGAAAAGAGTGGGATATGAAGTTATCTTATCTCCGTAGGTTTTCTGCGGATGAGGCCAGGGATCTGATCCAGCGGTACCTTACTGAACACCCGGATCCCAACAATGAGAACATTGTGGGCTACAACAATAAGAAGTGCTGGCCTAGAGATGCCAGGATGAGGCTGATGAAGCATGATGTTAACCTGTGAGTACTTCTGGACATGTTACTGCCCATTTTAACACTATTTCTAAAATGATTACAGTGGCACTGAATTCTGATCTTGCCTTGTTTAGGGGTCGTGCCGTGTTCTGGGACATTAAGAACCGCCTCCCTCGCTCTGTGACCACAGTGCAGTGGGAGAACAGCTTTGTCTCAGTCTACAGCAAAGACAACCCCAACCTGCTCTTCAACATGTGTGGCTTTGAGTGTCGTATCCTGCCCAAGTGCCGCACAAGTTATGAGGAGTTCACACACAAGGATGGGGTGTGGAACCTGCAGAATGAGGTCAGTAGCTTGACCAACGGACTATGATTTGCTGTAGATCACAGTAGTATTTAGATGGTTTCTCAAAGGCTGGGCAGGTGTAATGACAGGTCTTTGTCTACAGGTGACCAAGGAAAGGACTGCTCAGTGTTTCCTGCGAGTGGATGATGAATCTATGCAGAGGTTCCACAACAGAGTGCGGCAGATTTTAATGGCTTCCGGATCTACCACCTTCACCAAGGTATAGCATATCGGGCAGAAAAAAGTGTGATAAATGCTATATGATACTCCTTAAGACTTTGTTGCAGTTGTTAATTTAATGTATGTCTTCTCTTCCTCTCAGATTGTGAACAAATGGAACACAGCTTTGATTGGTCTAATGACCTACTTCCGAGAAGCCGTGGTCAACACTCAGGAGCTGCTGGACCTCCTGGTGAAGTGTGAGAACAAGATCCAGACTCGTATTAAGATTGGTCTGAACTCCAAAATGCCAAGCCGTTTTCCTCCTGTGGTCTTCTACACCCCCAAGGAGCTGGGGGGTCTGGGCATGTTGTCCATGGGCCATGTGCTCATCCCACAGTCTGATCTGAGGTGAGTTGTTAATTACACAATTAACCTAATCCTAATGTGGCCTTGAATTTGGCCCTACAAAGTCCGCACATCCAGATTTGTTGTTGCGAATGGAAATGAACAAGATCGTTTGTGACCAAAGTGTACTTTTGTATAAAAGAAGGGTTTATTGTGCACCCTCAGGTGGTCCAAACAAACGGATGTGGGTATCACTCATTTCCGCTCTGGTATGAGTCATGAGGAGGATCAACTGATTCCCAATCTTTATCGCTACATCCAGCCATGGGAAAGCGAGTTCATTGACTCTCAGAGAGTCTGGGCTGAATATGCCCTCAAGAGACAGGAAGCTATTGCCCAGAACAGGTACAGTCTTCTCACACTTGCTCAAATCCAGATGAAAAACACTTGCTTTTCAGTTTTTTCTATAAATGTTAATTTTATATTGTTATAGACGTTTGACCCTTGAGGATCTGGAGGATTCTTGGGACAGAGGTATTCCTCGTATCAACACCCTGTTCCAGAAAGACAGACATACATTGGCCTATGACAAGGGCTGGAGAGTCAGAACTGACTTCAAACAGTATCAGGTTAGAAACTTCTCTTTCAAACTTTTTTTTATTTTATTTTGTTTTTGTTTTTTTTCCTTTCAATAAATATGTGCTCTAATTTCTTAACTTTTAAGACTTCTGAAATCTTTTGGGCATTTGCCTCTACAGGTACTAAAGCAAAATCCGTTCTGGTGGACTCACCAAAGACACGATGGGAAACTGTGGAATCTCAACAATTACCGCACAGACATGATACAGGCTTTGGGAGGAGTGGAGGGCATTTTGGAGCACACCCTCTTCAAGGGAACATACTTCCCCACCTGGGAAGGTCTCTTTTGGTGAGGGTTTTTTGCTTAATTTTTTTTTTTTTGCCTCATGTGTAATAGATATTTGTTTTGTATTTATTCTGAGTATCATCAGTGTTTGTCATTAAGCCCTCAATTCCTCTCTTCAGGGAAAAGGCCAGTGGTTTCGAGGAGTCCATGAAATGGAAAAAGCTGACCAATGCTCAGAGATCTGGTCTGAATCAGATCCCCAATCGACGATTCACTTTGTGGTGGTCCCCCACTATCAACAGGGCTAACGTATGTGTCCAGTTTTACTCAAGGTATTGTATCTCTTTCCAGAGTTGCTTTTGCTCACACAGTCTCCACTGTTGCTCTTCAGGTGTACGTGGGTTTCCAGGTGCAGTTGGATCTCACTGGAATCTTCATGCATGGCAAAATCCCAACCCTCAAGATCTCTTTGATCCAGATTTTTAGGGCTCACTTGTGGCAAAAGATTCATGAGAGCATTGTCATGGATCTGTGTCAGGTAATGATCGTTTTACTGTCTTGTACTTGTCATTAAGAAACATGGTGCTTTATTATGCGTATCACAGTTTATTATGGAAAAGCTGATGAGAACTGAATCACATGCATTTCAAGAACTGTGTGTTGTGTGTAGGTGTTTGACCAGGAGCTGGATGCTCTGGAGATTGAGACAGTCCAGAAGGAGACTATCCATCCTAGGAAGTCTTACAAGATGAACTCTTCCTGCGCAGACATTCTGCTGTTCGCCTCCTACAAATGGAACGTCTCACGACCATCACTGCTTGCTGACTCAAAGTACGTCTTTAAAGCCATTCTGATCATAAAGCTCCTTTTTTTAGATTTTGTCTGATGTTTTTAACTTTGTCTTTCTCAATGGATCACACTATATCCCTAAAAGAATAAGAACCAATTTTACTGGCCACGTAAGATGACATTTACGAGGAATTTGACATGACTCTTTGCTCCAAAACAAACAAGACCGTAAATGTTAAATAATTAAATAAAAATAAACAGGTGTGAGGACCATCACTGGTTCCATCTTTAAAGCTATTCTGATCACAAAACTCCTTTTAAGATTTTGTCTGTTTTTAACTTTGCCTTTCTCCACTACAGAGATGTGATGGACAGCACCACCACTCAGAAATACTGGATTGACATTCAGCTCAGATGGGGAGACTATGACTCTCATGATATTGAGAGATATGCCAGAGCCAAGTTCCTGGACTACACCACAGATAACATGAGTATCTACCCATCCCCCACTGGTGTGCTGATTGCCATTGATCTGGCCTACAATTTACACAGGTCAGTTGGGACTGTCTGCGGTGGCACTTTGAAAATCGGGGCACTCTGGCACGCTAAAACATTGTTCTAGAACGACACAACGTATTCACAAGCAAACCCAGAACTTTGGTTTTGATACTCTGATATTCTGTTTTCTCTGTAGTGCCTATGGAAACTGGTTCCCTGGCAGCAAGCCTTTGATCCAGCAGGCCATGGCAAAGATCATGAAGGCTAATCCTGCCCTGTATGTACTGAGGGAGCGCATTCGTAAAGGTCTGCAGTTGTATTCCTCTGAGCCCACTGAGCCCTACTTGTCCTCTCAGAACTATGGAGAGCTTTTCTCCAACCAGATCATTTGGTTTGTGGATGACACCAATGTGTACCGTGTCACCATCCACAAGGTGAGTAAATTCTGAATCCTCCAACTGTTCACCATGGGTTTATTTTGGCCTGTGGGTGTTTTAATGCCTCAGTGGCTTATTTGCAGCATATTTCTTGGAGTTACTACTGTAATTTGTGTCCCCGTCACAGACCTTTGAGGGCAACTTGACCACAAAACCAATCAATGGAGCCATTTTCATCTTCAATCCAAGAACTGGGCAGCTCTTCCTGAAGATCATTCACACATCTGTGTGGGCTGGACAGAAGCGTCTGGGACAGGTGAAAAATTTTCCTCAGACAGATCAAAAACTTTTATTGTGTAAAACGCACAGTTAAAATATCAATTGGATTTTCTCACCTCATAGCTGGCGAAGTGGAAGACTGCTGAGGAAGTGGCTGCTCTTATTCGATCACTGCCTGTTGAGGAGCAGCCCAAGCAGATCATCGTCACCAGGAAGGGCATGTTGGATCCTCTTGAGGTAATCTTTCTTTAAGTATGGTTTCTATTTGCTGTATAGCACAGCATTAGGTGTCATATCACATTTGAGGGCTTGTTCATATGTATTTTCTGCAATCCTTTAGGTGCACTTGTTGGATTTCCCCAACATTGTGATCAAGGGCTCTGAGCTACAGCTGCCTTTCCAGGCCTGTCTGAAAGTTGAAAAGTTTGGAGACCTTATTCTGAAGGCCACTGAGCCTCAGATGGTCCTGTTCAATCTGTATGACGACTGGCTGAAGACCATCTCTTCTTACACTGTGAGTGCTCTTCTTGTTTTCACCATAGTTTCCTATCTTAAGAAAACGTCATCTGAATAATTTGTGGTGTTTTCTTGCCATTTCCTATCTAGGCTTTCTCGCGTCTCATCTTGATCTTGAGGGCCCTCCATGTGAACAATGACCGTGCAAAGGTGATCCTGAAGCCGGACAAAACCACCATCACCGAGCCGCACCATATCTGGCCCACTCTGACCGATGAGGAGTGGATTAAGGTGGAGGTGCAACTCAAAGATCTCATCTTGGCTGACTATGGCAAGAAGAACAAGTGAGTAGGCTAGCTGAGTGCAATTTCAACCATTCTTAATGGAAAGGAAAATAAAATTACCAAAGTGTGGTACATGAATAGAATCGTAATGGAAAATTCAGTGAGGAGAAAATAGTTTCCCCATTTGAAAATGTTTCCGTTTGAAAGCATGAAAGCTACATGCTAAGATTCTATATTTTTTTATTTATATATTTTTTTTCCCCCTCCAGTGTGAACGTGGCTTCTTTAACGCAGTCTGAGATCAGGGACATCATCCTGGGTATGGAGATCTCCGCTCCCTCCCAGCAGAGGCAGCAGATTGCTGAGATTGAGAAGCAGACCAAAGAGCAGTCTCAGTTAACAGCCACACAAACCCGCACTGTTAACAAACATGGTGATGAGATCATCACTTCTACCACCAGCAACTACGAGACGCAAACTTTCTCCTCCAAGACTGAATGGAGAGTCAGGTACAAACTGACCATTCAAGACTTTTTTTTTTTTTTTTGTTTGTTTTATTTAGTACAACAGTGCTTGTATTATACAATGCTTGACTTAAACTGTATATATTGTTCTTTTCTTTATAGGGCCATCTCTGCAGCCAACTTGCACTTAAGAACCAACCACATCTACGTGTCTTCAGATGACATTAAAGAAACTGGATACACTTATATTCTACCCAAGAATGTGCTGAAGAAGTTCATCTGCATCTCTGACTTGCGTGCTCAAGTGAGTCAAACTTTGTGTTTCACAGATTTTTAGAAAGAACTTCAGCGTGATTGTCTTAACTGACAAGTGTTAGTTTGCTTTGATTATTGATTTCTCCACCTGCTTATCTCTAGATTGCAGGCTATCTGTATGGCACTAGTCCTCCAGATAACCCACAAGTGAAGGAGATCCGCTGCATTGTGATGGTTCCACAGTGGGGAACACACCAGACCGTTCATCTGCCTAATCAACTTCCACAGCATGAATATCTCAAGGTTTGTCTCCATCATTAGTTTTGTATTATCTTAACATGATCTAATTGTGCTTTGTGCTAATTGTGGTGCAGCTGCAAGCCTGTACTCCAGTCACAGTGAACCTTTTCTGATCACCATCTTTTTTTTTTTTATTATTATTTTAGGAAATGGAGCCACTTGGCTGGATCCACACCCAACCAAATGAATCCCCTCAGCTCTCTCCTCAGGATGTCACCACACATGCAAAGGTCATGGCAGACAACCCATCTTGGGATGGCGAGAAGACAATCATTATTACCTGCAGGTACATATATTTGGAAATGCATCAGTGGTCTGGATTTCTTTATCTCTGAAAGAATCACAGTTAATATTATTGGGCAAGTAAGGTGAAACAAGGAATTTGACTGGACTCTTTGCTCCAATATAAACAAGACAATAAATATTAAATAAACACAACTAAACATAAAATGCAGGTATAAGGTAATTATAAAAACCCTTCAGTGTGTGTATAATGTATATTTTGTACATTTCTGAATGACAGTGCATTAGTGATTTATTATTATTTTTTAGTGATTATTATTATTTATGTGCAAAGATTAGTTTTTTTTTTTTCTTCTTTCCAGTTTTTTTTTTAAGCTAGATGGTGCTTGTATTTTTGACTTTTTTTTTTTCCCCTCCCCCTGTTCCTCTTTTGTGTAGTTTCACCCCGGGTTCCTGCACTCTGACTGCTTATAAGTTGACTCCCAGTGGATACGAGTGGGGCAGGCAGAACACGGACAAGGGCAACAACCCTAAGGGGTATCTGCCGTCCCACTACGAGAGGGTGCAGATGCTGCTGTCTGATCGCTTCCTTGGCTTCTTCATGGTCCCTGCCCAAGTCTCCTGGAATTATAACTTCATGGGTGAGCAGAGCTTTATCAGGCTGAAATAAAGAGTGTATTTGTTCTGCTGCGATGGCATTTTCCTCCTAATTTCTTGGCCTTTTTTCTCCCGTGCAGGTGTTCGTCATGACCCCAACATGAAATATGACCTGCAGCTGTCCAACCCTAAAGAGTTCTACCACGAGGTTCACAGGCCCTCTCACTTCCTCAACTTCGCCTCTCTGCAGGAGGGCGAGATCTACAACGCCGACCGTGAGGATATGTACGCTTAGCACCCCGAACTGCTACTGTTGATATTCAACAAGCACCTAAGAGGCTTAAACTGGCTAAGCTACTGTGCTGTGTCCTTTCGAGACATTACCAGTCATGTTTGCTTGGAAGTAGTTTCAACCACCTGTTTTAAAATTTTGTATAATCTTTGATTTGTCTTTGCCATGATGATTTTGTGCTAATGTGTTAATGCACATTACTAAAATTGTATTTTTTTTTTTGTCACTGTAGTTGCGTGCTAAAACTATGTGAAAGTTCTTAAGTGAATCAATGCTCTCCTTTCATGACCCTGAAATACATTTTCTTTTTTCTTTTTTATATATGTCTGTTGAAATATGCCTGTACCCAGTAGCTATGTTGTGCATCTTTCATGTACATGGTAGTTTGGGTCGAAATAAAGATCAATACTTTACTTGCCTTTTTCTGAGGTCTTTTTTTTCCCTCCAATTTAACCCTTATGTTCTGTTCAAATGTTCTAACCTCCTTTATGCTTGGAGTGAGTTTGACCAGTAATTTAAACCTCCTGAAAATGTTTAAAATTAAAATTGCTATCAAGTTTGTGTCGGGGACAATACTTCTAAACAATACTTAAAATTCCCACAGTGGGGAAATTCCGAAGTTATGGTGGAAATATGGTTCCCTCCCTCATGTCATGTGACCTATCTGGTTCTCACACTCCTACAGGTCTGACTGTGTTCAGTTATAGGCCTAGAGCCATAACTGAAGGTTTTTTTTTTTTTTTTTTTACGATTATAAAATTGCATATTGCCATTGCATATTTATTTAGAGATATTAAAGGCTGAAATTGCCCTTAAGTATAAAAAGGAATGTGTTTGCTTCGCTGGATTGGCTTCATTTGCCTCTAAACACAATGACTGAACCTAAATGCTTCCAAGCAAATGTTCTGTTTCTGTGCAGAGAGACCCGATTAGACCAAAAGCCAATTTGCCTCTCCTGTCTGATCCAGTCTGTTAGGAGAGCCCTGGGCTCTGGGAGTGTATTGGACAGGAGAGGAGGAGGAGGGTCCAACAGGAGAGAAAACAACACTCTGGGCCTTTAGAGCTCCAGAGGAGCGGAGGACGCACTTACCCGGTTATTGTGTTTCTCAGACGCGTTTCAGAACGACAGGACTGGAAATACGGGCTGAAATAATGAACTTCTGCTTATTATTTCACTTACAGGAACATAAAGGCGCTCCAGGTTTAATAATACAACGGTAACGGGGTCTAGCGTGAGCCTTCCGACTCACATCGAGGAGAATCGAAAGCAAAAAAGAAACCAGCGAGTCGACAGCATGACGGGCCGTTAACAGCACACCTGCTCGGTTCAGCTCGGTTCCGAAATGGACTCAGAGGTCAGAGGAACCGAGGAGAGTCTTCAGAGGACCTTCTCGGCTCTCACCGTGGACGACGTGTACGAAATCGCCAAGATCGTGGGCTCCGAGGTGGAGAAGCTCATTGACCGTCACGGCAAGGCGAGCGTGGAGGGTCTGGTCCCGAAGATTGTGAAGGTGCTCGAGCTGCTGGAGAGCTTCGCAGCCAGGAACCACAGCCTGAGGTGCAAAGAGGAGGACCTGCTGAAGGCCTTCGAGACGCTGCAGGTCCAGCAGCAGAAGAAACGAGGACCTAGAGACTGCGAGGACCTCAGTGAGGACGCGGACTTCAGGGTAAGAACCCCAAAACACTGGGAGTTGTTTGGACCAGTACAGGGCACTGGTCTCACTGGGACAGACAGCCCAGTTTACCCTGGACCATCTAACAGCCACGGTAGCTGAGGTGTGTTAGACCTAACAGTCCCAGATGTACACCACCAGTCAAACATCTTTACACACCTCAGGTTTTACCACTTATTTATTTCGTAAGTTGCAGATTTTAACATAGCAAAGTTGTTGAGTGTACAACTATAAATGCAGATAAAATGTTTCCTTTATGAGATGAAAGAATCTGTAACAGTGCATGTCTGACATCCTACTGACTGGTTGTGTGGTGATGCAGAGTCAAATTCTAGACTGTCCTTTAACTTTAAATGCAGCAGTTCACTGTTTCAGCACTTAATAGCTCCTTAAATATCTAACACTTGTCCGGGGATCCACATTATAATTCTAATTATATTAAGTGGCTTTTTGTTGGTCAGTAGTGATGAATAAAAATATTGTCTGGTTAGTAAAGGGATTCAAATGGTGAACATACTATAAATGTGTTTTTTAGCAAAGAAAATTGAGCGTATTTTGGTAAATATGAGGTGAGTAACATGAAGAATGAAGAAAATCTTAGTGCGTGCCAAAACTTTTGACTGATAGTGTAGCTGGAATCTATAAGACTGGCAGTCTGTCTGGATTTCTCAGTGATGTCTACAGGACTATAGTGTTAAATTGTTGACAGGATGGAGTGCTGGTTTGTTAAGGTGTTGTAGTTTTGTTGACGGGGGGGTGGGTGTTGTTTTTTTGATAGTTCTGTAGTTTTGGTTTGTTAACAGGGATGGGTGCTGGTTTTTTGACACTTCTGTGGTTTTGATTCGTTGACGGGGGTGGGTGTTGGTTTTTTGACTTTTCTGTAGTTTTGATTCGTTGACGGGGGTCGAGGGTTTCTCGCCTCGGCCGTGGAATAACAGATAATTATTATTAGATCTGGGGATATTAACTATTTTTTATTATCACTGTATTTGAGATCTGGAAGGCTATTCATAGAGCATTTTGGGCAATAGCTAAATGCTAAAATGTCCACTTCACTGCATAAACAAGTCTTAAATTGCATTATTTGGATCAAAATAATGCAATTTTAATGCTCCTGCACATGCAATGTGTGAAAATAATGCCATATATCTGTATACTTACTGTGTGTGTGTGTGTGTTTGATGCTGGGACTGATCAGTTGTGTCTGTTGTGCAGGACTGGCAGCAGAAAGAGCAGAAATGGAGGTTGAAGGTGGACAAACTGCAGGCTCAGGTTCTGCAGCAGCAGGAGGAGAACCAGGAGTTGCTGGGTCGTCTGCAGAGCTCGCACTCGAAAGAAGGTAGAGCAGCATTAGACATGTTTTCACAACCAAACTGACACCACACCGATAGTGCCTCGAATCCACAGTTCACCCATGTTCAGACATCAGTGTTTGTGCTGCACACAGTTTATACACATTATACATGGTTAACTCATTTAAATTCATCTAATACCTTTTGCAATAATTTGTGCGTTTGATATTTCTGTGTGTTTGTTACATCTGCAAAGAACCAATAACTGATAAGGCAACTGTGATGCACCGGTCTGATATACTGGATCAGAACAGGCATCGATCCCATTAAACAGAGTGGAAATGGGCCAAGCACGATTGACCCAGTTCATGGGTGGCTGCTGTTATTGTAAAGGCACGTTATCTAGTAAGCTAGCTTATTATACATTTCTTTTGTTTCTTATTTTTTATATGTATGTTTTTCTTATTTTTTAATAGTTAAAAAAGTCTCTGCATGTTTACACTTATTTAGTATCAACAAAAGTGTAGCAGTACAGCTTTACATTGTTATAGATGCATTCAAAAATATGATGACTTTTACATATACATCCATTAGAGAGGAAAATAAGCTTTGTTTCATAGTTTCAAGTTCATTGTCATATACAGATAACAATGGAACATCATTACTAGTAATGAAATTCTTGGAGTCAGAAACCCCTTTAAAGTTTGCACTGTAAAATAACACAGCACTTAAGTAGAACAAAATAAAAGTATTAAAATAGTAAAAGAGTTGTAAATAGTTAAATAAAATGGTGCATAGTAGACAAACAGTGTTTTTTGCAAGAACTTATAAAATGTCTGTAGTGCAGAGTGTGTGGTGTGTATATGTATATATACATTCCCGCATACTGTAGTTTTAAAGTGACTGTAGTTTCAAGGTGACTGTAGTTTTATCGAGACTGTAGTTTTAAAGTGACTGTAGTTTCAAGGTGACTGTAGTTTTATAGGGACTGTAGTTTTATAGGGACTGTAGTTTTAAGGTGACTGTAGTTTTATAGGGACTGTAGTTTTAAAGTGACTAGTTTCAAAGTGAGTGTAGTTCAAAGCGACTAGTTTTTAAAGTGACCGTAGTTTTTAAAGTGACCGTAGGACAAAACACACTGTGGCCTTTACTTCTTTACTGTGTGAGATTAACAGCATCTACAGTATTATAACAGAAGCGTTATCCTGCCTGCTGTAAAGGAATTTCTAAGGACATCAGAAAATGTGCCATAAGGAGATTAAATTATTAATACCATCCGCTGAAATAGGTCAGATTAACCTCAACTTTTTAGTGGCACGTAATCCATAACAGTTTCCAGCTTCCTAGAATCTGTGTGTCTGGTTTGTGTCTGACCTCAGCTATGAGTCAGTGTCTCTGAAATAGACTTTCACTTCACGCAGGGTCATTCGCAGTCGTCCTCCTAGTTTTGATCAATGTCATTTAGTCTGTGTTTACCCCTCATGTTTTGTTCAAATTTACTAACATCCTTCATGCTTGGGGTGAGTTGGACCAGCAATTTTAAATCTCCAGAAAATGTTAAACTTTTTTGTGTCTGTACTTTGTTTCTTTGTTGACGACCTGAATAGAGCTTTAAATAAAACATACATGTAATAAATTTCCCCACAGTGGGAAATACCAAAGTTCTGGTGGAAAATATGTTTCCCTCTTTCATGTCATGTGACCGGTCAGTGGTTCTCATAGTCCTACAGGTGTGAATCTGTTCAGTTGTGGAACCAAAGCAGAGGGAAGATTATTGAAGATTCTAAAATTGCACATCACAGTGAGCTCAGGATCATTGGAAACAACCAAAACAAATGTGTGTAAAATGTTATGTCTTATATGTTTTATAAAACAGTTTATATAACAGCCCCAAATTCTTGTAAAAAATGTGTACGGATACTGAAAACACATCATCATGTTCATTTTGTGTTTATCCAGTTTGTCCACTTTAAAATGAGGAAATGTCATTTAATATGAGGCAAAAAAAAGTCCTTTTTTTTTTTTTTTAGAGACATTAAAGGTTGAATGGGGTCAAACTGGCCTCAAACATAAGAGTGGGTGGGTTTTGCTTCGTTTACCTTGAAACACAGTAACTGAATATTCTAACATGGCATCTTACAGTGATGTCAGTATCATCCAAAACAAGTGTGTGTAAAATGTTGATATTTCTTACATGCTTTATAAAACAGCCCCAAAGAACACCGATGTACATAGTGTGTACAGACACTAAAAACACATTATCATGTTCATTTTATGTTTACCCAGTTTGTCCTCATTACATCAGGAAAAGTCCATTTAGGCATGATGTCAAGTATTTATTTAGAGACATCAAAGGTTGAATGGGGTCAAATTGACCCCAAACATAAAAGGAGGGTTAAAATACCATGCCTTTTAGTTAGACTCCCATTTAGCTTGTCCATTTATTAATAAATTATTAAAAGGGACGTGATTAAAACAGTATGCACTGTCTGTGAGTGGTATATCTCTTCTTCCCCCCCAGATCAAACGCAGCGTCAGGAGAGGGAGGTGATGCTTAAGCTTAAAGAAGTGGTGGACAAACAGCGTGACGAACTCCGAGCGAAAGTGCAAGAGATATCCGTCATGTCTAAAGAGGTGGAAGCGGTATGGATGTGCCCAGACAACACACAGACACACACCCTTCTAATGAGGAGCATGCTGACTTGTGTAAACCCCACAGGAATCAGATAGCAGTTTTAGACATGACTGTGACGGTTGGCACGGTTACTTGGCTCAGGTGTGTTATCAAGTCCGGCGATGTGGCTGGGAAGCGTCAGCTGACTGAGGAGTGTATTTTAGAGCTCAGGGTCTCAGGTTACTCAGCTCTTGACAGCAGTTAATTCAGTCAAAGGTCTAAAGCTAAACAACAGCCTGCCACACCTTGAAAACAAGTCTGAGCGCGATCTTTCCTCACAAACCTTGTATGAGTTCTGTCTTCTTCTTTTGAAGGACAATATTTTCATTCTGGCAAATGAATTACCCTTTTAGTGCTGCCTTTTGGACCACAGAGCTCATAATACTTAAATGTAAGTAACACAAAACAAGTGCAGCACAGTATGTGTGTTCCAAGTACTGGGATAATGCTATGCATTATTAATAGAAGCCCCCTGTATACAATACTGTGCAAAAAGTATTTCTGCATATTTTGGTTTGAATCACCTTGTTGGTGCAAAAATACTATTTTCTGTCTGTCAAACTGTCTTATCTTTGGCATAATAAGTAGATTAAATGACAGAAACGGGAACAAATCTTTCACTGCAAAGTGCCTAAAGATACAAGGTGCCTAGATAAAGGTGTTCCAACCCACTCAGCATTCAGCACCACCAGTACACTGATCACCGCCTGATCATCTGGAATCATCTGCACCTGTTCCTTCACTGGTTCAGGCCTTAAGTTAGGTGTGCTTTGTTTGAATGATTCATACGTAGGTCACTGTGTGGCTTAACAAACAAAAACATTCCTCTGAAACTGGTCAGGTTCGGAGACTGGACTGAAAATGAGAGTCTTTGAAAGTCCTTCAGGAAGCCTGGAGAACCTCAAGACTACATTGAAAATGCTAGAAAGTCTGGATATTTGTAAGCAAAATATGAAGAAATGGTGGGTGGCTCAAGACTTTTGCACAGCGCTGTACACAGTTGAATTTTTGTCTGTTAAATTAGGGGAAATATCCAGGTTGCTGTTAGTGCTTCTCTTTATTTTAGCTCAGCCTTTAAATAAAGAGGAAACTTTCCAACTGGTTATTCCATAGCATACTGAGGAGATTACTATGGAGAAGTGTGCTAGATTGCAGCTTAATATGCAGCTGTAGGTTGCTGATGGTGATTTTTGTTTTAAAGAGTGTTTCATTAATTTAAACACTACATACTGCTTTGGCTTTGTTCCTGAAACAGTCCTGCCAGGAAAGCTGCTTTGAACTTGAATTCGGTGTTTGTTTTGTCCTGCAGCTTCAGGAGCAGCTGGAGCGCTTCATGAAGATGAATGGAGAGCTGAGGCAAAAGCAGAGCATGATGCAGGCTCAGCTGAAGAGCGCGATGGAGAGGAGGGTGGACATGGAGGCTGATCTGAGCGAGATGACAAAAGAGATAGAACGACTCACTGCACAGCTGGAGAAGACCAGCGCAAACACTGTCCCCAGCACGGTAATTACTAATGATGGATGTGTGCGTGTGTGTCTTTGTATGTGAGGGTGTGTGTGTGTGTGTGTGTTTGTACGTTAATGTTTAATTACTCTGATTACACCAAAACCAAAAGTGCAAACCATGTCTTTTTGCTTACTCAGGTTAAAGTCAGTAGTGTATTTAGTGTTAGATTTATTTGTTATCACATTGTTTATAATCCATATAGAACATATGCAAAAGTCTTGAGCCCCCCTCATTTCTTCGTGTTTTGCTTCCAAAGATCCAGACTTGCTTGTATTTTTAATTTAGTCTGGAGGAACTGTTCTCCAGGCTTCCTGAAGGACTTTCAAAGACTCTCATTTTCAGTCCAGTCCCTGAACCTGACCAGTTTCAGAGGAATGTTTTTGTTTGTTAAGCCACACAGTGACCTACATATGAATCATTCAAGCAGCACAAAGCACATTTAACTTAAGGCCTAAGCCAGTGAAGAAACAGGTGCAGATGATTCCAGATGATCAGGCGGTGATCAGTATACTGGTGGTGCTGAGTGGCACCTTGTATCTTGAGGCTCTTTGAGGCCTGTGGCAGTAAAACATTTGTGCCCATTTTTTTCTTTTAGTCTACTCGATATGCCAAGAATTTGATAGGCACAAAATAGTATTTTTGCACCAAGAAGGTGATTCAAAGCACAATTTAAAGTACTGAGGGGTGGCTCAAGACATTTGCACAGTACTGTATGTGTTTTGGGTGTGGGTTGTTTTATCCTGTAGTCACTGTTTGCCCTCTCTTTGCTTTTTTGCAAAAAATTATGTTTGTGTTCAGCTTCCTCCTAGTGTATAATTTCCATGGGCTGTTTGGTTGCCATCTAAACTTTAAAGAAAGCTGTGTTTGTCTTTAAACATAAACAGTGTCCAGTGTTATTTACTTGATGGAAAAATGAAAAATGGAAAAGAACTAAAGATCATGCATCACACACATACTCATACTTCTGTCGCCAGATGTGATTCAGTCTGATCAGTGCAGTAGAAAACTATTACAGCGTCATTTTGGAACTTGGACTGTTTGTTTTATAACAGAGTGACACATGACTTGAAACTGTCACTCCCTTTTACAGAACAGTCCAACTATTGACCTCACATATCAGGTGATCATTGACCTGAGGGACCCGAATCGGCCCTGTTTCACCAAGCAGGAGGTGCGTGACATGATTTTCGAGAGGAACGAGCTGAAGGCCAATCTCTTTCTGGTTCAAGAAGAGCTGGCCTACTACCAGAGGTGAGAGAGAGCTTAACAACAGAAGACTAAAGTGTCTCAACATGCCTTGTTGGTGCAAAAATACTGAAGTAAAAATTAAGTACGAGTAGAAAATGAACCTCTTTGGTTAGTGCCTCGTCATAGTTATTCATTTTGGGGCCGTGGTTCATCAAGTTTCAGATCTGCCTACAGAATTGAATAAATTCACTTTGTGCAGTTAAAATTTTCTAGAAGTATCAAGTGTGATTACAACAGTATGGGTTTTACAATAGTAGTGGTTGGTTGGTGTAGTGGATAACATCTCTGCCTTCCAGGCAGAAGAGTGGGGTTTGATTCCTGCCTTGAGCGACACATCACACTGAACCAATAAGAGTCCTTGGACACACCACACTACACTAATTAGAGTCTTTGGACACATAACACTACACGATAAGAGTCCTTTGACACACCACAATATACCAATAAGAGTCCTTGGACACACCACACCACACAATAAGAGTCCTTGGGCACATCACACTACACCAATAAGAGTCCTTGGACAAGACTTCTAACACTACAGTCATCTACACAAAAACATTGTTAGTTGCTTTGGATAAAAGCACCTGCCAAATAATGTAAATGTCAGTGTTTTTCACAAACAATGCAATGTAGTCATCATCATATTTCATCCAGGTGATTTTCTCCTAGGTGATTTTATGGTTCTTGGCTTGCCATTGTAATAAAATGTGCAAAGCTTTTTTTATTATTATGTCAGCTTTTTTCATTGTCGTTTCCATCGGTCAAACATTACCTTCATCAGCACCTCATTCTTCTTTTTGTGAGAATTGCTTCTACACTGTTCATCATTTATAAGTTCTCCCTGATGTTGCAGGGAGATCCTGAATGAAGAGAGATGTCCAGGTTTCCTGCTGGAGGCAGTGCGCGCAACTATAAAGAAACAGAGGACGGTTATAAAGGCCAAAATGCTGGGCATTCCAGTGGACGAGTGCAGCGCGTGAGTTAAAATCAGTTTATAGCGACGGTAGTACAGTTACAGTGCTTTCTTTACAAATATTTTGTTCTGCTTGTGTTTGGTAGTGATGAGGAGAGTGGCCCCTTGTTCGAGAGGAGAGAGACTGAGGACGCTGATAAAGACTGCACTGACAGCAGACCTGCAGAATCGCGCATCAGAAACCTGTAAGTACTTTATTCGCCACAACATGTTTTAATGAGAGGGCCAGCTTTTTCATCCTTCTTTAGGATAATATGGAATTGAAAAAGCATAATTTAGGTGCTGCAAATTTGGTGTCGCAAATTGGTTTGTCACAAGTACCCCTCATCACTTGTGACTCGATGTGCAATATTATAAATTGCAATATTTCTGCTGCCAATGGTTTGTCTATTACTGTTTTGTCTGTATTGTATATTCATTGTTATTTACAATTTCTCGTGTCTATTTTACACTTTTTTCTATATTTCTATATTTCTATATTTAAGATTTTTAGATTTTTAGATTATGTGTGTAGCACAGTAAAGATTGCAAACCAGTTTCATTGTACCCTGACAGTAAAGCCATCTAAGCCTACATTTTAACTAAAAAAAGTTAGTAAACAGGTTGTGTTAATCTTTTGTTTTGTTTAATCTTCTAATAGTAAGCTGACACAGCTTCTTCTAAAAGCAAGAGTGTTCATAGGCTGTATAAAAATAACTCTCATTTTCATATCTTTCAACATGCCAGCGCACATGTAGGCAAACATGTGTTACAAGACCTGTCAAACGTGTTCTGCTGCATGTTTTTCTGACTTTTTCTAGTAATACTGGGAAACAGAACCTGTTTTCTAGAACCAAAACATTTTGCAACAATGGACTTGCATAATGACGTCAAGGGACAATTAACAGCTGAATTTCAGAAAAACATGCTGATACTGCTGAGTGCTTTCCAGTATTTTGCAAATAAACATATTTGAAAATAAAAATGTTTCTTGTTGGTGTCATGAAGTAGCCGAACTGTTAGCCCAGTGTAGCGTAGCGGATGAACCCAGTAGTGGATTAGACACGAGAGAGTTGGTAGACTACGCAGTTACTATGAGAACGCTCTCAGCTGAGAGAAGAGATTCCCACCGGGAATCCGCGTTCTCACACACACACACACGGTGAGAGGTAAAACAAGAAAAGAACCGGAGTACTCACGGTACCAGCTGGAGTGGAGCAGAGTTGGGTCAGGCTGGAGACTCAATGATTGAGCACAGAGGACTAACACTTCCTTGTTTATATACCGTGTGACACGCTTCACTTCCGGGTCCCCGTGCGCTTCACGTGACCGGTGTGCATGACAGTACCCCCCCTCCTGGACCCGGCTGGGAGGATACCCGACGACAGTAGTCCTGAATCAGAGAGGGGTCCAGGTTGAACCGACCGGGAACCCAAGACCGCTCCTCAGGGCCATAACCTTCCCAGTCGACTAGGTACTGGGTGCCATGACCCCGGCGTCGCAAGTCAAGGATCTGCCGGACAGTGTAGATAGGACCACTGTCGATGGTCCTAAGAGGAGCGGTGAACTGAGGCCCTCTGTCCGAGACGATGTCCTAGGGAAATCCATGCAAGTGAACTACGTGCACTCAGCAGTGATGAACTCTAACTCAGCAGTGTTATGGTTTTCTTGCCGTCTGACTCTGCTGTCTGTCTTCGGCCATTCTGGGCCACCAGAAGGCCCGTTGAAGGAGCAACAGAGTCCTCTTGGTACCCGCATGACTTGCAAGGACGGACGAGTGACTCTACCAGAGGGCTTCTGGCTGAAGAGCAGATGGAACGAAGAGTCGTCCAGGCGGGGTGCCTGCTGGAGGGGGCTCCAAGGCCTGCCCCTGGTGGATGCGATCTTCCAGTTTATAGCGGAGAGGTGAGATGATGATGTGTGGAGGTAGGACAGGCGCGGGGTCTGCCCGGGGAGATTCAACCTCATACTGGCGAGAGAGAGTGTCGGCTTTGATGTTCTTCGACATCAACCGGGTGGTATGAAAGTTGGAAATTAAATTGTTCGAAGAACAATGCCCACTGCGCCTGCTGGGGATTGAGCTGTTTGGCCTCCTGAATAGTGATGAGGTTCTGATGGTCCGTCCAGACTGTAAATGGGTCACCACCCCCATGGAGCCGGTGACGCCACTCTTCCAGAGCCCACTTTTTGGCCAGTAACTCACGGTCCTCTACACCTTAGCGTTGCTGGGTGGGGTTGAATTTTCTGGAGAAGAAACTGCATGGATGCAGTTTCTGGTCTAGACCTCACTGGGAGAGAACAGCTCCTACGCCCACATCGGTGGCGTCCACCTCCACAACGAATGGCTTGGTGGGATCCGGATGAAAGAGGATGGGAGCTGTGGTGAAGAGATGACATAGATGGTGAAAGTAAGAGGTGCCGCAACTGAACTGAAACCCCGGATAAAGCGGCGATAGAAGTTAGCAAACCCCAGAAAGCGCTGAAGCTGCTTATACGTCTTGGGTAGGGGCCAATTACGCACAGCATCCAGCTTCTTGGGGTCTATGGCCACACCCTTATCAGAGATAACAAACCCCAAGAGTGTGGTGGAGCGCTGGTGGAAAGTGCATTTCTCCAACTTACAGAACAGTTGGTGGGCCAGCAGCCTCTTTAACACTGCTCTCACATGCTGGGTGTGCTCTGCCAGGGTGCGGGAGTAGATAAAAATGTCGTCCAGATATGCAAAAGCCCAACGGCCCAGCATGTCCCGCAGCACATTATTGATGAACTGTTGGAACTATTGCACAGGCTGAAGGGCATAACCAAGGTTTTGTAATGGCTGGTGGGAGTGATGAAGGCCGTATTCCACTCATGCAAAACTCTGCCGCATAGCGACTTACCGAACAGTCTCCCTGCCACAGATAGGCGAGAGTCAGTCTCCACCTCGCTGTCCGGGCCAAACTGTTAGCCCAGTGTAGCGTAGCGAATGAACCCAATTGCGGATTAGACACGAGAGAGTTGGTAGACTACACAGTTACTACGCTCTCAGCTGAGAGAAGAGATTCCCATCTGGAATCCGCATTCTCTCACACACCCACGGTGAGAGGTAAAACAAGAAAAGAACTGGAGTACTCACGGTACCAGCTGGAGTGGAGCAGAGTTGGGTCGGGCTGGAGACTCAATGACTGAGTACAGAGGACTACCACTTCCTTGTTTATATACCGCGTGACACGCTTCACTTCCGGGTCTCCATGCGCGTCACATGACCGGTGTGCGTGACAGTTAGTTTATAATACATATAGAACATATTTATGACTCCATGTCCTGACATTGTCTTGTGTGCAAATGTGTGTGTATTTGAGTATGTGTCTTGTAGTCACTATTTGTCCTCTTTGCTTTTTTGGATTCTTACATAATGTGTGTTTGTGTTTTACTTCCATAGGTTTTGTTGTTGTTTAAAGTAATGACGATAAACAGGCAAAACAATTTTTAGAAAAACACATGCAAATGCTGGCTAGTTTTTTCCCGGTATTTTGGAAGTAGATGTCTTTAAATCTAAAAAAAAAAAAAATTACATTTTTTTGACAGACAGACTGCAGCTCATTTCCTCTGACTGACGCTCTTATCTCATGTTGACAAATTGTGGCATTGTATCATAACTTGAATTGTGCTCAGAGGAAATTCCCTCTCCTCTGACTGAATCGCTGATTAGAGATGTGTTCTCTCTCTCTCTCTCTCTGTCTCTCTCTGTCTCTCTCTCTCTCTCTCTCTCTCTCTCTCTCTTTTTGTCTTCTCTTAGCTTCGGTTTCCTGACCCGCTCGGGCAGTGGCAGGAGCCCCAGCCATCAGACGTCCAGCTCTGCCTGGGAGATCATTAACCCAGACGAGCAGGAGCCCGAGGAGGCTGAACCTGGAAGCTTACTCTGAGTGCCAAACCCTAACCCTAACCCTGCCGGAGGACTCAAACGGGCTCAGTTTCGGACTGCGGAAATGTGCAGCATTTATGCGGAACAAAACCTTGTATGTCTGAAATTGTAACTGTTTTGGGGTGTGGGTGGGGTAGACAAAGTAATTTGTCTTTAAATATTTGGACAATACAAAAGTCAATTATTATGACGAATTGGCTTAAAAATGAATTGAAAAGAATTCTGACAGCGACGATAAGTGTATTACCGAGGTACTAAAGGACAGGTTCTCTCTGAAAGGCTTTTGAATGAGTAGAGGCAGTAAAGTAAAGCACTGGAAATGATAATGAGAGCATTTATTTTAGATATTAGAATTCTATATTTGAAACTAATACAATTATCCACTTTTTTAGCTTTGTATGGTACATGCCATGAATATGGGACACAGCTGTAATGCTTTTCATAGAGAGTTGTTATTTGAAATGGTTAATTTGTTGAAGAGACTGTATTTTGATATGGATTTGAACCAAAGATGCCAGCATGTATTAAAACTGACACAGATGACAATCACAACAATACCCTCTCATGCCACTTGGGGGCATTATAGCACATTTTTTAATAATTCTTACCTAATTGATAGGATTAATGCTATCCTTTGACATATTGTTATGGCATGTGTTTAGGAGTTCATCCTTTTAATGTTTTGGGACAGTGTATCACCATTTGTATACATATTTAATACCTTTTGATCTTCTATATACGGGCATATGTTTTTTTTGTGTCTGTAGAGCTTTTAGGTTTAAGAAACCAGCTGTTCTTAGAAATGCAGTAGAACCATGTTGTTAAACAGCAGTAATGCACAACCAAAGTAAAAGTGAAATATAATTCATGAAAAACTGTTGAGGTGAAAAAGGTCTTTGTGCTAGACCTTAACACAATCATAAAGGTTTTGTTAAAATAAAATCAGGATTTATTAAAAAAAAACCCAAAGGATTTTAGAAACAGGTTTTTTGAGAGTATCTGAGAGGCTTCATGAAAGGTGTGTGTGTGTGTGTGTGTGTGTGTGTCTCTGTCTGTCTGTCTGTGTGTGTGTGTCTGTGTGTATGTGTCTGTGTGTATTGCATTGGTGTGGCTCTTGTCTCTTTGTGTCTGTCTGACTTTAGGTGTTCACTCAAAGGAAGCCTCTGTTTCCTTTAGAGGAAACCAGAGATCATGTGAGTGCTCCTAGCCCGTAATACTCTGGTGTGCAGGAATAAAGGCAGGGAACGCCTCCACTCTGTCCTCGGTGCTGCTCACATTGTGAAATCAGTGTAATTTTACCTTGTTTTTGTATGCACTGTGTATAACATGAACCTTTGAGCTATAAATCCAAATAAATCATTGGAGCGTTGGTGCATATTTGTGTTTCAATTATTTTAGATGTGAATGATCTCTTCTCTCTCTCAGCTGTTTTTTCTGCCTCCACTGTGTGTTATCAGTTCTTGTACTGCACAAAAGCAGAGTTGTGACATCCAGTTATGCTGAAGACACTCAGCTTTAAAAAATGCAGCTTTTCCCAGAATTAGAGGCTGGGCTTGTGTCTTTTAAAAGGCCAGCAGCTGATTGAATTGGAGGAAGCTGACCTGCTTCCCCAGGAAACCCGAAGAGGAAACGGGAAGGTTCGGAGAGCCTGGCTTTCTCCAGGCCTGCAGAAGACATACAGAGAGCAAGGAAGAGGAGCGCTGGGCCAGCACCACTACAGCCTGCGGGACTGACCGAAAGCCTGGTCCTGGACCGGGTCAGGAGCTCAGGCTTTCTGTGGTGCGGCTCTTCCCATGAGAATAGAGGCATGGAGGGGCTGAAGAAGGTCCTGACCTGCATGGGGCTGCTGCTCCTCCTCTGCTCTCCGGCTTCCACTCAGAAGCTCTCGCCCACAGGGAAGAATGTCTGCCTCAGTCCCAGGTACTGAAATCCTGCTTTATTCACTTTGATCAAAGTTTTAATATCCTCCAGTGTGTTTTTTCTTGTGTTTTCTGGAATTCTGTAAACCAGACCCATGATTAAACTTTTCAAACCACATTTCTTAATCCAGTAAGTCAGAAAAAGACATTTTATTTAGACTTTTCATAATTAACTAACTCCTTGTTGACAGTTAAATATTACATAATTAATATATAATGTAATTGTAATTACATGACAAAATTTTCAGTTACCCCTTCTAATTAGTGGATACAACTTTAAGGTAGAAGTAGTAATAGTAATAATAATAATAATTATAATAATGCATTTCATTTATAGGCACCTTTCAATGTACTCAAGGACACCTTACGAAGTGAACAAATTGCTTAGAAAGGTGTTAGACACACAGCATGTATGATCTCCGTAGAAAAGCATTGCTAATAGAATGAAGATCTGGAGCAGCTGCTCAAAAGGTCTTCATGGCCAAAGCCACGCAGCAGCGAGAGGGTTATAAAACCATTTAGCACTGGGATGTAGAGCAGTGAAACTGCATCTTCTGGAATGATGAAGGTTCGTCTTATACTTTTGGGATGAGTTTGTGATCCAGATCGCTACCTCCACCCATTTATCCATCTATTATCTGAAAAGCTTCTCCTTAACCAGGGTGGGGGAGTGCTGTAGCCTATTCCAGTGCTCATAGGGCAAAAAAACATCCTGGACAGGTCACCAGTCCATCACTCACACACACTCATCTAGGAGCAATTTAGCATCTCCAGTTCTCCAGTCCACCTGACATGCACGTCTTTGGGCTAAAACTGGAGAACCAAGTAGAAACACACACAGACAGGGAGAACATACACACTCACACAGAAAGGACACTTGGGAATTAAATCCAGGACCTTCTCACTGTGAAGTGACCCCATGGACAGACATTCAGTATCAAGTGGTGACACCATGCAACACCATGAGAAGGCACCACTGTGCATGCTTACACTAAAGTAGTAACTTCAGACAGGGGACACGTCTTAGCGACTACATTTCGGGGTGGGGTGGGGGTTGAACCGTGACCTCCCTAATACTCTGGTGGCTGAATGCAAACCTCACAGCAATGCTATCAATGTCTCGTGGTAGGCCTTGCCAGAAGAGGCTGTCAATGCAGCAAATCCCATACAAATACACTTTGACACACACCTGAGGACAATTTAGCATCTCCAGTCCACCTGACATTAATGTCTTTGGACTGTGGAAGGAAACCAGAGTACCTGATGGTAACACACACAAACAGGGAGAACATACACGCTCAAAGAAAGAACACTCGGCCGGCCGGCCAGGAATCAAACTTTCTCACTGTGAAGGTCCTGGGTTTGATTCCTGGCACCATGCCATGTAGCTGAACTCACGAATGCTCATCTGACCTCAGTTGAATACAAACCTCACAGCAATGCATTCAATATCTAGCATTAGGCCTTGCTGGAAGACTAGAGGCTGCCACTGCAGAAAATCCCCTACAAATATCCTTGATTTCAGAAGAAACACTGGATAAGTTGGTGTCTTTGTCATAGTCTGCTAAAACATTTCCAATTTTCCTTCATAAACAGGAGCTCCTCTCTTGTGTGTTGTTCTGGATGGGCACAGCAGGGTGATGAGTGCACTATCCGTAAGTACCACAGTGCAAACACATTTGCACATTGTTTGATATGAAGTTCTTGCTTATTTTTTTCTTGTAATTCTCAAGCACATTTTTTTTTTTTACCCTAAAATCCTATTGATTTTATTGCTGTTTGTGAGTGGTTTGGCCCAAGGCTTTGAGATCCGATCTGGAATTCTTTTTTTTTTATCCTTAGCGGTCTGTGAGGGCGAGATGGCCTGCAAGCAGGACGAAGTGTGTGTCTATCCAGGAGTGTGCAGATGCAAACCTGGCTTTTACGGGTTCCAGTGTATGGCTCGTGAGTACTAGAGAATCAAAAGATTAGTCTTTTTTTTTTTTTTTTTTTTTTTAAATAAATATCTTGTCCTAAAATAGTGAATTTGTCAATATAAACATGGATACTTAATAGAATACTATTTACTATGCTTTGGTTTTATGTGTGTAGAATTCAGAAATCAGAATTCAGCCCTGAATGACAGACAGAGCTGTAGATAACTGAGAAGGGATAAGAGTTCATAAAAGATTTTTACTTAATTTAACTTTTTAATCCTTAAAATATTGAAATAATCTAAGCACACCAATCTATACCATACACATTATTATAGGATAAAATAACAAAAATGACAAGTGATCCCAAACAGCAAAGCACAGGATCTAGAAACATATACTTCTATCTACACTACCGGTCAAGTTTTTGCAAGTTTTGGCACACCACACCTTTTTACCACTTATCCATTAATTTTATAAATTGCAGATTTTTATTCTTGTTAAACACTGGAAAGTTGTTGAGTGAATAACTATCAATGGAAATTTGTCAGATATAATAAGATGGAACGAATATGTAATGTCTATTAACTGGTTGTGTGGTGATGTAGAGTCAAATTCTAGACTGTCCTTTCATGCACTAGTTAACTGCTTCATCCCATTGCCTGCCACTTAAATATCTAACACTTGTCTGCTGATCCAAATTATAATGATAATTATATTAGGTGGCGTTTTATAGGTCAGTAGTGATAAGGGAAAAAATGACATTTTCTTGCTAATAAAGGAACTCAGATGGTGAACATACTGTAAATGTATTTGTTAGCAAAGAATATTGAGTGTATTTTTAGTAAATATTAAGTCAGTAACATGTAAATGTAGAAAATGCAAAACCTTTAGACTGGTAGTGTAAGAAAGATCAGTGTGTAAGATATCTATCAACCTATTATCCATGCTTTGGTCTGTTGCCCATGTTTCCTGCAGGCTGTCCTTCTGAGTTCTGGGGCTCAGACTGTCGTGAGTCTTGTCTGTGCCATCCTCATGGGTACTGTGATGCTGCTACGGGCGAGTGTACCTGCCTGCCCACCCGCTGGGGCTCCCTGTGCCAGAACAGCTGTAAATGCAGTCGTCACGGGCGCTGTGACCCGGTTTATGGGAACTGCAGCTGTGACGAGGGATGGTGGACGTCTACCTGCAGTAAGGCCTGCCAGTGCCACCAGGGTACGTCCACCTGTGACCAGACCACGGGCCGCTGCCTCTGCAAGCACGGCTTCTATGGCCAGAAGTGCAGCCTGAGCTGCAACTGCCATACCTCCCCCTGCCTGCAGCACTCAGGGGACTGCCAGTGTCTGAAAGGCTGGTGGGGACGAAACTGCAACCGCCACTGCATCTGCAACCTCAGCCACGGAGACTGCGACCCCAACACGGGAGAGTGTGTCTGCAAACCGGGTTACCGGAGCCCCCTCTGCCATGAGCCCTGCAGCCCGGGGTTCTATGGGAGAGGCTGCACACAGAGGTGAGCCTGGTGTGGCGGGGGTGTGTTTAATTAGAATACAGTAGACCAGGGTTCACCAATTCCAGTCCAGCACAGTTTGGTGATTTCTCAGCTCGAACACACCTAATAAAAAAACTTGTAAATTAATCAATTATTCAAATATGACTGAACAATATTGGCTGTGGTAGATATTCTGTGAGACAAAGTACTGGCCTATAAATGTAACCCATTTTGCTTGTAAAAAGTGTAAAGCATTTCAAAAATAGAGAAAATATGCACTTTAGGATGAGCTTACCCTCATCGTATTCCTCCTTTTTGTTAAATGTAGGAAATGCTGTGAGTCGTTAGAGTGGATTATGTCTAGAAGGTCAAGTATGTCTATGTTTCCGCACAGAGAGGAGGTCATGAGTTCGATTCTCTTGCTGAGGGTTCTTTCTGTGTGAGTGTGTATGTTCTCCCCATGTCTGTGTGGATTCCACTGGGCACATCAAGCGAATTGGAGGTGTGTCCAGCCTGTGATAGACTGGCTGCCTGTCCATCTTTGCCTTTTGCCCTAGGAGCACTG
Organism: Brycinus macrolepidotus; assembly: GCA_037974445.1. Lineage (NCBI taxonomy): Eukaryota > Metazoa > Chordata > Actinopteri > Characiformes > Alestidae > Brycinus > Brycinus macrolepidotus. The sequence continues at coordinate 13,644,961 of JBBPCZ010000001.1, forward strand.
GGAAAGACTCCAGCACCCCCTGCGACCCTGGTTAGGGATATGCGCTTCAGATGATGGATAGATGTTATGTCCTTGTGTGGCAAAACACATGGACATAACATCTGTGGGACAAAGTACTGTCCATGTGGACACAGGAAGACGCTGCCCTTTTGGGGTTTGGAGTGGCGCACGCTCTGTCCATACTCTGTTTGGGGACGCATCATCCTCTTCAGAAATTCAACATTTTCACAGTCAAAGACAAAAGTCAAAAGTAAACTTT
>JBBPCZ010000001.1:13646492-13659699 GCA_037974445.1 Brycinus macrolepidotus
GTCAGGTTCAGGGACTGGACTAAAAATGAGAGTCTTTGAAAGTCCTTCAGGAAGCCTGGAGAACTGTTCCTCAAGACAACATTAAAAATACAAGAAGGTCTGGATCTCTGGAAGCAAAATATGAAGAAATGAGGAGTGAGTCAAGATTTTTGCCCAGTATTGTATATTTAGGGCCCAGACAGTTGAGGAACTTATTCAAAAGTCCTGTGCATTTGTGTTAACACCCCCACCCTCACTCGCTCCACAGGTGTGACCAGCCCTGCCCAAAGGGCACTTTTGGAGATGGTTGCCATTTTCTGTGCAGCCCCTGCTATCATGGATACTGTGATCATGTGATGGGAGGTTGTGTGTGCCAGCCTGGCTTTCAGGGTGAGAGGTAAGGTGGTTGGTAGCGCAGGGGGTCAGCTTGCACCCTAGATGGACTACTAAATCTAAATCTGTTGTTTGTCTATACAGGTGCAACAGTTCATGTCCAGAGCATTTGTATGGAATAAACTGTTCTTTGTCCTGTGACTGTGGGGGTGATGTGTGTCACCCTGCAACTGGGGCATGTCCTTACAGTATGTGCACACAGGCCATTATTATTATTATTATTATTATTATTGTTTAGTTGAAAAAATGCATTATAAGTACAGTACTATGCAAAAGTCTTGATCCACCCCTCTTCTCTTCATATTTTGCTTCCAAAGAGCCAGATTTCCTTGTATTTTCCTGTAAAGCTGAGCAGTTTCAAAGGAATGTTTTTGTTTGTTAACCCACACAGTGACCTACGTATGAATCATTCAAGCAGAACAAAGCGCATCTGACTTAAGGCCTGAACCAGAAAACAGGTGCAGATGATTCCAGATGATCAGGCGGTGATCAGTATACTGGTGGTGCTGAATGCTGAGTGGTTGGAACACCTTTATCTAGGCTCCTTGTATCTTTAGACACTCTGCAGCCTGTCCCAGTAAAATTTGTTCCCATTTCTTTCATTTATAATAATAATAATAATAATACATTTTATTTGTCAGCGCCTTTCATGGCTCTCAAGATCACTTTACAGGAAAAAAACCAAAAAATATATACAAATTTACATAAAAAGACATTTAAATACATATACATTCAAAAGGCCTTTTTAAAATACATATAGATGATAGTGGTATGAAGTGTGAGGAAGTTATGTGGGGTAGGCTAATCTGAAAAGATGAGTTTTGAGTAGAGACAAACAGGCGGGAGGAGTGGAGAGCAGAGAACCAGAGGGGGAACGGAGAGTGCGCGAAGGTGTGTATATATCAAGAAGATTAGTGACATTACTCAATATGTCAAAGATAAGACAGTCTGACAGGCAGAAAATAGCAGTTTTGTACCAACAAGGTGATTCAAAGCAAAATATAAAGAAATGACGGGTGGTTCAAGACTTTTGCACAGTACAGTATATTGTAAAAATAAAAAAAGGCACATTACATGTGTGAATTTGTCACCCAGACATTCGAGCAGGGCTTCTCACAGGGCTGCTGATCCCTCTGCTGCTTCTTATTCTTGCTTTGTTGTTCTGCTGCTGCTGTTGTGGGAGTCCAGCGGATGGAAAAGACAGGTCAGATATTTTTCATCTGGATCAATACAGTGTAATGTTTCTTCATATATTCAGAGTTTTATAGCTGAATATGTTAAGAGTTTATTCTGCTTGAACCACAGGGTGGCAGTGGGGGATGGAAGCACACTGGGCCGCATGAAGCATCATGTCTACACGGTTCTGGCCAACATGAGCGCAGCCATGCCCTGCCTCACCCTCTGGTCAGCTGGACTTCCCAGAGTTACAGGTCAGAGACGCTTAATAAAACTCACTTTTGGAGCCACACTGCTGTTTTTGTGTGTGTTTTGTTGTTAACCACACTTAGCCACACCTTTATGCTGGTAATATGCCCTGGATATCAACCGTTTGGGGTCACTTTTCTAGACTTTTAATCAGAATGTTCTTTTTTACTTTTCAGTTTTGAATAAAAAGACTGGAGAGGTGTTATTGACATAAAAAGCCTATTTAATATTATATTTCTAATATTTTACAACACTCAGCTTCATGTTCATCCTCATACATGGCTATACATTATTAGAGAAATAGTAGATGATTTTTCTACTATTCTACTAGTTTTATTTTCCAAGTAATTAGTAAAATAAAAGCACATATTTGGATCAAAGGTGGTTAGAAAGTTTCTTTTTTTTCTTTAAATAAAAGAGTTTAATGAGGGTGTGTAAACGCTGTTAAAGTTTCAAAGCGCATGCAGTTTATTCATGGAAATTAAGCTGCAAAACCAAACCATTTTGAATTTGCTGTTTTCCCTATGACACTTAATGAAATTTTTACTGTGAAAATTAAAACATTTATGTATATGTACCTATTCAGCCTAAAACTGTTTTTTTTAGCCTCACCCACTCATTCTGAAGCTAGAATGCTTTCTGAATGAGGCAAAATACAGCACAGCCAATTGGAGCAGATATTTTGTTAATTTGTCAGACTTAAAGGCACAAGATAGTTGAAAAATGAATTATTACTGATTTTGGTACATAAAACCACATACTCATCTTAAGTGCAGGCCAAGGAAAAAAGTACAGCACCTTAACAGCCCACACAGCACCCTAACTGGACGATAATGTTCTCCGTTATGCCTCCAGTTTCTCACCACGATCCAGAGCTCACCTTTAACCACAGCTTTATTGAGCCGCCCTCCTCAGGCTGGGTCACTGACTCGTTCGAGACCGATGAGGATGGAGAGGCGCTGTACTGCATCCCACCTAGAGAAGGTACAGGATCCCACACCATGCTCATCTGGTTTTATGCGCTCTCTTGTGTTTGACTTGTTTAAATGACTGTCTGTTCACCTACTCCACTGATGATCATCATTAACAGCTGGCAGTGTATAAATGCAGTGTAATACCTTTTTTTTTTTTTTAATTCTGCACAATTATAACAATTACAGTTACAAACATTCAATAGAGCTTGTATTTTTGGGCTAAAATTCTCAGGGTATTTTACAAGTAGCTTTTTATTTTTTATTTAATTGTCTAATTTGTAAACAGTTTGTCTAGTCACATTTGTATGAAAAGAATCATAATTGAATTGTGGATCAGGGATGTGCAATCAAGTTAAAACCCTGCTTCTCTGCTCTTGTCAGACATCCCAGCTGTAGCAGGGGGTGAGTTCCAGGAGCTGAGTTCCAAGTGTAATGTCTTCCCGGACCCGTCAGCGTTCAGCAGCGAGGACATGTCTCTGGCCTTTGGCATCCCTCGCACCTCCAGCATCGCCAAGTCCAAGCGGCCCTCCGTCTCCTTTGCTGAGGGCACTAAGTTCAGCCCTAAAGAGCGCAGAGGCTCAGCCCAGGAGCTGCCTCCTAATGCCCGCAAGCCCAAAACCCTCTGGGGGGTCCTGATGCTGCAGCAGGGGAACCAGGGGCAGGCGGAAGACGAGAAAGAGGAGAGTAATGAGGAGGCAAATGCCTCCACAGAGGACCAAGAGGCTAATTCATCACCTGAGGCTCCTCAGGCAGACAGTTCTGCAACCTCAAGGACTTACCTGACTGTCCCGGGCAGCAGACGCCGCACACTGTCCAGCACCAGGAAGACCCTTCAGCCACAGGCCTCCACTGATGGCACAGAAACGGGCACAGAGAAAGTGACCACCGTCTACATGACCGTGGGCAAGGCTGTTCCGGCAAAGCCGGAGAGCAGCTCCGAAGGGCCGGTGCAGGCCATGCTGCGCAGGCTGGGCAGCCTCCAGAGACAGAGAGAGGAGGCAAACCGGCCCAAAGGAAAAGGGCCTGCAGTGACAAAACCCCCTCGCAGGAAACTGGGGGCACGGGCCAGTGCCTGGGAGCAGGCTGCCGGGACCGGCCCGTCTGAGGTCGTCATGAGAAAACCCAGTCGCAAGAAACACAACTCTGAAACTCCACATGAGAACAGCACCCCCAAGAGGCCTCTGTCCTCCACACTCAAGAGTGTCCCCGAAAGCCCCACGCAAGGGTCGGGAGACGGCACTGACCCAAACGCAGCACCCGAACTCCACACGCACACGGATGCAGTCTACGAAACGGTGGCTCCGTCTGATGAAGCGTCCACTGTGTCAGAGGTCATCATTAACGAAACCCTGGCGGGTCAAGACGAAGGGCCCAACTATGAGAATGTTTATGTAAAACCCACGTCAGTTCCCCTTTAATTAAAGCTGACTGCTGATTACATTTACATGGAAAACACATAATTATTAACCTAATTTTAATTGTGTTTTCTTATGGTGGCAGTTCATCCCAGATTATAGGTTCATAGAAATGGAATCCTTAAGAGACTTTAAGATATCTTCAGTAGATATGTTTTTTTTTTTTTTTTTTGTAAATATATTGCATCTGGACACTTTATTGTTTTTTTTAATCTTGTCTTTGTCATTTGTAATTGCTTTTTTTTAGTTTCAAGTTCTCAAGTTCTTGGTGCTCTTGCTTTTATAGGCAATTTAATAAAGAAACAATATAATACAAATGTAAATAGCTCCCATATTGCAAAATGTTAAAAGCTCATTAAAAGGCATATTGTGAATGATTAATATTTAATGAGTGAAGCTGATCTAGCGTAAAATGGAGTGTTTGAAGCGTTTATTTTTAGTTTGGGAATATTAAGGCTTTATGAGGGTCATGTCTGATGCTAAGTGTGTAGACAAAACAGAACTATGTGGATAAATAGAGATTAAACAGTTTTTAAAAAAGCTTTCTTCCCAAATCTACACACAGGTTTTAAGAAAACTACAGAAATATTTCTAAACACTTGTTCCGGGAGTTCTTTGACTAAATGAGTTCATAATAAAGCAGTAATGTTCTCTTAGAAGGTATAAGTGTCTCAGCTGTTTATTCTAAAGCCTCAACTTTCTCAGCTCTCCCCTTCAGTGAACATGGAACACGTTAGGCATTGCATGTCTGGTGCAAAAACATCTTTTTGATGTGTACCATTACCTTTCAATGCAGCAATTTTCAAAGCATGATCTACAAAACAAGATGAAACTTGCTTTCAGTGACTGGAATGAATGGCTGTGTGTTATAAGGAGATTCCTAAACTCCTTCATTCACAATCACCAACTGATTTACTCGAGACTTTATGCCGAGTAAGCACTACTCCAATTCCAACCATAAATTTGTGTGTTTAGTTAATTGTACAAAATTAGCTGTAGTGCGTCTTGGCTGTGAAATCTGCAACCGAGTTGTTGATTTAGGATTAAATTTCTCTGAACGGAAGATAAAATCCAGAAGCTTGTCTCCCTCCGGCAACCGCCTTTATAATGTTTGGGGCCAAGAAGTTAGAAAGTACACTAAAGGCAATAATTTGCTTAACTGTTGTATCATTCTGTGGTGAGCAAGACACATAAATAGACACTAATTAGTACAATTTATTTTCCGATTTGTCATAAATGTAATACATTTTCTCATAACCTGCCCTCCAGGCGTCTCACTGGGTGATGGTTATTCTGTAAAGTAACATGTGGTTCACATTTATCGGCCACAGTGGTGAGGCTGTAAGTCATTTTCAGCCAGAAAAGTTTACCCTACAGATATATTAACAATTACGCGGTCAAAGAGCTGTTTCAAAAACAAATGGTAAAGATCTGGAATCATCATTGATGACCGTAAATAAAAACAAGTTGGACAAAAGTATAGGAAGAAATTGTAATCAGTTGGTATAGATTACAGGATGAACTTTACCCCCTGCTTTTGAGTTGACCTGACTGCACCAGCTAAATCTAGGACATCTGGCAACAGAAGTAAAAACAGACAGCGATTGATCTGCACTGGATGTTAGAGTTCAGATGTGTGATTTGTGCATGAAGCCCCACAGTCTAAATCACTGCTGTCTGGTTTTCCTCCCGCTATCTGAAGGTTTTCTTTGGATGATACTGAATTGGTGTATGTGGCTGGTCAGTGTAGTGGATAACATCCCTGCATCGACAGGCCTCATCACCTTGAACCGAAAGTGTTAACAGTTGTTAAAACTTAATGTACATAAACATGCAATAGGCCTATGGTAAATATGTTGGTAAGTACTTTAAAGTATAAAACATTATAAATCAAACTTAAACTATGTTATCATCTTAACATAGTTTCAAAGGTTGGACTGCAGATGTACTGTGAATGTCTAAGCTTGCTTGTTAATGACATTAACTTTGTAACTCCGCTGCAAAATGGAAAAGAGGCTTTGGAAACCAACCATGGCTGATCTACTACAATTGGTTTAAGGGAAATTTTTCAATCGTTTGCAAATCCATCACTTTAAATCTGGGTTTGGAAATGGCCTGGTCATTCAGCCTGTCAAGAATGTTTATTTCTCTCTAATACTAAATACAAGAACTGCTATATCCTAGAACTTCACACTCATCTCTTCTCTGCTCCTGGTTTGTCGGGGCAGCCCAGCCAGTATTTTCCGATGGGTCTCGGGTACGGAGGAAAGGCCCGGTCAACTCGCCTGGTCCTCAAATTTACCCTGTAGTACTGATCTGTGAACAAAGAAAAGGGACAACGAGTGACATTACATACAATACCCAGATTAAAGGAAAATTCTGAATAAGACTCTTCTCTGTCCTGCCTGTTTCTCCCAGACATGACTGAGCTCAGTTTAACATCAATATGTGAGTTTGACCAAATTCAGGTCCTGAGAAAGAGCCTTCCTCTAATCTCAGCCGGATCCCAATTTAAGATCTTAAAATGCTCTTTTTTTCTCTCACTGCTCTGATCTTTATTTGTCTCAGATAATCAGATCTTCAGATAAACCATAAGATCCATAAGAAAACTTGGTTGTCTTATAAATGCCTGAAGCCTGAAATTGATCAAATTCAAGTCTCAACAGACAGTGTTGAGATCCATAAGGTTGTTATAGAGAAGAAAACTGAGAAGCTGATGAGAACAGCAAAAAAAAATTTCTGCCTTGATTTCTTTCTTTTTGCTCCTTATTTCTCCTAAAGCGGGGTTAGGCTTCAATAATCTCCAAATAAGATGATTTATTTCTAATGAGACAAAAGACTGTTGTGAGCAGTTAAATCTTCCTCTGGGTTTGTGCAATGAAAGGATATCAGGAGCTTGAAACAGAAGAAAATCTAATATTCTGGATCCAGTACCTCCTTTGAAGAAGTAGACGCTCTGTAAGGGCTGTTTCCTGCGCAGTATATCTAAGGCCACGTCCTCAGGAGGGCTGTATATGTAGTCATAATCGCGGTCATACTGCCGTCTGTAGCCATCCCTTCGCCTATCCTGGTCTCTCCAGTGATCCTGCCCAAACCTCTGGGCAAACTCCTGCCCAATGGCGATACCCCTTTCAGCCATAGTGTCCCAGTAAGGGGACCGGTTCTGCCTGCGTCTGGGCTGCCACTGCTGATCCCACTGCTGATCCCACTGTTGCCCCCCCTGTTGACCCCACTGCTGGCTCCACTGTTGACCCCACTGCTGATCATCATCCTGGCGCCTCCTACTGGGAAACCGTAAAGGTCTATGAGACAAATACAGCCTTCCAGCCAGCACAGCATCAACAGGAGATTTGATACCATGCCAGTCCTTATCGATGAAGTGATGTCCTCCATGCTGGACTGGAACTGAAAAAAGCAAGTATAAAGTATTAGGATTTGTTACTGAAGATTCATCTAATGTTTTAAATGCAAATTTGTAAAGATAGTGGGTTTATACTAATATACACTATATGGACAAAAGTATTGGGAAACCTGACCATTACACCAACAGGGATTTTAATGCCATTGCATTCAAATACATAAGACTTTAATATGTAGTCGGTCCCCCTTTTGCAGCTATAACAGCTTCCACTCTTCTTGGAAGGCTTTCCACAAGATTTTGTGGAGTGTTTCTGTGGGAATTGGTGCCCATTCATTTTGTAGAGCATTTATGAAGTCAGGCATTGATGTTGGATGAGAAGGCCTGGCTTGCAATCTCTGTTCCATTTAATCCCAAATGTGTTGGATGAGGTTGAGGTCAGGGTTCTGTGCGGGCCAGTCAAGCTCTTCCACACCGAACTAATCCAACCATGTCTTTATGGACCTTGCTTTGGGCACTGTGGCACAGTCATGCTGGAATAGAAATAGTTCTTCCCCAAACTGTGTCCACAAAGTTGGAAGCATGGCGTTGTCCAGAATGTCTTGGCATGCTGAAGCATTAAGATTGTCCTTCACTGGAAGTAAGGGGCCACCTGAATTCAGTAATTAAGATGTGTGTCCCAATACTTTTGTCCATACAGTGTATGCTATTGTAAGTATTGGGCAAACAGGATGTTGGTGCGGGATCCCAGAATGTTTAATAAACAAACAAACAACAACAACATGAATGCAAGCTAGGGGTAACATAAAAACACAAGGAAATAGTAACAGGTTTGGGAAAAAAATATGAGCAAAGAGCTTAGGGCAGAGCGTGACAGCAACAAACTCACATGGCACACAGACACATGAGCCGGGTAAACAACAAGATAGACAAGAAAACAGGGGAAAAGATAGGAGAACATTACAGCCATAAAGTTTATTTTTTCAGCTTTTTTGTGTTCTTCCTTGGTATATCTACAGTCTGTGATAGTTGCCTGGTAATGTGTTTGTATGGTAAGATGAGGTGTTTTATATGCATATGGCGGTAGGTTGCATTGTTATAACAGTTTAAAAGCAATAAATCAATCAATGAACTGACAAAGCTTAATGATTAAACATATTTCCTGTGTTACCCCTCTTTTATTTAAATATAGGAATTAAATCCTGAGAACTGTGATACAGTGATGCAGTTTTGCAGCCTTACATCCACCAAAGAGTCGGCTGAAATGATCCGCCCACCGGTTGTAGTACAGGTCTGTGTATCGGTTGAAGAGGGCAGAGGGGGAACTCCTGGACAGCTGAAAACACTCCTCATGGGACGGCTGGTGCTTAAATTCATACTGATAATAGCGGTCACCTTGGTAGGGATGTTTTGAAAAGTCATTATCATGAAATCAGAAAGTACAGATCTGTGCAAAAGTCTTGAGCCATTTATTAATATTTTGCTTCCAAAGAGCCAGACTTTCTTGTATTTTTAATGTAGTCTTAATGTAGGAACAGTTCTCCAGGCTTCCTGAAGGACTTTCAAAGGCTGTCATTTTCAGTCCAGTCCCTGAACCTGACCAGTTTCAGAGGAATGTTTTTTGTTTGTTAAGCCACACAGTGACCTACGTATGAATCATTCAAGCAGAACAAAGACCATCTAACTTAAGGCCTGAACCAGTGAAGAAACAAGTGCAGATGATTCCAGATGATCAGGCGGTGATCAGTATACTGGTGGTGCTGAATGCTGAGTGGGATGGAACACCTTTATCTAGGCACCTTGTATCTTTAGGCACTTTGCGGTCTGTCGCAGTAAAACATTTGTTCCCAGCAAGGTGATTCAGTGCAAAATATAAAGAAATGAGGGATGGTTCAAGACTTTTGCATAGTACTGTGGATACTTGGTAACAGAGCAAAGTCACACTGGTCTTCATAATAAGGCCTAACCTTTAAAAAAGTAAACCTTCTCTTTGCCATGGTGGCTGTGGGCAGGGATGGCGAAGGCGGCATCCAAGTGATCTGGAATTTTTTCGAATCCCACAGAAATATCTCTTGGAAAATCTTCATCCAGAACACCATCATCAAACCTCCAGTACTGGTTACCCTGGGAAACAATATGGACAGATAGATGACGGATGAATAGATAGATAGATAGATAGATGCTAATTGTAACTATCCAGACTAAGTTCAAACCTTGAAGATGTATGTTTTTCCTTGGCAGTTTATGCGTGTGAACGCTGCATCTATGGGACCTTTTATTCCCCACATGTCTTCGATAAGCTTAGGGTAACCTGGCAACACTGACTTCTCATCCAGCTCAAAGACATATTTCCCTGTTGACACAAAAAGCCATTAAGCATTCAACCACGTCAAAGTCAATCACAATTTTAGAAAAATCAAAGCAAAGTTTTGTGGTTCTTTATCAAACGTTATCTATTAAAAATGAAAGGTTTGCTAAAAGGTTTTGCCCTGCATGTGTGGCTCTAGGGAGAAACAAAAACTGATGTAAAGCCTTTAGATTATGAGGAGGTTCTTTAAATGTAACCACTCTTCTCACTCATATACATCATTTATAAAAGCTGTTCTTTCAAGAACTGAAGGGTTCTATAGGGTCATGGTTCCTCAAGTAGGGTCAGTGATGTACAGTTTGGGATCCCTGATTTTAATTTTATTTTTAAATAACTTTACAAGGGTGGGGGATTATGTTAATTTAACATGCACAAGAACCAATATTTTACATACTGTGACCATGTTCATCATTAATGGTGGATAAAGTCGCAAAAATATTCAATACACAAGATATGTCTCACAACATTTAGTTTTTCTGAGTTTTATAAGTTGTACAGATAAAATGACCAATAGTACCATGTTTAAAAACTAACGTTTTTATTATTCAATCATTTTTATTCTGCTTTTTTTTTTAACAATTGGAGCTATTTACAGTTAGCTATTTTTCTAACAGTTGAAGAGTTAAAGTATGGGGGTTCCTGGAACGGTTTTCACACACTGACAGAAAAAGGTTTGTAAACCCTGCTTTAGGGAACCAAAATTAGTTCTTGGCCCCACTCTAAAGAACCATTTTTTGTGCCTCAACTTTTAAGAGTGTACAACACTAATGAACATGACAACAGTAATATAAAAAATAAGAAAGTGCTGGTAGACAGACAGACATATAGATTAGATAGATAGATAGATAGATAGATAGATAGATAGACAGATAGATAGATAGACAGACAGACAGATAGACAGATAGATAGACAGGCAGATAGATAGACAGACAGATAAATAAAAAGCTAAAAAATTTGAGAACCCCTGCTTTAGGGAACCCAAAGTAGCTCCACAAAACTCTTTTTTGGTGCCTTTACTTTTGAGAGTCTACAACAATGACAGCCACAACAACAATAAATATAAAAGCTAAGAAAGTGTTGTGTTTGAGCTGTTGTGTTTGTCCAGCCCAGTTTCTGGTGGTGTGTTGTGTGTGTGCTGCTCACCCCTAAAGGCGTACACAGAACCATTCTTGAGCTGCATGAAGGAATCGAATGGTCTTCCACTGCAGGTCTCAGCGTCGGGGTCAGGGTCAGGGGTTGGTGGAACTGTAGGTAACTGAGTGAGTGATAGAGGGGGAGAAGAGAGGAGGGACTTTGGCCTCTTGTTCTCAGAGCCGAGTGACGGTGTCACAGCTGTGCTATTCTCCTCATCCTCAGGAAAAGCTGGGAAGGTGTCTCCTCGGCCTGTGGGGGTACAATAGTTCCTCACTCCTTAGAGTCACCTCTACTGCATTTACCTTCTCTTCTTCCACCGAACTTAGGTGAGAACTTGAGCTTTCTGCTTATCAGCTATTCCCTTGGAAATAAAAAGGTCTCCTGTCACTGCAGAAAGATAAAATAATAAAATAACGATCTGGCACTTACTTGTAATTCGGCAGACGGACTCGTAATCAGTGCAGCAGCTCCGGTAGTAAGTGCACATAGAGTCACACTGACAACTTTTCGTTGCATTGAAGCCGTTCTCACACCGTTCAATACAAGACTCTAACAAACAGGAGACAGTGGGACATCAGAGTAATAACACACTGACCCGGTAAACTCTTGGCTAATACAGTACTGTGCAAAATACCCCTCATTTCTTCCTATTTTGCTTCCAAAGAGCCAGACTTTCTTGTATTTTTGATGTAGTCTTGAGGAACAGTTCTCCAGGCTTCCTGAAGGACTTTTTTCAGTCCAGTCCCTGAACCTGGCCAGTTTCAGAGGAATGTTTTTTATTGATCTACATATTAATCATTCAAGCATAACAAAGCAAGTCTAAATTAAGGTCTGAACCAGTGAAGAAACAGGTGCAGGTGATTCCAGATGATCAGGCGGTGATCAGTATACTGGTGGTGCTGAATGCTGAGTGGTTGGAACACCTTTATCTAGGCACCTTGTATCTTTAGGCTCTTTGCAGCCTGTCAAAATAAAACATTTGTTCCCATTTCATTCATTTAATCCATTCAATATAACAAAGATAAGAGAGTTTGATCAGTTTGCAGCGACAAGTTGACTCAAAGCAAAATATAAAGAAATAAGGGGTGGCTCATGACTTCTGCACAGTCCTGTAATTCAGTCATTAATCCAGACTTATTTGAAGTAACGACTATCAACTATTTTGTGAATACTTTGAAAATAAGTCATATACATATATATATATATATAAGTTAAGTAGTTATGAGAGCACAGAATTGGAACGAGAATCCACATACAGGGGTCAAAAAGGTCACAACAGACCGAGCAAATCTGGAACAGGCGAATGAATCTTTCAGGTCACTTTAAATAAGGACAACTTAATTGTCTCATTCACCACAAATACCAAACCAAAACACAGTCACAGGTCTGAAGAGTAGAGTACCATGGTATGAAGGTTCTTACCGTCTGCAGCCCAGCCAGTGGCCAGCAGAGCCAGCAGGAGCAGCTCCGGCCTCATGTCCATCAGAGAGAGTCAGTACGAGCACTGAGGAACCAGAGGCAGACGAGGCCTCCAGATCAGTGGACCCTGATGTCACTCACCCTGTCTTGTTTACTTTAACTTGTTTGCAGCATTTTTTTTCTCCTCATTCAATAGAGGTAATCATTAAACTGAGACAGACAGACACGAAGAATTTAACAACGACATAGACAAGCTATTACATTGGGAAGTGATAAAATTAATTTAATGAATTATAAAATTGATTGTATTGGATTAGTTCGGAGCCCCTGCTCTACTACCAATGGAAAAGTCATTAATCACACCTTTGGTTTTGTTATTGCACGTCTACATCAGTGTACCTAATGTATGTGAACATCCAGTAGACTGTAAGAAAACTAATGTTGCAAATGTCAAATAAGTCAAAGTTTTACACTCCCTCTCAGCGCAAAAGCCCATAGGAAAAGCAATGGCAGAGTATTTTTGAAGAAAAAACAAATCATCCTCAAAACAGCAGTCCTCTGCTTTAGCACAGACCATAAATGATCGTCATTCCCTTACGAAAATTAACCATGGTTTTACTATGATTAAATAACCATGGTTTACAATGGTTTGCTGTTTTTCATGTTTTTTTGGGTAACTATGAAAACCATGGTTTATGACTATGATTTTATCATGGTTTCGCTACAGTTAAACCCTAGTATA
>JBBPCZ010000001.1:13659799-13677042 GCA_037974445.1 Brycinus macrolepidotus
GTACCATGAGGTACCATAGTAAAACTATGGTTACTGCATAAAAACCTTAGGAAACCATAGTGAATTTTCATAAGGGTTACCAGTTAACATTAGCTATATGTAGCACGATATCCAGTTCAATAAATGTGCCTGTCATGTTCTTCTTTTTGTGTGGTGCACAAAAATACTATTTTTTGGATCAATACTGACATTGACATGTGTTGCTTGATACCGGATCGAAAAGTAGAACTAGCCCATGAATAAACAGTCTGAAGATGCTGAGCGGCGCGGCGTTATCATGACGTGTCCACCAGTGGGCTCCTCCACAGCACAGACCTGCTGCTGCTGTTTTCATTGGGAAGCATGGTGGGAAGCCTCAGACAGTGATGAGACTTCCTGCTCTCATCAGAGATCCGGATCATTTGGCTCAGCTCACCAAGAAGAGTCGGTTCTTTCGGCTCTCAAACGGCTCTTCATTTTGACCACTTCTGGCTTTAGAAAACAGTCGAATTTAGCGCTGTTTTATGCACACACACGTCACTTAAATTATTCAATACGATTACACTAAATCTTATAATTTCCACAGTACCACAATTTTACATTCTGCTTGGTATAAAAACTTAAATGCAAAAACACCAAACACTATTACACATCGTATTAAACGTTTTATTTATACTGAACGTTGTGGTGTTTCGCTGCGAACACTAAACAGACACAGTGCGTGTGGTCCTTGTACGTAAATATTTGTCACAGTTCCAACGCCATATAAAATAAAATTATCCAAACATTCTGTTTTGTATTCAGTTACAAAAAACAACAACAAACAAACAAAGCGGCTCTCGGCTCCCATAGTTTACTAAAAAGAGCCGACTCCCATAGTTCACTAAAAAGAGCCGACTCCCATTGTTCACTTAAAAGATCCGACTCTCATCGTTCACTGAAAGGAGCCGACTCCCGTCGTTTATTTAAAAGATCCGACTGTCATTGTTCACTTAAAAGAGCCGACTCAAAGAACCGACTCCTCGCTCCTGTCTGTGTCCGGCTGCGCTGAGGATGCTCGGAGGATGCAGAGACAGGGAGTCAGCGGAGGAGACCAGAGACAAATCAGAGCCTTCATCTGAGCGGAACACACACTTATGAAGAAATAAAGGAGAGATAAAGGAGAGCTGATGTGGTCTTTCTCCAGATGATGGTGAAGAGACGCTGTGCGGCAGGAGAACAGAGCTCTTTGTCCGTTTGAACATGAACAGGACGGTCAGGCTTCGATAACAGGCCAGATATTCATGTATACATTTACAGACATCAGTTATTCTACAGTCTTCGATTTTCTAAAAATAGTATATCAACATCCTTAAGCAGGTGACTATCCGTCTGTTGTTTTCTGTGGCTGATCTGGGTGATGCAACGTGGAGAAAACGGTCACTGCTGAATAACCGTCCCTGCTATCAACCGTTATAGCAGCAAACACCGGTTTTGACCTCCTGACCTCTCCGAACGCCACCCTTCGTTCCTAACCACCAAAACAGCCCAGTGCAGCCCAGGCGATGAGACACGCTTGGTAGATGTTATTGTCCTTCGTTGTTTGTCTCAGTAAGGTCTGTAGACTCTTCTCCATGTTCAGCTCAGACAGACTGACTGTGCCTGACTATGTCAGCCGCCTGCAGACCCGCAGGACGGGCTCCGAGCCCAAGGCGGTCTCTCCAGGTGTCCATGCTGAGGTCCAAGCCCTCCTGGACGACTCCCTGCCAGCCCTGAGGGCTGCGATGAAGACCCTCAGGTCTGCCCGAGACACCGGAGAGCTGGGCGAGACCCGCAGAGCCATCGCCGAGACTTTCCAGCTGGTGGAGGAGGCCTGGGTTTTGCCCACAGTTGGCCGGCAAGTAGCAGAAGAGATCTGCAACAGGATACGCCTGGATGGAGGCCTGGAGCTCCTCCTGCAGCTGCTGCAGACGCCTGCTGTGGAGATCAAATATGAGGCGGCCAAGCTGCTCGAGCAGATCCTCATATCAGAAAACAGGTAGATCACAGACTCACTCACCTGTAAACAGTCCACTTACTCGGTTCAAACTAGAGCTGCACGATATGGACAAAATATCAGTATTGTGATTTTACTGCTACATAATGCGATTGCGATGAGATTATAGGGCCCATATAATCACTTTTCTAGAATTAAAAAGGCTTTAGGTCTATAAATATTGTTTCAAATGGTATGTTTATTCCTCCATCCATACAGTCCATATATGGAAAATAAGCAGTCTGATTTCAAATCATAGTTTTTGTGATGTCACAAAACTAACATATTTAAATACATCTCCTTACCTTGGCTACAGCAGTTTAGCAGTTTAATGGGTGAACAAAATAATAATGGGTAATAAATAATAATATATAATAAATAATTAGACATTTGTCGGATTGCATGAAAACCTCGATTCATCAGAACACCCAGTAACTCACCTGGAGCTGTGATTGGTCACCCTGTTAGAAACACTCTGACTGGTTAGAGACTCATTTGCATATTCCAGTCTACTGTGATATCAGTATTGCAGAGACCGATAATTAACAGACTGTACAGCATTAGTGAGTTCAGGCACTGATTGTGGATGATTTATTCCAGTTCCAGATTCACTGGATGGAGCTCCATCACTCCAGACAACGTAGTTCTGATGCTCCGTGTCCCAGTGCTGGGCTGCTTCTACACTTCTATAGCTGCATTGAGTGTGGTGTCCTTAGTCTTGTGGTGGCACCTTCAGTGTGCCCTGTTTTTCTGGCAGTGTTTTACTAAGTAGATTTAAGTCCTTTGTCAGCAGTGGGGGAACCTTAAAGTAGTGAGAAAATTTGTTGGGATATTGTTGTGAGGATTTGATCACATCAGCCACGAGAGCATTAGTGACGTCAGGCACTGATGTTGTATGATCAGTTCTGGATCACAAACTCATTCCAAAGGGACTGAATGGCACTCCATCACTCCAGAGAACATAGTTCTACAAAGAACATAGTTCTCCACCCTTGGTCATGGTAACCTTAGTCTTGTTCCAGAGTGTCCTGTTCTATTGGCAGTGCTTTTCCATGTAGATTAAAGATACTGAATGCAATTTAACTCCTCTTGCTGAGCATTAAATGAGCTAAATTGGCTAATGAGAAGATGTGTGGGGCTACCGTTCGATATAAAGTGTGTATTTTGCTCATGTGGAAGTGATGTACACTTTTGAATCAAGCAAATCAAGCAATATTTGTAATGTATTGTTGGTATGTTGGAAGTGTTGAAGTGTTGATGTACCTTATAAACCAAGGCCTTCCCTTTCTTCTGTTTTTGCAGAGACTATGTGGCGCGCATGGGCCTCGGGGTGATCCTGAATCTGACCCGTGAGCTGGAGGATGCCCAGCTGGCGCGCAGCATCTCGGGCATCCTGGAGCACATGTTCAAACACACGGAGGAGACCTCGGCCCAGCTGATCAGCAACGGAGCTCTGGATGCCCTGCTGTTCTGGTGCCGTGGCACGGACCCCACCGTCCTGCGCCATTGTGCCGTAGCACTGGCCAACTGTGCCATGTACGGCGGGCATCGCTGCCAGCGGCTGATGATCGAGAAGCAGGCGGCCGAGTGGCTCTTCCCGCTGGCCTTCTCTAAAGAGGACGAGCTGATCCGCTTCTACGCCTGCCTGGCCGTGGCCGTCCTGGCCGCCAACAGGGAGGTGGAGAAGGAGGTGGTGAAGTCCGGAACGCTGGAGCTGGTGGAACCTTTCATCGCCTCCCTCGACCCTGATGAGTTCGCGCGCAGCCTGCAGGACAGCGCCGACAGCGTGCAGGGCAGAACCGCCGCCGACCTGCAGCACCTGCTGCCCCTGCTGGACGGGACGCGACTGGAAGGGAAGTGTATCTCTGCCTTCTACCTGTGCGTGGAGACCAGCATCAAATCCCGACAGCGGAACACCAAGGTGAGTCTGGAATTGTGAATGAACAATAAGCATCATTGTGGTATCAGAATCAGAAACCCTTACTAATCCTGCAGGGAACTGCTTATGTTACGACTGCACAGACACAGAGACAATATGAAACAATATGAAATATACAATATGAAATATACATTTAAAATAAAAGTCAAATGAAAGTCAGATAAAATCTCTGAAAAATACAAAATACACAATGCTTCGACTGCACAGACACACAGAGACACAAAGACAAGAACAACATAAAATATAGTATAAAGTCAAAACTCTTCAGAAATACTCAGAATATACCCTGTACTAAGTACACTATGCTTTGTACACAAAATGCTGTGGTACATTAAGCATCAGCATGCACAGCAATACCACAGATAATAAGGCAAGAAAAATCATTTGGCTTTGGAGCATTTTCTTGATTCACTGTGTGCATTTTTCTGAGGTTTGTACAAAAGTCAAGTCAAAGTAATCTTTATTGTCGTCTCAGCTATAAACATACAGTTTATGGCTCTAGATTTTACAGAGTACAAGGACACATATAATACACATATACAAGTGAAACATAATCTCCAATGTAGAAGTAAAAAAATGTGCAATTTAGTGCAAAAGGTATTTTGCATCCAGAAATTATGAATATGTTGTATCAGCAGTGAAATGGAAAAGAAGAATAGGATCATGGAATGTGCGTTATATGTGCAAATGATCAGCAGCGGCTCAATTTAAACAAGTTGGACAAAAAGCACCTGCAAAGCAGCAGAGCCAAAAAATAAAAAATAAACAAATAAACTCCCACATTAAAACAAAGAGCCAAACTGGCCTGGAGCGGAGGTCTCAAAATTTGATAGCCAGACATGAAGCAAAGTGCACAAAATGGTTTAAAAAGACAGAGGCCATTTCAATCATCAGACCTCACAAAAAATATAAAGGAAACAAATACAAGACACTGATCATAGCTGGAACCAGCTGGAAAAAATAAAATATATGAGAAGAGACAAGAGAAAAAAATCAAACAAATGGTAAAAATATGGAAAATATGGCAGTACTGGAAAATGCTATAAGGGCTGATGTCCAGTCATTTTGACTGTTTACCATCCAGTGTCTGTAGCTGCTATAGACTAGTTGTTATTCACAGGCTTACGAAGATCGGAATAAATCTGTATTTTTTAAGATATATGTTGTTATTCAATGTTTTAAAAATATTGACTATACCCATGATGTACCATCATATGCTCAGAAAAAATGTACTGTAATGGGTTAGATTATATTACAAAACAGATAACATATCTTTACATTACCCTCTCTTACCACAAAATGTATTATTTTTAAAAAGATAATGAAAATGATGATTTAAATGTCTTAAAAACATGCAAATGTTAAGAGTGAATGCATGAATTTTCTAAATCAAATCTGTGATTTTTCTGTCATTACCTCCTCAGATCTTCCAGGAGATTGGGGCAGTTCAGAGCCTGAAGAGAATTGTTATGTACTCAAGTAATGCCACCACACTCTCTCTGGCCAAAAGGGCTCTGAATATGATGAATGAAGATGTTCCACGGCGTATACTGTCCACTGTGCCCAACTGGAAAACTGGGGAGGTGCAGAGATGGCTGCAGCAGATTGGATTCAGTGACTTCAGTGATCGGTTCCAGGTTTGTGAGTGGAAGCTCAGGTGGGCTTAGACCAGGGGCAGCTGGTGGCCTAGTGGTTAGGGAGTTGCTCCTGTGATCAGAAGGTTGTGGGTTCAAATCCCACCACTGCTAGTGTCATCACTGAGGTACCCTTGAGCAAGGTACCGTCCCCACACGCTGCTCCCCAGGCAACCCTCGTTGGTGGCAGCCCCCTACTTCACTTGGTGAATGGGTTAAATGCAGAAAAAGAATCTCACACTGTGTGCTGTGGTGTGTTCACATGTGACTATAGGGGCTTTACTAGGGCTGCACAATATATCATCTGTTATTTGTTATCGCAACATTAGCCTCTGCAATACTGTTATTACAGAAGGCTGGAATATGCAAATTAGCCTCTAACCAATCACAGTGCTTTTGACAGGCTGACCAATCACAGCTCCAGGTGAGTTACTAGGTGTTCTGATAAATTGAGGTCTTCAAATAATCCAACAAATGTCTAATTATTTTGGCCAAACTTTAACAATGAAAGACATTGATTGGCCTAGGTGTTTTTAAAGGACCCGTATTCTACATTTTCCTTCTGTTTCGTTTTTTACTTGACATTTGTGTGAGGTTGTGAATCACAAATATAATTCATAATTTTCAAACCTATGTTCATTCCCTAGAATTAATACTTCAGCTATTTTACTCAGAGAAAAGTGATATGGGCCCCTTAGTGTATTAAAAGATATTGCAGTAGTAGTATGTAGCAGTATAATCACAATACTGATATTTTGTCAAGCAGCCCTCGGTTCTGCAGAAGCCTGCTGTTTTGACAAGGTTTCATCCATTTCCATTATAGAATTAGTCAAATGCAGCAGTGTTCTCGCTCTGGCTGACTCTTCTGTAAATGTGTTTCTGTCAGGAGCTGCAGGTGGATGGAGACCTACTACTCAGCATCACAGAAGAGGATCTGATTAATGACCTAGGCATGACCTCTGGGCTCACCCGCAAAAGGTTGGTGTTATGACATTAACTGAAAGCATAAAGTAAATAGTTTGGGACACAGGATAGTCTCCGTAATAAAATATTACTGTTTTGATACACTACCAGTCAAAAGTTTTGCACACCATAGGATTTAACACTTATCCATTTGTTTCATAAACTGTGGAGCTTTATTTTTGTTACATTGGAAGGTTGCTGAGTGAATCATAAATGACAATATGTCAAAGTTTTCTTTATAAGATGGAAAAAAATGTAACAGTGCGTGTCTGACATCCTGTTAACTGGTTGTGTGGTGATGCAGAGTCAAATTCTAGACTGTCCTTTAACTTTAAATGCACTAGTTTACTGTTTCATCACTTAATGACTCATTAAATATGTAGCACTTATCTGGTGACCCACATTATAATTACGTTTGGTGGCTTTTTGTAGAAGAAGTCAGTAGTGATTAATCAAAAATATGATATTTTCATGATAATAAAGGGCTTCAAATGTTGAACATACTGTAAATTGATTTGTTAGCAAAGAATATTGAGTGTATATTTAGCAAATTTTAAGTGAGTAACACGCAAATGTAAAAAATCTCAGTGTGTGCAAAAACTTGACTGGTAGTGTATGTCTGTAGTCCCTTTTACAATCGGTTGGCCTTTTTCAAGTTGTGTTTTCTGTCATGTTGACCTGGTTCTTTGTGGGGAGTCCAGGTTTCTGCGAGACCTGCGGGTCCTGAAGACGTATGCTAACTACTCGATGTGTGACCCCAACAACCTGGCCGACTGGCTGGCAGACGTGGACCCTCGTTTTCGTCAGTATACCTACGGCATGGTGCAGTCTGGTGTGGACCGTAACAACATCCTCCAGATAACTGACCTGCAGCTGCAGTTTGACTGCCGAGTGGAGAATGGAATCCACCGAGCCCAGATCCTCGCGGCCGCCCGCCGGCCTGCCCAACCCTGCCTCACCGACTCACTGCCTGCAGGCCCTGACGTGTTTATCAGCTATCGCCGCACCACTGGCTCCCAGCTTGCCAGGTCAGAGCTAAAACCATCAGTTATAATCTATCACACATCATATAACTACATATAATAGAATATAAGGAATATACACTACCAGTCAAAACACTGCTTTTCTGCATTTGTATGTTACTCACTTAACATTGACTAAAAACACACTGAATATTCTTTACTTTACCGTATGTTCACCAATGGAGTACATTTATTAGCTAGAAAATGTCATGTTTTTATTCATCATCTAGAATAAGCCACCTAATATAATTATAAAGCGTTAGATATTTAACGATCTAACGATTTAAGTGCCAGTTAACTAGTGCATTTAAAGTTAAAGGACAGACTAAAATTTGACTCTACATCACCGCACAACCAGGTAATATGATGCACTGTTACATATTCTTTCATCTTATAAAGGAAACTTGTTTTATTTGACATATTTTCATTTATAGTTGTTCACTCATCAGCTTTCCAATAAAAATCTGCAGTTTATGAAATAAATAGATTAGTGGTAAAAACCTGTGGTGTGCAAAAACTTTTGACTGGTAGTGTATAAGGAATTTACATTGATGTTCAGGCTATGTCTATAACTGGTATCAATATGGAATAAAGACTGATGGCACTTGTAATGTGTGTTCTTATAAAAATCTTTTGGTTTATACCCTGTATGTACAGTAATCATCTATGATCAAATCTTTGCAATCCGATGAAAATGAAAGTTTCCATCTTACTGAATGCTTCAGTGAAAAGCATGCTTCTCTTTTTCTTCAGTCTGCTGAAGGTGCACTTGCAGGTGCGTGGCTTCAGCGTCTTCATCGATGTGGAGAAGCTGGAGGCAGGCAAGTTCGAGGAGAAGCTGATAACCAGCGTGCAGCGAGCGCGTAACTTCATCCTGGTCTTGTCAGCCAACGCTCTGGACAAATGCATGGGTGACACAGGCATGAAAGACTGGGTGCATAAGGTTAGCTATGGAAATGCCCTTTTTTTAAATGCTTTAGGACCTCGGATCAGTGATCCTGGCCAAAACCTGGTCATTAATCTAGAGGTTTCCAGCCTGGTCCTGGAAACACATTGCACTGCTTTAACAGAGTCAGTACACCTCAGTAAGGGGTTGCTAACAAGCTCATCAGTTGGATCAGGTGTCTTGGGAGCAGTGAAAACACTAAAATGTGCGGGACAGTGTACCTCAAGCACTAGGGTTGGGAAATACTTCCTTTACCATTATAAATTAACGTACAAAATTGGTCTCAGGTCAAAGCGGTAGAGCAACACCTTATTAGTATATTATATTAGTAAAATCTGTTTTCAACAAATAAAAATGGTGTAAAACACTCTAAAACTGGTGTTTGCGCTCCTACACGCTCACCATTTGCTGCCCTTTTACTCGGCTAACCGCCGCTTGCCCGCTCTCTGGACCCCCTGCCTCTGCGGGTTTTCCACACCCACTTGTGGGCGGAGACTATCCTGAAACTTCACCCGGGCTCAAAGATCTTGTGTTTTTTCTGTTTGTTTCTAAGAGCTAAAAGTTCTTTATGCGCATTTGTGTGTGATGTCATTTTTAAAACCCCAGTAGCGGTTATTATTACATGTTTTTTAAAATTCCAATAACTTTGGTTCTGTGTGACATAGAAACACCAAACAAAGCTCAGCGTGACATCTGACACCTCGAGCATCAACACAAACCCAGGGAAACTTCAGTATAAGGAGTTGTTTTGCTGTATGACGACGATTTACCATTTGTTGCTCTGCCGGCACCGATCCGTGCTGCTTGGTTAATATGGTTACATGCAGTCCGGTCATGTAAAATCTTCACAGGCTACACATCTTTACCATTTGCAGGAGATTGTCACAGCTCTTAGTGGGAAGAAGAACATTGTTCCCATCACTGACAACTTTGTGTGGCCTGATCCCAACTCTCTGCCGGAGGACATGCGTGCCATCCTCACCTTTAATGGCATCAAGTGAGTCAATATAACTCTCATAATAAGCAGTTAAATTTCAAGTGTTGCTTTCCTACTGCTCCCATTTGTTACACTGTCATTTATGATACTGCATTCTATGCACTCCAATAAAGACTTTATATAGTGAAAGATACAATTGTTAGGACGCATTAATTGGACATGCTCATCAATAATACATAATCACCTCTCCGTTGCCACAGGTGGTCCCATGAGTATCAGGAGGCCAGCATAGAAAAAATTCTGCGCTTCCTCAAGAGACACCCCGGTCAGGAGCAGCCTGACGGCTCAAAGACCCACAAGGAACCACAGAGCAGTCCTGCGAAGGGTCACTAATGCTGAGCTTTCCCACTGATCACATGCAGAGCAGGGATATAAGTGCGTATGAATATATCATTCAAAATGAACAGGTAATGTGTTCTAATAGATACAAATGCAGACAAGGACAGAGATGCACTGTTTCTTCTCCTTTGTTAACATTTTGTTTTAAATGTGCAGGTCTTACTTGCTTTTCAGACCTTTTTTAGCCTTACTTATCCCAAGAATAATCTCATAGTGGTGTGTGAACGGGACCACAGTTCAGAAACTGCAAAGTGGCATACTCGTAATGTAGTGATGCTACACATCGTATTGATTTAGCAAGGAATAACTGCCTTCTAATGCATTCACCAATCTCTTATTTGGCCAGATGGTTTAGAAATGTTGAACTATGAGCTCCAAGCATAAAACTAAACCTTAAGCTAACTCGATCTAATTGATAAAAGAAATACTTGCAAAAAGAAATATAGTTTTATTCACAAAACTACACACTTTCAGGGTAACATCCTATGAGCCGTTTACTGAAGGGCAGCATTTGAAAGGCTATGTGACACTGAAGTGACAAACGTATGCAGTAAAAAACTCATTTATTTTAATAGTTTTAAGTTCATAAAATCAAAAGTCTGTAGATTGTAGGATGTACAGGTTTAAGCTTAGTGATGCGTTTTCATAATGCTTCAAAATAATTATTGACAACGAGGACACAAACAATTTCAGCCTATACAACTCAAAATATTTATTTGTCGCTCAATGTACTTAAGCCAATAAAATTAAACCTTTAAAGTAATTACAAATTAAAGTGTTATTACCTAAATATTTTGTGGTCTATGATTGCCTTAAACGAATTGAGAAACTCAAAAAATACATGTTATAGAAGGACATTAGACTTTTTACTTGAAACTTTACCTACATTAAGTACTTCTGTGCTTTGCATACATTCAGCTGGTGACAGTCCTATATGAACACAACTATTGGAAACTCCATAATCTGGCAGCATGTTTCACCTGTTTTAGGAAATCCTTCAGGTTTCGTGAATCTGTGTCAGTATTATCAGAAGCTGACAAGAGCCCACAACCAATCGTTTGCATTTATATGAGGAATACAGGCTGGTAAAGTGGATTATCAATCATTATATGAAGATAACAGTTGAAAAACTAAGTGCCATTTTACAAAAACCAGCAAACTAAGACTTAGGCCTATTCATTTGGTGTCAGATGTAAAACTGAAGTCATTCAAGTATCCATAAATCTTATATGGACAGTGTGTTTTTTTAGGTAAAGAAATAGGCAAAAAATTACAAGTTACCAGTTTCATAAACTCAGTTGAAGGAATTGTCCACACTAATTGGATCAGTTTCCCAGATAGGGATTAAGCCTAGTCCTGGATTACACAGTATTCTGAATGGAGATTTTCCATTGAAAGAGAAATATAGTCCAGGACTAGTCTTAATTCTTGTCTGAGAAACTGGCCCATTATGTTAAATTTAGTATGACCATTAAATGTATCTTAAATTTTATTCACTCAGTACCGTTAAGGAATTTGAAATAAAGGTTCAATGTTCACATGAACGAACAGCTTTGTAGAGAACAGTTTTGCCTATTCTGAAGTAGTTTATCATCAGCTAGTGTTACCACAACAGACTCATGTTGAAATAAGGTATTATAAACGACAATACAAGTTGACGTCAGGATTTGTGAAAAGTTTATGTACGGTACTGTGCAAGGTCTTGAGCCACCCATCATTTCTTTATATTTTGCTTTCAAATATCCAAACTTTCTTGTATTTTTAATGTAGTCTTGAGGAACAGTTCTCCAGACTTCCTGAAGGACATTTTCAGTTCAGTCCCTGAATCTGACCAGTTTCCCATTTCTTTCATTTAATCTACTCAAGATGACAAAGACAAGATAACAAGGCGATTCAAAGCAAAATATAAAGAAATGAGGGGTGGCTCAAGACCTTTGCACAGTGCTGTAGATGTCATGTAGCCTTATGAATGCCACCCCCCAGTAAAGAGTCGCAAACATTTCTTAGTTAAAACATCCCATTGTGAGTTCTCAAAAGGGTTGTTGCTTCATGTAGCATATGATGATCATTCATTATCCTTAAGACAGCAACATCTCTGCTGGGGACTCATACACGGCACTTAGCAGACTCATATAGAAATAGTTATGTTACACCCTTAATGCAGACACTGATGTACAGTATAACCTCTGATACACCAGTTCCGTTGTTTTATATGCACAAGTATGGAGGGAAATCAGAACGATAGTAAGAAGTAAAGACAGTGATATGGCAGGGCCAATCAGTGAAGACAATCCTTCTGTAATCCATTGGTCCTAAACGTCTGTCTACTGTATTTCACTGCCCTGAGTGTGAAGAAACTGCTGCCTATCACTCAGGAAGATCTTGTCTGTCTGTTACTAACCACGCCCCGGAGATGAACTCAGTCCCTTGCATTCAACTTTACTTTTCATATCATATGACATGTCTTAATGCTTTGTCTGAAATCTGCATGCTCGTTCATGATTTATGTAGTTTCGTTATTGCCAGCAGCAGCTGGCAGTTTTTGCTTGTTGTCTTGCTAAAATAGTACCTTGTTGTGACCAGATATAAAGGGCATTATCGCTAAAGAGGTGATTCCCCAGTAATAATGGCTGATATGGAAGCAGAATATAACTTGAACAGTCCCACCCTACATGGGCACTACAGTCTTATGGTTTGTATGCTTCCAGAAAATAACAACAGGTAAAAGACTACAGTGTGCGAAGTTCCATATACACCGATCAGCCACATTAAAACCATTGATGGGTGAAGTGAATAACATTATCACATTACAATGGAATGTCTCAAGGGTTGAGATATAAATGTGTTGGAAGCAGGAAAAATGAACAACCAGAAGGATCTGAGTGACTTTGACAAGGGCCAATTGTGATTGGTCAGAGCGTCTCCAAAATGGCAGGTCTTGTAGGGGGTACCTACCAAAGGTGGCAGGGTTCATTAATCTGTGGGGGTTTGAAAGCCACCCTATCTGGTCTGATCTCACAGAAGAGCTGCTGTAGCACAAATTGCTATAAAAAGTTCATGCTGCTCTGAAAGAAAGATGTCAGAACACACCGTGCAATGCCCCCTGCTGTGTATGGGACGGTGGACCAGTCAGAGAGCCCATGCTGACCCCTGTCCACCACTGAAAACTCCTACAAGGGACCTCAGAACTCGACCTCCTAGCAATGGAAAAAAGATGGCCTGGTCTGATGAAACACGTTCTACATCATGTGAACGGCTAAGTCTGTGTATGTGGTGTTTACCTGGGGAAGAGATGGACCAGGATGCACTATGGGAAGAAGACGAGGCAATGTGATGCTCTGGGTGATGTTCTGCTGGGAAACCTTGAGTCCTACATTCATGTGGACGTTGCTTTAAAACTTAATACTGCAGACCAAGTTCACTCCTTCGTAGAGACCCTGTTCCCTAATGTCAGTGTCCTCTTTCTGCAGGATGATGCCCACCCATACTGCAAACACTGTTCAGGAACTGTTTGAGGAACATCCCAAAGAGTTCAAGGTCCAAATTCCCCTGATCCACGTCTTGGTGCAGATACCACAACACACCGTCAGAGGTCAATATTAGGCAGGTGGTTTTGGCTGATCGGTGTAAATGTTATGTTGAAACGTAGAGGTTCTTAAATGGGTATCAAACAGCTCTTTACCACCTAACCTCATAACCACATGATGCTTGGTTTGCATCAACTGCAATACACTGTGGCTATTCTGAACCAGCTTTAATGTCACTGCACAGCTGTATCTGAAACTTCATGTAACTTGTCAGGGAACACGCTGACATTTCACACGTTACATTAAAACGCAGTATTGAGAAACACTACATATTGATACTTCAGGTCAAAAAACGGTTTCCTTTTTGCTTTCATGGGTGTTCTTACCACTCTACAGAAGGTTAATTTATCAGTTGGGCGATTTTTGAGCAATTTACTCAACATATGCTACTGGAAATTCAAAACATTTTTCTTCAACACCTCCTAAAATGTTGATAGCTTTATCCTCATCTGGGCCAACTCCTCTTGCCTTAATGTTTAAATCTTACATATAGTAGAGTCTGTTTGGTGCAGAAAACAACTGATATTACTATAGAAACCAGAATAAGCCAAGTGATCATGTAACAAGAACTGTACAATATCATTTTTTTGTTCTGAAATAATTGTCAATAAAATGTTTTTGGAAACATATTCCTTTTTTCTACACTGACAATGACATTCACTGGTATATCAGCAGTGGTAGAACAAAATCTTGCATCTGCAATTTGGTCTTGTTTTCATTTTATTTTATTTATTGACATGATTGAAAAAAGCCAACTTTGGAAAATTTCATGAACGGACCATTTTTTTTCTGATTGGACCAATAAAAATGGCCAAAATTATTCTAAACAAAATCTTTACTCTCAAAAGCTACATTAAAGTATATAAAAAGTTAAGAACTTCTAATAAAAGTTCATCTTGCAGATGTGATATTTTGATTTGACAGGGAGAATATGCTGATGTGAAATATATGGATTCATGTTTGAAGTCAGCACTATGGTCAGTATGAAAGTACACTTTCATTTCCTATACACGTTGGTCATAAGACCATAAAAATGAACAGCAAAATTACATATATTATCATTTCCCAGTTCTGCTGTCAGACTGTGTGTGTATGTCCTGGGCTTTAAGAAGGGAATAAAACAAGACTAACATCAACAGATGTGGAAGATAGTGTAAATGGGAGAAAATGTTACTCTATCAGAAGCACCTGTGTTTAAGTGGGGACCTGTGTCCCATGTTTTTATCGGAGTCTACTTAGGCGACATCCACAGGCCAACAAAGATACAAGGTGCTTAAATAAAGCAGTTCCAACCGCAGAGCATTCAGCCCCACCAGTATACTGATCACCGCCTGATCATCTGGAATCATCTGCACCTGTTTCTTCACTGGTTCAGGTCTTTAGTTAGACGTGCTTTTTTCTGCTTGAATGATTCATATGTAGGTCACTGTGTGGCTTAACAAACAAAAAACATTCCTCTGAAACTGGACAGGTTCATGGACTGGACTGAAAATAAGAGACTTTGAAAGTCCTTCAGGAAGCCTGGAGAACTGTTACTCAAGACTACATTAAAAATGCAAGAAAGTCTGGCTCTTTGGAAGCCAAAAATAAATGAGGGGTGCACCAAGATTTTTGCACAGTACTGTGTATATTTTTTTATTGTTCTACTAAAGCTGTTTAGAAAGGCATCAGGTATCAACACATTACAGGCAAAACTCCATTCAGGCAAAACTGGAGCGTTTACCTGTTAATACAGAATCCCC
Organism: Brycinus macrolepidotus; assembly: GCA_037974445.1. Classification (NCBI taxonomy): domain Eukaryota; kingdom Metazoa; phylum Chordata; class Actinopteri; order Characiformes; family Alestidae; genus Brycinus; species Brycinus macrolepidotus. Next base: position 13,674,962 of record JBBPCZ010000001.1, read on the forward strand.
TAACCGACATGTTCTGATTATCAGACAAACAGAATTAATCCAGGGACAGTATTTAAGCCCTGCTTGATCAGACAATGATCATGTTCAGTCTGTGCAAAATGACTTAAGGCATATCGTATTTCACAGGTATTTATGCTATAGATTTCAATGTTTGTCATCTGGTATCAATTAGTTCTCAGTACAGCATGTCGCTCCAAATGTGTCTTCTGATGAATATGGGCCATTATTACTTGTCCCTGATGTTCAATTTTAGTACTTTTTTTCAGACTTAATAGTGTTGTCTGAATTGTTCATAATGCTACATAAACAGCACACATGAGATGGATCTTTAATTGTATATCTATAGACCAAAAATACCAACCTGTGCATTTTAATGGGACTTGTTTGTTCAGTACTTGTGTGGACATACAGCTGCTCCAAAAATACCCGTCAATACACATCAGCAGGCACTAAAACTACCTTCATCACAGTTTTACATCATTTTCATGATAACAGCAGCAGTTTTTTGTCGTAATTGTCCAGTGCTGCAGAAAACATTGGTCAGAAACTGAGAGGTGCCTTTGCTGGGCAAAATCTTGTACAGCCAGTTTCAGTTCACTGCAGATTCCCTGATGTTCATCCTCTGCTCTTGGCACTTCAGGCCCCTGGATGAATAAAAGGTGATATAAACCTGTAGTTACGCCAGTTCTTGACCATACTACAACAGAATGATCATTAAAGGTACGGGAGCCCAGATCCAGTCTTGGTAGGCCAGTGTGGTAATTCCTCTCCCCAAACACACTCACTAAACCTGGCAATTAACAGGTGAACCAAGTGTGTATGAGCAGGGAAATCGCCAACCTGTGTTGGTCACTGATCATCCAGGACTGGATTTGGGCACCACTGATTAAAGAGCTGGAAAACCGATCATCTCCCCTAATTATTTCAAAAATAAAAGGTTGTTGCAATATGTATATTCTTATAAAGTTTCAAAATATGCCATTCCTTCCCCTGTTCACATGACCTGTACATGGAAAATAAGTGGCAAAACAACCAATAGATACATACATACACATACACTACCTGCCAAAAGTTTTTGCACACTACAGGTTTTTACAGCTCATACATTTATTTCATAAACTGCAGATTTTTAAATATGTCAAATAAAAGAATCTGTAACAGTGCATGTCTGACTTCCAATTCACTGGTTGTGTGGTGATACAGAGTCAAATTCTAGACTGTCTTTTAACTTTAAATGCAGTAGTTCAACTGTTTCATCACTTAATAGCTCGTTAAATATCCAACACTTGTCTGGTTATAATTATATTAGGTGGCTTTCTGTAGGTCAGTTGGGATCAATAAAAAACAAGACATTTTCTGGCTAATAAATGTCCTCAAATGGTGAACATACTGTAAATTTATTTGTTAGCGAAGAATATTGAGGGTATTTTTAAGTGAGTAACATGCAAATGTAGAAAATCAGTATTTTAGCCTAGACTTCACAGGGCAGGGCAGTTAATTAGAACAGAAATCATTATTTGCATTAAAGGCAAAGTACCAAAAACAACCTGTTTAATTCTAAGAGATTAAGAGAAGCTGGAAAGTGTAGTAAACGGCCTGACTCTTAATACCGAGTGCACAGCTAATTGCATGCTCTGGTACTCCCATGCAACCTTACCCGATTATTCCAGTGGGGATGAGGAGGAGGATGGCCCCGAAGAGGAAGGGGAAGCCCTTCATGACGTGTAGCGTCGCAGGGTACAGAGAGTTAAATACTCCGTTGGCCACAAGTGAGCAGAGGCCCTCCACACAAGCCACAGAGGCAAACAGAGCACCTGGAAATATTACAGATACAGTCACCCTGTCTAACCAACACACTTTCAGCACTGACGGTTTGCTTTTTAACTTGAATAAGTTTGTTTCTGTTCTGCACCTTGTTCTGAAGGATCCACCAGTTTGGACAGTTTGGACCTCAGGACTGGAGTGGAGGTCATCAGGAATAAGGACAGTCCATATCCTGGTTAAAAAACACACACACACACACACACACACACACACACACACACACACACACACACACACACACACACACACACCCCCCC
>JBBPCZ010000001.1:13689938-13700232 GCA_037974445.1 Brycinus macrolepidotus
ATGCGAATGACAAAAGAATTTATATATACATTTAAGATAAGATAAGATAAGAAAAAACTTCGTTCATCCCGAGGGAAATTCTTTCGTCATTCGCATGCTCAGTGCTTCAGAAGATTAAAAGATAATAAGAAAATAAACAATAGTGCAACAAAATTACAGAACATTATCGTAGCAAAATAACGGTAGTTCTGACACGGTAAGATTTCGAGTACTGTACCATCAAATCAGTAGTGCAAACGAGCTTATGAAAGTGACTTAGTGTTAGTGATGCAATTAAAAATAATTTTTAAAAAAATACAGGCGAAACAATAGCAGCAGATGACAAGTATATAATATGTTTATATGACTGTCCTGATCATCTGGAATCACCTGCACCTGTTTCTTTACTGGTTCAGGCCTTAAGTTAGATGTGCTTTGTTATGCTTGAAGGATTCATACGTAGGTCACTGGTCACTGTGTGGCTTAACAAACAAACAAAAAAATTCAGGTTCAGGTTTAGGCTCAATCCTTCAGGAAGCCTGGAGAACTGTTCCTCAAGACTACAATAAAAATACAAGAACGTCTGACTCCCTGGAAGGTAGCTCAAGACCTAAATAAATATATATACGTATAATTATTTAAAGATGCTGTTTATGTTTTGAAAGGTTGCTGCACTTTTGCAACTGACACTGTATTGATAAAATGTTACCTGACAACAGTGAACATGTGCCCTATTAGTCAGAGTTTGGAATCATTTGTTATTTCATTAAAATATAACATATACACTGTACATTTAAAAAAAAAGAAAAGAATTTTATGTGTATTATTCAGTATTTAGATTATTAACGGGTAGTTATTAAATGTTATAGTCAATTATCTACTTAAAGTGATCACTTATAGTCCTTGAAATTTGATTGTAAATAGATATTATTTAATGGGATACAATTTTGGACACAAATTTTTATTATAGTAATTTTATTATATAATATGATCATTATCAATGCTATACACACATCTTATTATCATTTAATTGCTAACAAACTATCTGGATTTAGGATTAGGATTGGATTAGATTTACATTTTGGGTTAAGGTTAAGAACAAGGTTCAGTTTAGGGGAAGATTTAATAACATTTTTTCTTTCAGCTTACAGTTCAGTTACATTTAATAGATATTTAGTTAGAAATAAGATGAGCATCTACAAAGCATCTAGACTGGACTTTCCAAACAACGGGTTGCCTTATTTCTTTCTAAACTGAGTTTCCTTTGTACTTCACAGTAGTGAGTAATGTAATGAGTACTGAGAGCACTTTTCCCAGGAAGTAATGAGTCAAGCAATCCTGTTGCAAAGAAGTATTTAGAAAACTAGAAACGGTATACAGTTCTGAGTAACTGCTCCAACACTGATTTGACTTGTTGTGATTCAGTGACACGTGACTAATAGGAGTTATAATGAAGCTCTGCTGAAGCTCTGCCAGCTAGTTGGTCAACGAAATGTACACAAGCAGATAAATTGTTTTTTTTTTCAGATTGTCCATATATAGTTGCATCCAGAAGTCTGACTTCTATGGACCGTTTTTTTTAGTTCATCAGTCATGGAAAAAGCCAATGCGATTTTTGGGACCAATCATATAACATCATTCTTCTTTAATATTTACCGAAAGTCAAAATCTCCCAGCATTTGGGACATCCACAGCCTTAATCACAGTTTGACCTCTGCCTGACATCGACAGCGTGTGTTTCAGCAGATCGGGATAACCACCGCGATCAGGCAGCCCAGAGAGCGTACGGAGAGAGACAGATAGGTTCAGATACGCCCAGAGATGTTGGGCTTAAGGTTTATTCAGGCTGATAAATGTCCAAAATAAATAATTTATTCTGACATAAAAGGCATCAATCAGGTAAAGTAAGTTTTTGATTAGTGATGAAATCGGTTCTGGCATCAGTTTTGTTTTTTTAATACAACTGGACCCTTTATTCTTTTTACTTTAGGTTCAGAAGTACAAAATCAAAATTCACAATGTTAGTAAATATGAATGTGGATATATGCACTGGAAGTATATTAAATAACAAACAACAAAACTGAACTTGTGTTTACCCTCCATATATAAGTGAAATGAGGCACTTTAGGATAAGAGAGAATATAACGGGTGTACATTACTTGATGGCCTTTATATATATATATATATATATATATATATATATATATATATATAATTCTACAGGCTTTTTACACACAGTTTTTACAGTTTACAAAATGCATCAGTCTCTTGTCTTTACAAAAAATGAAGGAAATTCAAATTTTTTATGATAGGTGCCCTTTAAATATTCATTTTATAGTCATGAGGTGTCTAGTAATTAGGACTAATGCAAACATCTGACCACACAGAAAGAAAAAAAAAACGCTCACACTCTGCATACAGTACTGTGCAAAAGTCTTAGGCACCTGCGAAAATATTAGTTATTTTTAATATTTATCTGTTTAGATGAGCAGTGTGTGTTTTTTCACATCAGTATCACGAAATATACTACATAAAACTAACCAGAATAAATGCTAATAACATTATACAGTTAATAGTGATTTTATGTTCAGTATATCAATGTGTTCCTTGTGGAAGCCCAGTATTCCTTGTAGTTTCCATCAAAAACCTGGTTTGACTCAATCAGTTCTTCATTAAATCAAATCAGGAGCTGCTGACGGAATTTCACAAATCCAAACAACGACTGGAGGCGTTGAGGAGAAATCTGGAACCGAACCTATGTTCTCCTCACCAGCTCACAAAATATCAAGTACTTTTTTACAAACAAAACAAATCTTGATACTTTTTTACTGCTTTCTTGTTTGTTTGCATTAATTCTAAGGTTAACTTTGCTGGCAGAAAGACACTTTAATGGCTTTAAACAATTTGGATGGGTGCCTGTGGAAACTGTGACTAAAAGGAGAACATAGTCTAGACTTCAGTCCATTATGGACAGTGCTGATCACCCACTCCACAGTGTGGTGGCTGAACTGAGAAGTACTTTTAGCCACAGACTCACAAGTGAACTGAGCACCACAGGAAATCCTGCGTCCCCACTGCCATAAGACTCTATATCTCCTTCCCCTGTCACACACCCACCCATCAGACTCTATAACCCCTCCCCCTGTCTCACATCCGTCAGACTCTATAACTCCTCCCCGTCACACACCCACCCATCAGACTCTATAACTCCTCCCCCTGTCACACATCCATCAGACTCTATAGCTCCTCCCCCTGTCACACATCCATCAGACTCTGTAGCCCCTCCCCCTGTCACACATCCATCAGACTCTATAACTCCTCCCCGTCACACACCCACCCATCAGACTCTATAACTCCTCCCCCTGTCACAAATCCATCAGACTCTATAACTCCTCCTCCATCACACACCCACCCATCAGACTCTATAACTCCTCCCCGTCACCCACCCACCCATCAGACTCTATAACTCCTCCCGCTGTCACACACCCACCCATCAGACTCTATAACTCCTCTCCCTATCACACACCCACCCATCGGACTCTATAACTCCTCTCCCCCGTCACACACCCACCTATCCCAACCATCGGACTTTATAACTCCTCCCCCATCACATGCCCACACAATAATCTGTGCAAAAACCTGATGATACTTTGTTGTGCAATTTCTTATAGAGTTTAAATGATTATTATTATGTGCATTATTATCTTATTATTATGTGCAATGGTCTATCATGTACAAAATCATGCTAAAACATTATCATTATATGCGAAATCTTATTATTACTTTATGCAATAGTCTTACCACGTGAAATATCACTACTTATATCAATACTACTACACTACGACTGATCTCTATTATGTGCAATAACAGACTCCTAACCACTGTTTGTGCTACTAGTAATTCAATTAACTGGAAGTTACTTATCTATAGTATTTATACCCCAGTATTTGTATAGATAGCATAGTGTATTTCGTATTGAGTGTTTTCTGCAGAGTTTGTATTGAATTTATTTATATTTTATATTTTATATTGTTCTTATCTCTGTGTCTCTGAGTGTCTGTGCAGTCGTAACATAAGCAATTTCCTCCAGCATCAATAAAATTTCCGATTCTGATTCTGATTCTGACCTCTCCTTTGTGGTAACTCTGCAGGAGCCGCGCTGGAGACTGATGTCTATTGAGAATTTTCCACCTGCGGTCAGCAGCAGCTCCCCACAGAGCTTTGAAGGTGCCCTGCTGGTGACCTCCTGCCCCCAAATGCCGCTGTCCCAGGTGTGATTTTATCTTAATCCAAGTAAAAAAAAAAGCCCACGTGCCTGCATTTCATATCGCAGATCCTCAGTTTATGTATATTTCATGTATACTCCATTTTTTTTGTACCTGCCGCCTCTAAGATAAGTTACCGCTGCCAGGCAGCTGCATACATGAGCACATACATACTTTATGCTTCGGGAGCTTTAAGAGGTCATGAACCCCAGCAAACGAAATCATCCGAGGACAAAATGCCCCAGAGCTAACGTGCCTGCGTTTTATCTTGTCATTTATCAACGTTTCTTTCATTTATATTAATTAATGACGGCCCTGAGGGGCTGATATATATCACAGCAAATGCTTTAATGTAATCTTTATCAGATCAAGGGCCCTTATGCATCTTTGAAAGGGGAAAAAAAAAAAAAACCACCTCCGGTTTAGATCGTGAAGCAGTCTGAAATGAAATTATGCCTTCTATTACAGAAAAACTGAGGGGCAGCAGGTGATGGTCTTCATTTTTTGGTGATTTAAAGTAATTTATATTGTCTGGCAAGGTTGAAAGGAAAAATAAAATATGCAAGAAACAGAAGCTGGTTTTCCAGTGCCTAAAAAAGAGGACCTAATACCTGCATGCTTTTTGATTTATTCAGTTCTCGATGTTCGGAGGGTTATGGTGAGGTTTATGGATCATTGTTAAAAAATGGCATACCATTCTTATATCAGCCTTTTAATAATGCATGCTCATGCACAATACCAGTCATTACCACACATCCATTCACTTCATAAACTGCAGATTTTTATTCTTGTTAAGCATTGGAAAGTCAATGAGTGAACAACTATAAATGAAAATTTGTCAAATGATACAATTTTCCTTTATATGATGAAGGAATATGTAAAAGTGCATGTCTGACATCCTATTAACTGGTTGTGTGGTGATGCAGAGTCAAATTCTAGACTGTCCTTTAATTTTAAAAGCACTAGTTAAGTGTTTCATTGCTTAATAGCTTGTTAAATATCTAACACTTGTCTGGTGATCCACATTTATATATAATAATTGTAATTATACTGGGTGGCTTTTTGTAGCTCAGTAGTAATGAATAAAAATATAACCTTTTCAGGCTAATAAAGGTACTCAAATGGTGAACATACGGTAAACTGATTTGTTGGCAAATAATACTGAGTGTATTTTCAGTAAATATTAAGTGAGTAACATGCAAATGTAGAAAATCTCAGTGTGTGACTGGTAATCTATGTAATATTTTTTTATGATATACTGGGTCTTATATGATGTGTGGTATTTTCAGTGTCCCAAACCCAGCATTGCAGAAGGTTCTGTCAGCAGCTCTCAGAGAGACAGCGTCACCTACATGCTAAAGACTGGTCCTGCAGAGCGATTTCGCAGACACAGTGTGGATGGGAGCCCTTTAGGCCAGGACTCTGACCTGGGTAAGGACAAGCGCTTCCACCCGTATGGCAGGCAGTACAGTGATGGAGCAACTGCTGGAGCTGGAGCGGCCTACTGCTGCCTTGGAGAGTGCCATCTGCCCGAATCTCTCACTCCAGCCCTCACCAGCACTGCTGAGGAAGAAGAGCACAACGCCTGGACCCCCCTCAGCACAACCGTACAGCCCTCTATGTTTATGGTAAAAGACACTTAACTGGAAAAACATGACTGGATTGAAGTGTGAGCAGAACACCTGCTCTGTTCTTCTAATAACTGGCCACTTTATCAGAAACACCTACCTTGTACTGGCTACAGTATTAAAAACTTTGTAATCCCACCCAATGTAACTTTACGAAGTCCATCAGTCTTATAGGTCCACTATAGTTGAGTAATTCATCGGTTGTTATGCACAGTTTGTCAACCCCCTTCACCCCATTCATCATCAGTCAGTTTGACTCTGCATCACTGCACAACCAGTTATTAGGATGTTAATAGTATATATATATATATATACACAGACACACACACAAAAAAAGATATATATATATATGTACTCTGTAAAATCTGGAGCTCACTGTACATGTGTTTCTAGCTGAGACAGTTTGTCGACCCCCTTCACCCCATTCATCATCAGTCAATTTGACTCTATACATACACACACAAAAATAAAAAAACTAAAAAAAAAGATATATATACATATATACTCTGTAAAATCTGGAGCTCACTGTACATGTGTTTCTAGCTGATATGACAAAGTTTACTTTGACTTTGTCTTGATTCGGCTGCGCTGGCAATCATATATTCTGTATTTGGGACAGGAAGCACAACAGAGTCCTGCTGAAATGCAAACCAGGCCCGAGGAACCTCCCAGTTATTCATCCTCCACCCACGGCACATACAGCACACTCCAGCAACCGGTAAACCACGTTCAAGTGTGTGTGCGTGTCCATGTGTGTATTTTTGTGCAGTGAGGGAGACTACATAAAGAGCCTTTTTGTTTTCTACAGCTTTGTTTGTCCTGCAATCACCTCTTTGAGTCACAGCACACTTTCTGTTTACCATGTTAAATTACTATCGGTCTCCCATCTGAACTCTTAACATGTGTCAACAGGGTGGAAATGCCTCAAATGATAACGCAGAGGGATAGTTTGGAACTGTTTCATGTCTGCAATCAAAACATTGGCAGGGTGTTCTCCTACATCTTCACAGTGTCAAACTACAAAGACCAGTACAAGACAGCTCAACAAGTATACAGTGTCTTTGGGAAAAAAAAAGTGTGTGGTTTTGTGGAGCAGCTTTATGAGCAGTGTAGGATTTGGTCCAGTGACATGTGCAGGAATGCATCACGGGCTTTGAATGCTTTTTTTTATTTGCCTAGTGTAATTAAGAAAAGGTCACTATTTAAATAAGGGGAGGATCATGATCCAACACTCAAAGTGTGCATGCTTATTTTTTGTCCAGTTTTCAGGTCAATACTCATCTGGAGGACTAGCGGGCAGCTCACACTTCTCTTACCCGAGCCTCTCTCCACAAACCAGTCAGGAAGGCCCAGTCCAGCCCATCTACCCCAAACCCATTTACTCCTACAGGTAAGCTCATGTGCCTCTGGCCTCCTTCACCCTCTGCTAAAGTAACACACCTGCCCTGTACGAATTATTCCCCGAGGCGTGCAGGTGTGTGCTGAACTATGTCCTCAGTTTAAGAAATCGGAGCTTAAATTTTTCCTAGTATTGCAGTTATTTCCCTTACCCATCCTGGTTTAAGGTGGTGGTGGTGGGGGGCGGGGGGGTGTCAGCCTATAATGATTCCAAGCTGTAAAAGTAAGCATGTGTTAATAATGTAGGCATTATCAGTTTATTTCATAAACTGCAGGTTTTTATTCTTGTTAAATACTGGAAAGTTGTTGAGTGAACAACTATAAATGAAGATATGCCAAATAAAACAAGCTTTCGTTATAAGATGACAGAATCTGTAACAGTGCATGTCTGACATCCTATTAACTGGTTGTGTGGTGATGCAGAGTCAAATTCTAGACTGTCCTTTAACTTTAAATGCACTAGTTTAACTGTTTCGTCACTTAATAGCTCGTTAAATATCTAACTCTTGTCTGGTGATCCAAATTGTAATTATATTAGGTGTTTTTTTTTGTACGTAAGTACTGACGAATAAAAATGTGACATATTTTGGCTATTGAAGGAACTCAAATGGTGAACACATAAAAATGAATTTTTTAGCAATAAGTACTGAGTGTATTTGTAAAAAATATTTAGTGAGTAACATGCAAATGTAGAAAATCTCAGTGTGTGCCAAAACTTTTGACTGGTAGTGTATGTCAGTACAGTTAATTTGTAGTCTGTTATGTGCAGCCTTACACTGCAAATTGCTGAGATGGAGTTATGAAATAACTGACATTCCCAGTCTAATACACTGTACATTCCCAAACCCTTTCTTGCATTTACTGCGATAAAGTTTTCACACCCACTGCCTCCATCTCCTCCCTGTCTTATCTCTTAGTCCTGCCTTTGTTCATGTAACCTAAAGACCAAAAGACCAAAGACCAAAAACCAAACAAAACCAACAGATGGAAATGAAAAGTTTTTGACTGAGAGGTGAAGAACCCCAGCCCAAGCTCTCTTCTCATACCGTTGTATGATCTTCCATACTCCAGGCATATGTTGGAGGCATGGTTTGAACTAACCAACTGTAAATAGTGCAAGGATTTCAAGAGACTTGTGGTTTATAGAGCAGACCAAGATTCAACATTCAACAAGTAACAAGAACGAATTATGTTTGTCATGTTTGCTTTTGTGCCTTGTAAATATTTCACTGCTGCATGTTCTGTGAAGACAAAATGAACATTAAATGTAAATCAGTCAACGTGTATCAGAGTAAGTGTTTTTTTTTCTTTCCTTGTATTTCTGCAGCATTCTCATTTTTATGGCTTTGAGGAACAGCAGGACTGGCAGTCTGCCAGTGAGTGAAATCTACAGCTTTATGACAGAACATTTTCCCTACTTCAAGGTACTTCATTAAGCCTCATATTATTTTTTTTTACGTCATGGTTCTCCTCTGCAATACCTATATATACAGTACTGGGCAAAAAGTATTGAGCCACCCCTCATTTCTTCATATTTTGCTTCCAAAGATCCAGGTGGTGCTGAATCCTGAGTGGCTGGAACACCTTTATCTAGGCTCCTTGTATTTTTAGGTACTTTGCAGTCTGTCGCAGTAAAACATTTTTTCACATTTCTTTCATTTAATCTCCTCAATATGCCAAAGATAAGACGGTCTGACAAGCAGAAAATAGTATTTTTTGCACCAACAAGGTGACTAAAATATATATTTAAATGAGTCTTTTGCACAGTACTGTATTTTTTTTTTTGCAGTTTTTAATGCTCCTGCAGAAATGTGCATTGAAAAAAAAAGACACATTTCTTTAGTAAAAAGTGCTGCCGGATGGTTCTTGTATCCTTTGCATGTTGAAGTGTTTTGAGGGTAAACCTCAGCCTTGATCAATGACATGGAATCACAAGCACAAATAGCACTAGATTTCCTGCAGGCTATACCAGTTATAGCTTGATCTCTGTGCCTTCATCCGCCGACTTGGTCCTGCTCCCAGGTAGGCTTAACCTGTGAAGGGATTTTCAAAGTGGCACTGTTTTGGTTTGCTTCCAAACAAACACTGGTGCGGATCCAGATGAGCTATATGAATCTTGGTGTAAAGGGGGCGATGAGAGTGTAAGACTGGTAAAGTTGATGTTGACACACGCCACATGTAATACCAACTCTGAAGAGTAATGACATGCCATGTAGACAACGAGTGGCTTTGTTTATATTCAGCTTGACTTTGGCTAAAGGTTCAGCATAAACCTATTCCTACACTTGTGCTGAACTTACTGACAGTAAATAAATAGACATGCTGTTGCAATACCTTGTTTCTTCCATGTTTTGAGACTGATCAGCTGAATTAGATGAATTAATGATTGTTAGTGCCATTCATTATGTTACTGACCATCCATCACAAACTCTTCTTCTTTTAAGCAAAGGGGTTAAATTCCTTCAGTGTTGCGCTTGCACAAGTCCAAGACTTTCTCAGGACCGTTTTCTGTTTGGACTTTAAAACTCTGAGCCTTAATTTGATCTGAAACTGCTGCAGTTTCAGTCCCTGTAAGAAGTGGGTGTGTTATTTTCTATCTGTCAAAGATCTCACACTATTCTGCAGTGCTCATCTTCTCAAAGGTCACACCTTTTTGAAAACCATGCTTTTCTATCTTCTACACGTAAAAAAAGGGAGAATTTTGGGACCAAGACAGCACATACAGTACTGATCAATAGTCTTGAGCCACGCCTCATTTCTTTATGTTTTGACTTGAATCACCTTGCTGGTGCAAAAATACTTTTTCAGGCCCATCAAATTTCTTGTATTTGGCATACTGAGTAGATTAAAATAAAAGAAATGAGAACAGGCTGCGAAGTGCCTAAAGATACAAGGTGCCTAGATAAAGGAGTTCCAGCCACTCAGCATTCAGCACCACCAGTATACTGCAGTGGTGGAATGTAACAAAGTATTTGTACTTCGTTACTGTACTTAAGTACATTTTCACGTATCTGTACTTTACTT
>JBBPCZ010000001.1:13700332-13715949 GCA_037974445.1 Brycinus macrolepidotus
ACTTTTACTTGAGTACATATTTTGCAGGATACTTGTACTTTTACTTAAGTACTAAGCTTCAGTACTTCCTCCACCACCAGTATACTGATCACCGCCTGATCATCTGGAATCATCTACACCTGTTTCTTCACTGGTTCAGGGCTTAAGTTAGAGGTGCTTTGTTCTGCTTGAATGATTCATACGTAGGTCACTGTGTGACTTAACAAACAAAAAACATTCCTCTGAAGCTGGTCAGGTTCAGGGACTGGACTGAAAATGAGAGTCTTCGAAAATCCTTCAGGAAGCCTGGAGAACTGTTCCTCATGACTACAGTAAAAATACAAGTCTGGTTCTTTGGAAGCAAAATATGAAAATATGAGGTGTGGCTCAAGACTTTTGTAGATGTTGACATTTATTGCACATAATTTCAATAAGAACACATTTCATATATTTCTAAAATGAAAGAAAAACCTATTAACTATAACGGAAGTTTATGTAACTGTCATTTTGGAGCATTTCCATTGGCCCATTCATTACAAAATGTTGACACAATGTAAAGGGCAGCTGGCATTTTAAGATGGTGTGGAGTTATGAGATTTTGACACAGTTTGGATACGAGAGAAAATGTGTATATATGTTTCTGCCGTGTGGGTTTTCTTCTCAATCTTCCCCCTGATCTTCCCAGACAGCACCTGACGGCTGGAAGAACTCTGTCCGCCACAACCTCTCCCTGAATAAGTGCTTTGAGAAAGTGGAGAACAAGAACGGGAGCTCCTCTCGTAAGGGCTGCCTGTGGGCCCTCAACCCGGCAAAGGTGGAGAAGATGCAGGAGGAGCTGCATAAGTGGAGGAGAAAAGATCCAGTGACTGTGCGCAGGAGCATGGCCAGACCAGGTGACTAGAAAATCTAAACTGCTGATTCACCCTCGCTGTAATTCAAAAGTCTGCAATCCCTTCTCATATTAATCTTTTGCAATCATAGATGCAGTAAAAATGTGTACAGTATTTTAGTGTTCAATTTATAATTTTTAAATTGCTACTAAACACTAGATATTTTTAGGCATTTTTAGATATATCTAAAAATAAAACGGTATTTTTAGGTATTTTTAGATACAATTTAGATATTATCGAATTATTTAAATAATTTGGGAACAGGACGTTGATAATGTATTCTCTAAAGGCTACATATTAATATTAAATATTACATTTAATGATAAAGAATACCTCATAGTAACCTATTTACAATAATTTTTGTAACGGTATCTAACTTTCAATAATATAACGTTCCTTGTATTCATATCAACCTTCTCCTCTTCTATTAATTTTTTCTTTTCTTTTATTTATTTTTTCACTAAAAGCAGGCCTTCTTGAAGAAACAATGAAATATTTTATCAAATCTCCTTTTGAATTTTATTGGTACAAAAATAGCAAAGGGTCACGGGGGCATTTGGCTGACGCTCTTATCCAGAGCGACTAACAATCATTAGTTACAGGGACAGTCCCCCTGGAGCAACTGAGTGGTAGGAAGTTGGGGTTTGAACCTGCAACTTTGTGGTCATTGGGTTCACAGGCAAGTGTTTTACCCACTCGGCTACTGCCACTATTACACTATTTACAAATAGTGTAAATAGTGTAAATAAATATTGTTCGACGGAGTGTTGACATAAAAAATAGACTTGTCATTCAGTTATTAATCTTAAGGCATATTATTTATGATTATGAAGACTTTTTGTCTTGTCAGTATGAATTACTCATAGAACCAGTATGTAAAGTATGCAGCAGTTAAAATAAACCCACTGAAGTGAGTCATCCTTTGCTTCTCATTCCCACAGAGGAGCTGGATCATCTTCTCGGGGAAAGACCAGAGAAGCTGAAGTCCCTCAACAACCACTCATACCCTCACTTCTCGCGAGTCAGCATGTCTCCCTCATACAGTCCCGGGACGTCTTTCAGGAGACCCCACTACAGTCATTACAGCTTACCTTCCCAAACTGCCCCACCACAACACCCCTACCTCGCCCCCACCTCCCACAACTTCTGCTTCTACCCGCCCATCACTCAGCAGCCCAGCACACGGCTGCCCTCCCGAACAGGCAGCCTGGACTCTCCTTTACCTGCACACACCCCACCCAGCTACAGCGCCGCCCTGCAGGTCAACCACTGCGCTACAGAGAGCATGCAGGAGCTGCTGATGGAGGGAGAGCTGAGCAACGACATCGACACACTCAACCCCAGTCTAACAGACCTGCAGCTCCAGGGTAAGAACACGCATACTATTTACACACAAGACATAAAGAGGTAATGAAGGTTATGCAGAATTTAAGTTATCAAAATTTAGCTTTTAGATTTTTGTTATATCATTTTTAAGTCAATGATCTTTTCCAGAACATTTATATATTTGCCGGCCCCCACGGTGGTGCAGCAGGTCGCATTGTTGCCTCACACCTCCAGAGTTGGGGGGTTCAAACCCGGCTCCTAGCCTTGTGGTGGCGTGGGTTTCCTCCGGGGTCTCTGGTTTCTCCCACAGTCCAAAGACATGCATGTCAGGTGAACTGGGGATTCTAAATTGACTGTGTGTGTGTGTGAGTGAATGGTGTGTGTGCCCTGTGGTGGGCTGGTGCCCCGCCCAGGGTGAGTCCCTGCCTCGCGCCTGTAGACCCTGGGATAGCTGCGACCCTAGTAAAGATTAAGCAGCTACAGAAAATGAATGAAAAAGTGTCATGTTATAATAGACAGGGCATAGTGGAATGAGGACTTTAGGAAAAGAGAGAATTTAACGGATGTACATTATTTGTTGGCCTATATGTATATGGAGGGTAAACCCACACAGACATGGGGGAGAACCTACACTCTCACGCAAAGGGGGCCCTCAGCCACCCAGCCAGAAATTGAACCAGGACCTTCTCACTTTGAGGCAACAGTGCTATCCACTTCAGTACCACGTCACCCAATGTATATTTCATTTGATAGGCGGCAAAGGGGAAAATTCATGGAACCACAAATAATAGTCCACACAATGTTTTTCTCATACTGATTATAAGGAAGTTTTTGCATTTGACCTGAAAACAGTAGGAACAACAGCTACCTGCACCGCAGTCTGTTCCTACAACCCACGTAAACCTCTCTGCTAAAAGAGGAAGCATAGAGATGCACATCTAAAACTTGCACATGAGCATTTAGACAAATGAGAATTCTTCTGAAATAATAAACTCTGGTCAGATGAAACAAAAACAGGCAATTATTCGGCCTGTCATGTCTGGAGAAAGAAGAGAAGTGTAGTGTGTATGACACCAAGCACACCAGTGAGGTACAGAGGTGGGAGGATTGTGTCTGCATATATTAGAGGAGAATTTAATCTCATTGGTCTAGATGTTGAATTTGGGGAGTATATGGACATCCTATCAAGACAAGGATCTCAAGCATAAAACCCCAAAATAACTCGACTGTTTTCTAAAAAAAAGTGAAGGGGATTGCATGGCCTGGCCAAAGTCCTGACTTGAATTCCATTGAAAATGTACGGAGGATTTAAGGCCATTAGAGGGACCTCCATGGGTACTGTTTTTGCATCGGTGTTTATGCTTATGAATACATACTTCTTTATTTTTAGGTCAAGGGACATTATTTGAGAACATCTGAAGTGGATATATAACAAAAAACAACAACAAACAAAATGAAAATGTTTACAAATATTAAACTGTAATATTTCCAGGTATTTTTCGAGGGATACATGTATGCTTTGTTTTCTATATTTGAATTACTTTTGTGTGAAAATATGTTTAGTCAGGGTCTGATATTAAAGGATGGAAGTTGAGTTTATTCGTTCTTATTATTTATTATATAGAACACAATGCCACTCTTCTGTGCCAGACGGGGAAAAGATATCAAAACATTATTCTGGGAGATGTGTTGTTTAGTAAAATGTCAAGGATGTTTCATTTTCATTTGATTGGGGCCCATAGTTCAGTTCTGACTCCTGACCGATTTCTCCCACTCTCTGCAGGACATCTCTGGGAGGAGCTGAGGGACGATAGCTTGGCTCCGGACTCATTGACAGTCATGGACATGTCCGCCTCCCCTGGCCAGATCAGCCCCGAGCAGGCCGGGGATTGTGTTGGGAGCTGTGAAATGAGCACAACTGGGTCAGAAACCAAGCTGCAGGCCACTGGACTCTACACACCCAGCTTTAGCGGTGCAGACGGCATGGCAGGCCTCCATTCCACCTCAGCAAACACTCCAATTCCACTGCTATGAAGAAGGGATGTTTTCGTTAGGAAAGTCATCATACCCTCAACTCAGCTTCCCAACCTTAATATCTACATTCCTGGACTAAGCTTGTGAACTATTAAAAAATGAATAAGGTGCTTTGAATATAGGTTTGAGTAATTTTAAACATTTCTTAAGTTCTACACTGGTGCGTCTGCATAGGCTGCATAAGGCAATGCAGTGTTTTTACAGGTTTTGTGTGTAAATGAGGGTGCTGTATAGTTCCACATCTGCTGTAGACGTCCCAACCAGAGAGCATGTTTACACAAATAACCCAATTATTAACACTGACTTTTGAATCTCCAAAAAGAGAACTACCATTCTTCTCCACAAGGGAGCAGTAAAGGGCCTCTCCAATGTAAAAAGCTGCCAAATCGCCCCAAGAGGCTCATGTACCAACACAGCTTATGTCAACAACAGTGGAGTGGTTTGTGAGTTCCCATACTAGATTGTGTAGATGCCCTTGGGATAACAATGGAGGAAATGCCTCAGTGTTTTTAAAAGGGGGAAGTTACATCTGTGCAATGGTTAAAAAAAAGCAAATCTATAGCAATTAATGGGTACTCCTTGGAAATGTATAATAGGGCTAAATGTAAATTAAATGTTGGTGCTTGCACTTTTCCCATAGAATTCTGACAAATATAATAAAGGAAAAAACATTTATTTCAAGAACAAAGCCTGAAACTGACAATACTGATAAACACATATAACAACTCCTATTATCTACAGACTATCATTACATTCAATATAGGAATCTCTATAACATGGTTTTCGACCAGCACGGCTATTAAAAATATACTTTAGACAAAGGTTTTGAATATAAATAATCACAAGTTTGCAATCAAACATCGCCCAAGCCATGAATATTTCAAGTAAAAAAGTGTCTGTGTCAGTACGGTGCCTCTGCTTCTTGCAGTTCACACAAAGAAACACCTCACAAACACATTCTGTTCTGGAAGAAGTAAAATAAACAATTTTGAGAATTTTAGTTAAATTAAACACAGTCCTATGCAAACATTTGGGCTCCCCTGGTCAAATGACAAGGGTTATTGCTTTTCTAGGTGAAAATAAGCACACATCAGCTCCAGAGAACAAACTTTTGTGCATTTTAATTCACAATTATTGTTTATTTGCTAAATTTAGCACAAAAATTAAATTAAATAAAATTCGGCCTGTGCAAAAAAGTATTTATATATTTATGTCGAACTCGGCAAATAAATAGAAATTGTGAAATAAATCGACAGAAAATGCCAAATTTAGGTTCCCTGTACTTATTTTCACTTAGAAAATCAACACGTGTAATTTGACTAGGTGTTCAAACGCTATATGGACTCTATATGAAAGACTATTACAGAATCTGAGAAACAAAAAACATCCCATTTTGTGTCATGCAGGCTATTAATGCACATGAATGCAGGCACACCTACACACTCACATACATAAACACGCTGTCGTGGGCAATAATTAAAAAAAGGGGGGGAAAAATGATTCTATGATTATTTGTGTACACATTATGTGTGTTCAGTAGGGCCCAATTTCTTTCTCTGGCTCTGGCTCACAAACATGCACTCATCCATGCACACAAACCCTGAGCTTTGGGTGTTTTTTTTTTTTTCTCTTTTTTCATCAAAAAAGCATCCCAGACTGGATTAGGGGTCTATTCTCAGTCTGTGTTAATGCTTCGCTCTGCAGCCTGTGACGTATCTGTCCATGTGTTTCTGAGCAAGGAGAGGTCCTATGGTCCACCAGTGTAGGAGTAATCGGCCTTGTTGTGCATCACCAACTTGTTGTCCACGAAGTAGAAGCTGTCGGACTGAGTCTCGTATGGGTGCAGGATCATCTCACGTACTGAGGAGTAAAATGAAAAAGACATTGATGCAATACAGACAGATTTTTAAAATGTACAACCTTGGCTTTAACATGCCAGTTTGCACTGTTAATCCCTTTGTGGTTAAAACGTTCAATTTTTGCCTTTTAATTCATTCTTCTCAAGTCACATCATTTCAAATCACAAAGTCACAAATCATTTCAAGTCACAAATTTCAAAATTTGAAAAATGTTATACAAGGGGACCTGCATGAAGAGGTTACGTGTTGTTTTTTCAATTTAATGTGATCTTGTTACCTAAAGAGGATCGTTACAATTCCGTTACATCACTATTTCATAAGACTTAATCAAAACCAACCAATTAAACCTAAAATACACTAAAATTTATCACTTGGAGTTGTATAGTCGCTGCAGATAATAATGCTGCCAAACAGTCTAAAGACTAAAAGAGAAAACTGTTTTAGGAAAAAGGAAATAAGTCTGGAGTGAGTTAGTGCTATATTTAACCAGGATAACTAGGGCTAATGAGGGTGAGGGCAGGAGCAGCTGAAAGGGCACTTACTGAGATCCTCAGAGAGGGGAGGGAACTCATAGATATGCTCGCAGGTGTTTTTGCTGCTGGGGATGCAGAAGCCGAACTCAAAGTCAAAGCTCTTCAGCAGCTGCCCCCGGAAGTAGTGTCTCTCGATCATGCGGAAGTTGTTGATTGGAATGTCTCCTACTGTGAACTCCACCCTGAAAAGGCAAAGGAAACGGCACTTGGCTACACAAAAAATGGTCCAAAGTGTGTTTCTGCAGATGGTGCTTCATTCTGGAGATGGTGCTTCATTCTGGTGCTTCAAGGGCTCCACATTACAAGCTCAACTCTGACTTTTTTCACTCCTGTCTTGGTATTTTGTGCTTGTATTTGTGTGTGACCGTTCTCATTATGGTCTGATCTAGTCTCTAATCTGATCTAGGACCATGTAAGAATGTAAAAAGTACAGATTTTTGCGTTCTCACAACTCTAACACCAGATTTGCAGAAAAAAATTGCACCACTTCAATTCTGTAATACGACAATGGCTTGAATTTTGCACAAACACTGAATTTTGATGAGCAACCTGACCATGACTTATCATTTATGAGCCTCATACATTCCCTTCCTTCACTGATGTGAGTTTACCAGCAGCCAAAATAACAAATGGCCTGGAATGCCCTGCCTTTTAATACATGGCCCTAAGCGGAGAGGATGTTACATCACAGAAAACTGACCGAATGCATGTTTCATTACGAAGACAGCCTGTTTAACTGCATTTAGTGTGTGAAACCTCATTTGAAAAAATCATTTGTGCTAGTTTTTTGATAGTATTTTTACATTGGATTTTTTAAATGTGGCACTATTGGTTCTTTTTTTGCCCCTAATCAACTCATCAAAAGTGATAATATGTACAATAATATATAAAATAAATACAGTCACACATTGTGCACCAAGTATTATATTTTTGCCATACTGCCACACCCCTATAGGATATAAACTGCTTAATTAGCTCACATACTGCTTCCCGTATGTGTAACAGAATGGAATTTATATCAGAAAAAGCACACTGAACCAAAGACAAGACCCAAATCCTGGGAAATAGAGGGTTTTATTGGGAAACGAGGTAAATGAGTGCAGGACCTGGGGATATGAATTCGCAGTGCCCATGTTACGAACCAGCTGTACTAACCCACCAAGCCCCTGGGCCAGTAAGAGGTGGGAACTCTGGGAATGCTTTAAAAGGGTTAAGTGGTCTGAAAAGTGGTGGGAAATAAACTAAAGGCGCCAGGGGAAAAGATGTCTGGCTCAGTTCAGAGAGTTAATAAAAACAAAAGACCAAAACTGAATTTTCCAACTAAAGGGGCGAGAGGGGAGTGGGGAGAACCGAAAACTGGAAGTGGGAGAGAAGGTTTTCTTTTTTACTGAGCACTAGAGAAGAGAGAATAAGCAGCTCAAAACTCCCAAGCTCTTAAAACTACCTGACAGGATACCATTTACCAGCAATGACTTGAGCATAGGGTGAGTCTCCCTTAAGTAGGGGAAAACACATGTGCAGCAGTTTGCCAGCTAATCACAGAGGAGTCTAGAACACAGCCTAGTCCCTGTCTGGACCCTTACTTTACACTAATCACAAATACACCTGCAGTATACCTGAACATTGCTACCTTAAGATACAAAATATTAGTAATTAGAGCTGCATGATACTGACAAATATCACTGTTGTGATTGTATTGCTACATATTGTGATGGCAATGCCTTTCAAGATATTAAAGGACCCATATAATCACTTTTCTGGAATAAAAATGCCTTAGAGTCTGCAGATGTTGTATCACATGGCATGTTTACTCCCCCAGCTATACAGTTCATATGTGGAAAATAAGCTACAAAAACAGCATGTTTTTGTGATGTCACAAAACCAACATTTTTAGATATATCTCCTTATTCTGACTACAGCAGTTTAGCCCCACCCATTCATGCACTGATTCGCCAACACCTTTAATGGTTAAAAATTAGACTTTTGTTGGATCGCATGAAGACCTCGAATCATCAGAACACCCAGTAACTCACCTGGAGCTGTGATTCTCAGAAATAGTGTGATTGGAGACTATACTGGCATATTGCAGCCTTTTGCAAAATTAGTATTGCAGAGCCTGATATTGTGATAATGATTAACAGACGATATATTGTGCAGCCCTATTAGTAACTGAAGACTTTTGGTAAGTTCATCTGAGTTTTAAAGGAGCTATTACATTGCACAAAGTTGATGATTCTATACAGAGCTGCAAAATTTCACCCGTCGGGCAATTCTCTCGAGACATATGGATCTAATCAGACCAAAATTTGCTGCAGAACACAGAGGGCTGAAAACGGGGTCGCCCAGAACCACAGTGTTCTGATTGTAATCTACAGTGCTGTGTACTTACGTGGCTCCGACCTGGCGTAGCCTCAGGAAGGCGGGAGTGAACTGGTAGCGCACAAAGCGGCCAGCGTTGGGGTCAATATCCTTTCTGTCTGCACTCTCTGCATGGCACAAAGGGCAAGACGTTACAGCCTAAAGTGCTCTTATAAAGCACACTGTATCTAAATGGAAATCTGGGCTTTGTGGGAAGAAAGAGGAGCGAGCGTTTCACAGCGATTAATGTCTAGTCTCTCGTACAAAGGGGATGAACACAGGGAGCCCGGGGAGGTGGAGGTCATGGTAAGGACTCACCTGCAGAAGGAGGCTTGGTGATCTCAAAAAGAACCGTGCCTGTCTCCATATCTCGGATCTTAAACCTGGTAAAGTCGATCTTGTGCACATTGTCGTCTGGACTGCACAGGTAGTCTATGGGAGTGAAACCACATCAAAGGAACAGGACATTAATACCAGGTCTAATGGCTTGAATTTACTGAAAAATTAAAATAAATGCAGTATTGTGCAAAAGTCTTGAGCCATTTCTTTATATTTTGCTTTGAATCACTTGTTGTGCAAAACTACAACTTGATGCCCATCAAACTGTCTTATCTTTGGCATATTGAGCAGATTAAATAAAAAAATAGGAACAAATGTTTTACTGCGACAGGCTGCAAAGTGCCTAAAGATACAAGGTGCATAGATAAAGGAGTTCCAACCACTCAGCATTCAGCACCACCAGTATACTGATCACCGCCTGATCATCTGGAATCATCTGCACCTGTTTCTTTACTGGTTCAGGCCTTAAGTTAGATGTGCTTTCTTATGCTTCAATGATTCACACGTAGGTCCCTGTGTGGCTTAACAAATAAAAACATTCCTCTGAAACTGGTCAGGTTCAGGGACTGGACTGAAAATGAAAGAGGTTTGAAAGTCCTTCAGGAAGCCTGGAGAACTGTTCCTCAAAACTACTTTAAAAATACAAAAAATTCTGTATCTTTGGAAGCAAAATATGAAGAAATATGACTTTTGCACAGTACTGTATATAACATTACTGGACATGACTAGAAACTGCGGATGAGACGATCAGCTGTAATGATATAAAACACAATTATAACTTTTTTTTTTAAATCTGAGAATTAAATGAATCATTTTAAAATGAATAATTAAAAAGTGATGGTAGAAGTAAAAGGCATTCTGCTAGTCTCTCTGCAGAGCACCCAGACATACTTACACAGTTATAATCTGAAACGTAACCAGTAGCAGCGCTGTTTCATATTTATTTAAACTGTAATTGATTTTGCTGGAAGCTTAATTAAAGTTCTAGCACCTTTTCAGAGTGTATTGAGTAGAAGTGCTTTCAGTGCACTTTCAGCATATTTTAAAAATAGCGCAATAATACTTAATACTTAGCAGTACTTAGTGGTACTTAGTAGTACTTAATACTTAGTTCATTATCTTAGTTCATTTTGCTAGTTTTGCTATAAAATACTGTCAAAAACAATAAATACAATGATTTTCACATACAGCACTACACTAAAAGCAATTAAACAGGCCTCAATATGCTCTATTTTAATGAAACATGAATTTGTTTATGGTATTTTAAGTCCTACTCATATCTGCAATGTGATCAGAACGGAATATTGTGACATAATGTGATATAATGTAACACAAAAACATAAATACAAATATCATTCTGCCCCCATCCCCCAAAGGACGTGCCTTTGAGAGGTGAAGTGATAAGAACTTGTGACTGCTGTGAGTGTCTGTCGAGACAGGAAGGTCTATTCCTGCACTCCACTAATCTGTGTGTGGAGGTGACCGTGACAGTGACCACACATGACTCCGATTACATTAACTGTGCTTCACTCTTTTCACATAACAATAACAACGTGCGGTAACATTTTAATCTCACTAACTCTAAACAAACCTATCACCCCATTTTGCACTTGAGTAAATAACAGTCGGGGAAATATGCAATACACCACAGTGAACTAGCCACAGTGAATAAAAAACAAACAAAAAAACCCCAAATACAGCACTGTGCAAAAGTCTTGAGCTGCCCTGCAATACCATCTGCTGGGCAGTGGCTTCATTTTTCATCAGGACAACGAACGCACTGCCAATGCAGTCACAGCACCTCAATTGAAAAAAACCCAATGGAACACTTTACGTCATGGATCGGCCTCCCCAAAGCCCAGATCTCGACATTATTGAAGCAGTATGGGATCATCTGGACAGAGAACAGAAGAAATGGCAGCCGACGTCCAAAGAAGAGTTTTGGAATGTCCTTCAGGAAGCCTGGAGAACTATTCCTGAAGACACTTGGAAAGCTTGTCCAAGAGAGTTCAGGCTGTGAACGGTAGTCATAATGGTGCGCAGAACAAATACTGACTTTAAAGCTGGTTAGAATTTAAAAAACCCACTTCGTGTTCTAAACTGTATTCACATGTATGTTTGCAATCACTGTATCGAAAGAAATTGGTGGACACAGTACTGTATGTCCACTTGTAAATAATCTGAGAAGATAAAACCAAAAATGACTCTGGTTTTCTAGATGCACATTGTAGAGGCGTGTGGGGGTGGGTGACTCTCGCCAGGCAGGAATATCCTCGTAGCAGAATCTCTGGACAGGCGTGTGCAGCCTGCAGTGCTGTGGCCTCCCCTTCAGGCTGGATTACACCTAAGAGGCTTATATTGTTTCGCCTTCACATGGTCAGACTAAGGGGATTTGAAATAGTCCTCTCTGCTAGAATAAAGTGCTGGTTCAACTCTCGAAACCGACTACATTTTGGGGATGTTACTCGGATGCTTCGTGACTATACGGCACCGAGTGACAATCCTCTGGCATGGTCACAGATCTGGTCTCAGACCAGCAGCCGCACTTCGCACTTCCACCCAGCCTTTCCAAGAGAGAACAGATGGACCAAACAAGCTTTAGCCAATCACTTGAGATATTTATAGTCCTCCTGCCTTCTGGGTGAGCCATGCCGAGAAAAGGAGCCACAAGACACACATCTGCTTAAGCTCAGCTTTGAACAGGCCTTTTCGTTGCGGTTAATTAGTGTGACTAGCTACCTGGGCGCTTTCTGAAACCCTTGTTTGATGGCCACGACAAGATCCCTACAATGAGTATACCCATTCCCAAGCAATTCTTTGCGATGCATCAGATCCAGATCCGAGTTCGCAGGGAGACTTGCTCTACTTCAACCTACACGCTATTGTCAGGTTACACACACTTGCTCTTCACACCAACGTTTGGCATCAGTAGATGCTGTTTAAGCCCCAAGCTCCAACAAGAGGTCAAAGCTGGGTAGGAGCACTTGCTGTATCCTAAACAAAAATTTCTTTTAAGTGAGCTAGTGGCAGCAATGTCTCTTGGACAGAACAGTGCTGTAAGTGTATCTTTACCTTTAAAGGTCATCCTTCTTGTAAGGTATCCTATAAATTGGGTCATTAGCATCATTAAAGCTGCACGATATACAAAAACAGTCCACATAGTTTTTTATGATGTCACAAAACCAGTATATTTAAATACATCTCTGCATTCTGGCTACAGCAGTTTAGCCCCATCCATTCATGCACTGATTCTCCAGCACCTTTAATGGTTAAAACTTTTGTTGGATTTGGTGAAAGACCTCGATTAATCAGAACACCCTGTAACTCACCTGGATCTTTGATTGGTCACCCTCTCAGAAACACTGTGACTAGTTAAGGGCTCATTTGCATATTGCAGCCTTCTGCGATATCAGCATTACAGAGACCGATATTGCAATAATGATTAGCAGGCGATATTTTGTGAGGCCCTAACCATTATGTAACCAAAAAAATTAACTACAGTGCAACAGTAGAAAGTTGGTTGGGAGCCTATTAAACTATTCATATTGAAAGATGATAATATAATAAAGTGCTTTTCCATATAGTCAATGTCAAAAACTTTTTATCTCCAAAATGGTAACTTTCTAAAAGAAGTAAAAAAAAATAGGTAATTTATTAGGAATTTCGGACCATTTCTGTAGGTTCATTAGTCATGAAATGTTAACAAAATCGAAAGGGAAGCTGGTATTTTCAAATAGGGTAAAAAAAAAAAAAAAAAAACAACCGATAAGGTTTTCAACCTGAATTTCCTGAGCCTGAATGTAAACCCCTGTACACACCAACGAGCCACTTCATTAGGTACACCTAACTTGTATTTGCACTCAATATCCATAATTTCAGCTTTATTGATCCTAAAGCTGCCCTTTGTAGCTTAGACTGTAGTTTTTCCGCCTCATTCGGGCACCCTTTACTCCGTACATCAATGGTCAGGACCCTCACAAGACACACAGCAGTGCTTCTGCAGGGTTCACTGTTTCCACTTACTGCCCACTCTATTAGACATATCTAACCTGCTGGTCCAGCTTTCAGATGTAAAGCTATTAATGATAGTTCATCTGATACTGCACTGTGTTATTCAGCCACTAGTCCTTTATCGGTGGTCATTTTATGGTCACAGGACACTGTCAGCTGGATTGGTTGGTGGACTATTCTTAGTCTCAGCAGTAACACTAATGTGTTTAAAATCTGTGATACAATCTAATCAGCACACACACATACACACTAAGTGACTACCATGTCAGTACTTAGAAGACTTTGATTCATTCTGAGGCACATCATATGAAAAACCCACCAGCTGTACCAACAAAGTCTTTCTTCCAGTTATAACTTCCACAATAACCTTGATGGAGGTGTATAATGACAGTGGAAAGTCTAAGTGGCACCATTATGGCATAATATTAAAGATTTAGTGTTGAAAATCGGAGCTAAATGGAACATTTCAACAGCTTGAAACGTTCAATCATTTCAATGCAGGCGCTCCTGTAGATTGTCCTTTCAAAATGGTTTTCTAAAGCACTGCTCTGTACAATCTGTACTGATCCACTGATGATGGAGCGACATCAGGGTATGAGTCAATGCATAATTTCCTCCTCCAAGATTCAACAATTTAGCACAGAGGCTGACGGCTCTGGTTTACTCTCACATTCGGTGTGATCTGGTCTTAAAACACACTCATGTACCCAGACATCATCAATATCCATGACAACTGTTACGGGCATGACACTGTTACTATGGCAACCATGGCTTTTTTGTCTGGCCCCAGAGCAGCTGCCGTACATGATAAGAAGGGATGATTTATTTCCTCTGAATGTGATTTGTGTAGTAAATAACCAGCTCGTCTACATTTCGACTGCTAGGCTGGATCAAATGCTGCTGGTGGCTTTTGATCCTGCTCAAACCATTGTGTAGATGCTCGACAAAACTGGAGTCCTCATCAGGAATCCCTTCAAACCGGCAAGGTTTTCTTCAGCAGAGAAATGACTGACAGTTCTGACAAGAGCAATCATGATGCTAGACTGCATCTGTGCACATATATTTTATATGCGGTATAGTGTGCTAATCATTATGAAACTCCTAGTCTTGAGGAGGGGCGTGCTATTTGTTTCAGATTAGCGCGTTTACTTATGAAGCAAAATTGGCCTGATCTATCCATGTTTTCCTCACAAATATGTTTCTATGTATTATATTACATTATAATATTTGACCTAATGAATTTTAAATGCTACACCACTAAAGCCAGTCTAAGTTGTTGTAATGATTAAAACTAGAGAGCTTGGAAAGGACAATAATTTTTGCCAATACTGATCTGATATTTTTTTTCTTTTAAAACTGCTAAACGTTAAATTGAGTTGCTTCTAACTGACACACTTCACTTAAGATGAGTATGTGAGTGTGTGCTGTTACAGCATTAAATACGCCGCCGCCCTCCCTTTAAAAAAAAAAAAAAAAAAAAAAAAAAGATTTTCTGCTGAAATAACAGTTGTAGTGGGTTGGTGTAGAGTGTAGTGGGTTAGTGAAGAGTGTAGTGGGTTAGTGTAGAGTGTAATCAGTTGGTGTAGAGTGTAGTTGATTGGTGTAAAGTATAGTCAGCTGGAGTAGAGTGTAACTGATTGGTGTAGAGTGTAGTTGGGTGGTACAGAGTGTGGTTGATGCAGGGTTTAGTCAGTTGGTGTAGAGTGTGGTCGGTTGGTGTAAAGTGTAGTGGGTTAGTGTAAAGTGTAGCGGGTTGGTACGGAGTATAGTCTATTGGTGCAGAGTGTAGTGGGTTAGTGTAGAGTGTAGTGGGTTGGTATAGAGTATAGCAGATTGGTGTAGAGTGCATTGGGTTGGTGTAGAGGGTAGTCAGTTGGTGTATTGTTGGTTGGAAGAGTGTGTAATTGGTTGGTGTAGTTTAGTGGGTAACACTGGTGCCCTCAACGCTGCAGATTGGGGTTTAATTACCCTTTCAGGGTAACATACCCCACTACCCAAAAAGAGACCTTAGGCATGGCCCCTAATTCTAAATTACAAATGTGTCACTCTGCATAAGAGTGTCTGCCAAATATGTTATCTACATTATTTATACTATACGCAACCTTTAATCTTAATCTACTCTAGATGTTCAGATTTTGACAGAGGCTGGGTTGTGGGCTGTAATTCCTCATTAGTTAAATGGGATTTTCTCAAGCTTGTCTAACCGTCCAACAAAGTGGGAGCATTGATATGCCAGTTTGAACTCAATAATGGCAAAGTAAACTGAATTTGATACTCAGATATCAATT
>JBBPCZ010000001.1:13775865-13786174 GCA_037974445.1 Brycinus macrolepidotus
AGTCCTTCAGGAAGCCTGGAGAACTGTTCCTCAAGACTACATTAAAAATACAAGAAGGTCTGGATCTTTGGAAGCAACATATGAAGAAATGAGGGGTGGCTAAAGACTAGTGTACAGTACTGTACATCTCATGATACACATACAATGCTAAGTGACTGTTTTAACATTCACCCATGGCATAAAATATAAGATTTCTAAATTGTTCCCTTGGGACATATGATTGTAGGAAAAAAAAAAAAAACCTTCAGCTGGTTTAGAACTTTGTCTTTAAAGCTCCTTCATACATACCTTTCATGGTTCTTTTAAAAACATCCACTGAAAGGTGCTTTAGGGAACCAAAATGGTTCTTCTATGCACTCAGAAAAAACATACCTTTCAGGGTATTGTCCCTGGTGTGGAACCCTCAAAAGTGCACATTCCATACCTTTATTTAGAAAACATAATAGTACTACCTTTATTTCCAGTTATGTCCTTTAAGTTGCTTTGACTCCATAATGCTGACTTTTTCAAATTTTGTCTTAAGACAGTCAAGTTACTTCTTTCTGCTGGACAAGTGAATGCAGTGTAACTTTAAAACTCATTTAAGGAACACAGTTGGACCTTAAGGACCATGCCTTACGTTTTGTCCCTTGGGGGAGTCAGATTTACCTGGACAGTACGCTTTGTTCTGACAGTGTTGATCCATTTTTGATTCTGTCTGGTATCTTTATTTTATACAGGGAAAGTTTCAAGGAACCTTTATAGGTGCTTCATGCAAAAGTCTTAGACACCTGAAAAAAGTAGATAGTGATAGTGATCATTCGGTCATATGTGAACACACCACAGCACACAGTGTGAACATCACAAAATTCTTCCTCTGTATTTAACCCATTCACCAAGTGAAGCAGCAGGCAGCCAGGAACACAGCGCCCGGGGAGCAGTGTGTGGGGACAGTACCTTGCTCAAGGGTATTTCAGAGGTGCCAAGCGGTCTTGGGAATCGAATCCACAACTTCCTGATCGCAGGGCGAATGCCCTCTCCACTAGGCTACCAGCTGCCCATTGGTGTGCTTAAAATCTGTTTAGCTGAGCAGTATATGCTTTTAAATGCTATTAGAATGTATACAAATTCTATTAATACGGTAAATAGAAATTGGATCTATGTCTGTGTGTTTGCTTAATCATTCCTCATCCTCATGGAAGCCCAGTGTTACATTGTAGCTCTCATCAAATACCTGGTTCAGCTCAACTGATACTTCATTAGATTAAATCAGGAGCTGCTGATGGAGTTTCACAAATCCAAGCAACGACTGAAGGAATCTGCAACCAAACCTGTATTCTCCTTACCAGCTCACAAAAGTACTTTTTACAAACAAAACAAATCTTGATATTACTTAATGCTGTCTTGTTTGCATTTAATTGCTGGCAGAAAGTCCCTCACTGCACAGATAAATGGCTTTAAACAGTTTGCACAAGAGCGTAAGACTTTTGCACAGAACTGTACATTGGAATGGTAACATTTTTTTCTACAGGTGAAAAAATAATTGCATACTTATCATTCCACAAACGAAGGACTGTGTTGTGGGGATCATTGGTGGTCTGCTAACATCATTTCTAGCAGATTAATAGGTTATTGAGTAAAAATGATCCAGAATTGCTTTATGCGATGCTTTTATGAACATGTATCAGTTCTTTTATGGGGTGTTTTATACTAGTAGCCAGTTATATTTATTGCCATATTGTTGCTGTCGTGGAAACCTTGTAACGGTCTAATATGACCAAAGGAGCAATTTCTGTCAATGGTCAACTGATCTAGAATTCGTTGGAGCTTCATTGGAACTGTTTCTTGCCCATCACATCTCTGATGTGGTTGTTAAGGAGCAGGCATTGAATAAACATTTTATGACAACATTTACTCCTTCTCAGTTTCCCCCCACAACTCACACACACCAGCGAAGTGTATTAACATAATAACACACACAATCAGAGAATGATTTGGGGAACTGTCTGGCCTGGCACAGTGCTGCACCCTGCGTGCTAATGATGCTTTCCTCCGAGCCGGTGCCGGACCGCTCCATTAAGACGAGCCGGGAGGGAGGAGATGGCTGCGGCGTTTCGGTCAGCGCTGCCCCTCCCCCTGCCTGCTGCCGCCGCTCGGTGATGGAAAGTGACACCGGGATTGTGTGCGAGGCTCGGCCATGCTCAGATGAGGGTGTCACTTCTGCCTAGCCTGATTGCCACTTTCGCAGCACAACACGGAGGAGTTAAATTGAGGGAGAAAAGGTCAGAAGCCAGTGGTCATCTGCTCTCCTCTCTCCCAAATTACTTGTCCTCTCGGAGGGGAATGAAAACAGACAGGGCCGGCCGGGCTGCCGAGCGGAGATGATCTGGGAGCCGAGCCGAGAGGAATGCAAACGAGTAGACTCTGTATGTGTGTGTGTGTGTGTGTGTGTGTATGTGTGTGTGGTGAGGATGAGGAGGATAGCAGCAGGCTGAGGAAGGACAGCGAGAGAGACAGAGAGAGAGAGAGAGACAGAGAGAGAGTGCTGTGACGGTGTAGTAGAGGTCATCTCTGAAGGTCAGGCTGAATTGAGGTGTGGATGGCTGAGGCTGGTCAGTGAGAAGGGGAAACTGTGGATTTTTCCCTTAGGACTAACGGCGTATGCAGAGTGGACACAGTCACAACCAAGGACAGCAACTGATAACACAGGCATGCAGGAACCCTTCTGTTCCTAAACTGTACGCCGATGGCACAGAACTTGTAGCACACTGAGGTTTTCCAGAGTATCTCAGTCCAGTAACACTGTTTCTAACTCAGGTCTCTCCCCACAGTTCCCCACAGTCCCACGACCGCGTCCAATCGAGTCGAACCAGCATAATTTTTTTTTTTCTGTCAGAACCGCTCTTGATATTGTGGTCTTTTATTATTTATAGTCTTTTTTTTTTTCTCAGAATTCTTTAGCTGTGCGATGAAAACCTAACTCAGCTAACTTGTCAGCGATGTCCTGTTACACCTTCGCGTTTCTCACAGTGTTAAAGACAGATATGTTAGTGTCATAGAAAACTCCCACTGAAATTTATCTTCAGCCCAAAACAGACAGTAGTGCTTGTACTTCGTCAGCTTCCCAGTTGCTAGTTTGTATCTGCTTTGTTGTTTCTTTGTGCGGACAGTAAAAAACAGTGGCCTCTTTCGATGTTCTGATGACAACATTTTGACCAGTCAGAAAGCAGTGACGCAGTCAGCATGGCTGTGGCCCATTTTTGGCCCTGCCATGGAGCAGCACGGATACAGCTCGGGTACAACTTACTTTCCTTGTAAAGGGAAAAAAAAAATTGTTTGTGGCGCGGCATGGTTCTTTGTGCCAGTAGCTACCCACTTTTATTTTACTTAATGAAAAATTAGACGTTTGAGACCACCAGATGTGTTTTGGTCATAATGTGTGAATGACGAATAGTGGTTTGACCACAACGTTTTATGTTTATAGCGTAGTGTATTTAGTACAGTGTATTTTCTGGAGAGTTTATTTTGGCTTATACTATGTTTCATATTTTTCTCTGTGTCTCTGTGGGTCTGTGGAGTGGAGCCTGTGGACAGTATACAGTATGATCTAGGGATGGGAATCACCAGTGACCTCCTGATACAATATGATCACCATACCCAGGTGCAGATTCGATATGTATTGTGATTCTGTAAATATCCTGATTACTTTGATTATTTTCCTCATTGTTTACAACAATGTTGTATGATCTTTGCATAAAAATGAGCAGTTGACACGTGATACGAGTCTGTTTATCTGAACTGGTTAGAATCTTTTTCAAACTTGTGTCCAGTGTTTGTTGTTGGCTGTTAGCAAAAGATGTATGTTTCTCCATTGCCAATATGTCCCCTTATGTTGCTCATATCACAACAACAAAGTTTGCATACAGTGCAGCTCACGTCCGACTCTTCTTTATCATTTAAATTTTGATTTCCTACATGCCTTGTGGAGGAGCCGCATCTATTGTTGCTAAACAAATGACACCGGTGACATAGTTCAGAGCGCAACCTGTAGATTTATAGAGGAACTGGAATGTTTTTCCACCCTGGATTCAAACATTTTATAACTGAATAAAAATATGAATTTCAGAGTCAGTGTGGCGATACATGAGAAAAGAATTGCGATACATAACTGAATCGTTTGTGGGAATTGTCTGTGGGAAGCCACTAGGGCTGCACAACAAATCGCCTGTTAATCGTTATTGTAATATCGGTCTCTGCAATACTGATTTCACAAAAGGCTCCAATATGCAAATGAGCCTCTTACCAATCACAGCGTTTCTGACAGGGTGACCAGTTACAGCTCCAGGTGAGTTACTGGGTGTTCTAATGAATCCAACAAAAGTTAATTATTTTAATCTTTAGTTATTAAAGGTGCTGGTGAATTGGTACATGAATGTGTTGGTTTTGTGACATCACAAAAACTGTGATTTGAAAATGGACTGCTTTTGTAGCTTATTTTTCATATATGGACTGTATGGGTGGGGACAGTAAACATCCCGTTTGATACAATATTTACAGCCTTTTTAATGATGATACGGGCCCTTTAATATCTTGAAGGGAATCGCAATCACAATATGTAACAGTAAAATCACAATACTGATATTTTGTCCATATCGTGCAGCTCTAGTAACCATTATAGGCTTCCAGTGCAAAGATTAGGTTGGAGCTTTTGCTTTCTGGCTGACAGGATCTTTTGGGAAAAGAAGATGGTTCTTCTATGGCATCACTCAAAATAGCCCTTTATAGCACCTATGTTTCTAAGAGTGTATAAATATGTGAAGGTGTGTGTTAGGAGGAGGTTTTCATTCCAGCAGGTGGTGCTGTGTGCTAGTGCTCCTGAACTTGCCGTCATAACTGATGCTACAGACTGTGGATCTTCCACCTGCCCTCCAGAGAGTAGCTAAGTGAGGTTAGCCAACGGGACGGGGCACAATTAAAGCAGAGCGGGCCCTCCTGTGACCCAGCAGCCACTGCAACAGGGCAATTAACCTGCTAATACACTACACTGTCTCCACTCCGTGCCCTGGGACACCAGAGAGATACTAGATTTGACAATAACAGTGGCGTGTAATGGACCATCATACAATAGACAACAGTGTGTGTGATGAGTGAATTACAATAAGGACCATCATGCTTTTGTGGGGTTTTTTTAGGTTGTGGGATGGATGCAATATGACTGGAGGTGTGTTGCAGGTTTAGGGCAGTGAATTGGGAATATATTCTGGCACTCTCATTGCTGTTTGATGTGGATGCTGACGCAAATATAAAACTACCTCGGATCTTGAGTGGATTTAGTCTTTGTCTGCACAGCAGCCAGATTGCAATGGCAGATACACACATACTCACACACACGGGGCTGTCTGTGGTCTCTGCAGACCAGGCAGAATCTCCTGGAATCAGAAGACAGAGCGGAGTGAATTTTTCTCCCAGTCTCTCAGGGACACAGTGTGGAGATCTTGCCTTTTTGCCGCTGCGAATCAAGGCAATAATTCTTATTCATGAGCCACATATCGAAGATTACTTTCACACAGCACACTACAGAAATGGCGGGGCAAATTTTAGGTTTTCTCCACCTATTACTGCCTTATCTTACTCAGATGGCTCCTTGCAGAATCCCAAGGTCTGGATGTGTCTTTTCCTTGTGTGTGTCTGTGTGTGCGTGTGCAAGCATGCCTGTGTGTTTGTGTGTGCGCACGCATGCAAGCGTGCCTCCGTGTGTGTGCGTTTGTGTGGTCTCTAAAGCGGTGAGATGGAGAATAAATATTTACCATCTGTGTTTCTCCTGCCTCCCCCACCACCACCCACCACCCCCCCGGCCCCCTCTTCCACAGATTCTAGTGTGTTTTATCGGCTCTGGAGTTCAGCCATGGGCTTTTTTAATTTTCTGCTTTTGTGTTTTTAGCCGAGATTGACAGGCCACGCGCTCCCCGGAGCATTGTTCTATTAATCTGTTTAATATGCTACAGAAACACTCGAGAGCGGCGAACAGGCAGGGTTG
The DNA here is from genome assembly GCA_037974445.1 of Brycinus macrolepidotus. Taxonomy (NCBI): domain Eukaryota; kingdom Metazoa; phylum Chordata; class Actinopteri; order Characiformes; family Alestidae; genus Brycinus; species Brycinus macrolepidotus. Next base: position 13,781,882 of record JBBPCZ010000001.1, read on the forward strand.
GTAATGGAATCGCAGCAGGTAAGGCAGGCTCGGCCGGCCCATGGCGGCTCAGGGCACCGGCCATATTACACCGCGGCTGCGCGCTGTTCTGGGCATCAGAGGGGGCTGTGCCACCCACCCCACCCCCCCGCCGTGACCCTCTGCAGAGACAGACAGACGGACAGATGGAGGAGCCGAGGGGGCCCTTCCCTGAAAAAAAAAAAGCTGCCACCTTCTACGCACTCCCACACTTCTCTTCTGAATGGACCCCCTTTTAATGCATCACGTACCGCTGCCCCCTCAGCCGGCGAACAAACCTCATCTTTTCTTTCGCCTTTGTTCAGTGCTGCCTAACGACCCACTTCTCCTGTGTGGCGTTGGGAATGGTTCACACATTAACTCCTTCACTATTCACTACGTAGTGTTTGCTGTACAGTGGAACAGCTGGGGGATGACGACTGAAAGATTTATCGTCGACAATCCGAACCCTACAGACTGGCTGACGTGCACGATTTTTGTAACAGACAGTGATTCTGATCACAGCTCTTAGATTTTGAAGAGCATTCAGTTTGATAGGTGAACACTCTAGCTAAACTGAGAGTATTGTAGCCAGTAATGCTGAAATGTTCTACCATCATCAGTTTTCTAAAGAATGAATTAACCTACCCAGGTGAATTCACTCTTAGTAACTGTTGCTACAGCAAATGCCCGAGGCTAGTGGTTGGTTAGTGTAGTGGATAACATTGTTGCCTTCCAAGCAGGAGAGTGGAGTTTGATTCCTACCCTGGGCAAAACACCACTCTACACCAATAAGAGTCCTTGGTCATACCACACTACACCAATAAGAGTTCTTGAGCAAGTGTCTTTGGGCAGGACTCCTAACACTACTTTGACCTACATCTGTGATATGCAAAAAACATAAGTCACTTTGGATAAAAGTGTCTGTCATATGATGTAAATGTACAATGTCTAAATTATCCCCTGACATTGTAGAGACTTTATTGTGGCTTATCAATTTCTGCCTCTCTTCTGTGTCACCAAGTTGCTGGACTATCTTAAGGCGGCAACTTGTTCTTTCCATTTTTGCTGTAATATCAGTATATATGGCGGGTATGATGGGGAAATTTCTTGGTGTAACTTCAGTCATGCTACAGCAGCTCATGGTGTACATGATTTTGGTTGTGAGCATCATAAAAACAACTAAAGCCGGTGACCTAACCATAACTCCAACCCTGTCATGTTTATTCCTAAAAAATGCGAGTAAGTGCTTATAAACAACAGCCAATACCTTTTCCTTACACATACAAATACAAATTAGCAATTAACTAATTAATTTTTGAGTTTATTTAGGATTCAATTAGAGTAATTAATTAATCAAAGTCTAAGTTTAGACATTTAAAGCTCTACAGTATTTTTACGGTATTTGTTTCAAAGTATTTTGTTGAACGGGATTTTTTGCCTATGATCTTTAAAGGTTGTCCAACCCAGCAACTGTTGCTACGAAAGAACATAGCTGCAGGTGGAGCGTGGACAGGTCATGTATTTTGCTTTGAGACAGTGTGGAAATAAAATTGTCAGTGCTGGTTTACAGCATTTCAGGGAAATCTGCTAGAGCGTTTCTTTAAAGGACTGAAAAGAGGAAGCTGTGGAAAAGCCTTGAAATGATTCTTTCACTCCAGTTTGTTATTAAAAACAGCTCATAAATGCAGTATGAACTCTGTGATTGATAAGGAGATGATGAAATTACACCTGCTTCTCCAGTCTTTGCTGTGTACTCCGATGTGTTTAACCTGCACCTCAACTTTTAATCAGGTAATCAGGACTCGGATTCGTCCTTAATCCTGTTCTCTGTCTTTAAATGGGGCGGCACTTGGTTTCCGAGCCCCTCCTCGGGGAGAAGCATGCGGGCGGCACACTGTGTGTTTTGACAGCGGCTGTCCAGGCAGTCTGTTAATATGTCAGGCGGTATCGCTCCCAGAACCCGAATGTGTATCAGTGGAATAAGGAGTATGCCAAAAAGAAATGAGGCTCTCTAATGAAATGAGATCCCGGGGAAGCCGCAGCAGTGTGAAGTGTGGGCCTCAGATCAAAGTGAGCCACTGGTAATTAGAATACATGCTGAAGAGGAACCTGGTGAGGAAAATCAGCATTTTGCTGGAAAATTACCTGTTGAGCTGTTAAATAAATTAGAACTGTCTGGAGAGTGACGGCTGCGGCTTTGCAGAGCCAGACATCGGGAGTCGCTCTCATCTCCTGAGGCGATGCTTCACTCCTACCACCCCCCCTTACAAAAAAAAAAAAAACTTTAATATTGCACTCTCTGGATCTAATCTGAAGTTTTGTAACTTCTGCCCGAAGGTGAAATCTCATAGTTTTCCTTTTTTTGCAGCTCAGTATTCAGTATCCTCTTTGATGCTATTCCAGCCTTCTCTTAAAGGCAGTAATTGAGGATTTTGATAAAGTCTATTCAGGTTTGCAGGTTTCCCCTGTTTGTCAGCACCGGATCTTTTCCCGCCCATTCGCTGCTGCAGCTGCCGCTCTGCATGCACTCGAGTCCATGGCGGTGCACCAGCAGAGGGAAAATGTCTGCCAGCGTGAATTGACTCGTGCGTGCCTCCTGGGCTCTGTGCTGTCTGCTGTACGGCGCCGGGCGACACGGTAAATGTCACCGATCGTCAGGCGCTTGTGCAGTGGCTGCCCTTGCCACTGAAAGTGCCGATGTAGCAGATCCTGCCTTTGATTTAGACACTAAAGGCGGCAGAACAGCAAAAGCACTGAAGCATGAAGGTAAATTCTCATAATTCACTGCCGAAAGGTTAGCCAGCGGCCGCCTCCTTTCTGCCGTTAGTTACTAACAAATGTCACCTGATTGAAATGAGCACAGCTGTCCGTGTGAGGCCTCCGGTGCCTTTACTTTGAAACCTGATATATTTATTCCCCTCCTTCTTCTTTTTTTTTTTCTAGGGGATTAAATATATACTTAAGCCACAGGGAGGCTCAACTTCTTTAACAGTGTCTCCTCCGTGAGGCTCGGAGGGTTTATCATTTGACACACTGACAGCAGGTTAGTCGAACTCTTTTGTTTGCAGTATAATCTTATATCTGTGACATGTAAACAGATATATATGGAGCCTTGAAGGTAACGCAGGTGGTGGCTGCTGGCCACAAGCAGCCAGCTGAATAAATAAGTAAACTGAATGAACACATTTTATCATCACTGAAGAGATACCGTAACACCTCAGATGCCGGATTGTCCGTCTGTCTGTACATTATGTTAAACAGGGTTTGGGGGGCTAGAGCCTGTCACAATGCTTGTAGGTCAAAAGTTGGAGAAACACCCTAGACAGGCTGCCAGTCAGTGCTCTTGAAATCTAACATAACAAAGCCATCTAACTTAAGGCCTGAACCAGTGAAGAAACAGGTGCAGATGATTCCAGATGATCAGGCGGTGATCAGTATACTGGTGGTGCTGAATGCTGAGTGGTTGAAACACCTTTATCTAGGCACCTTGTGTCTTAGGCACTTTGCAGCCTGTCAGAGTAAAACATTTGTTCCCATTTCTTTCATTTAATCTACTCATTATGCAAAAGACAGTTTGAATCACCAACAAAGGAATTTTAAGCAAAACAGAAAGAAATGAGGTGTGGCTCAAGACTTTTGCACAGTACTGTAATTGGAGCTTCTGCTGAGGCAGTTCTGAGTGCAGAAAGAAGCACCTCAAGATAAATACTGTGTCCTACGTTATGATGTCTTTTACTGGGGTTTCCAGACATAACCCTCCTTAGAAACACTAAACCCAGATATATGATGTATATCATATAGTTGCATACTCACCACTTTCTTTTCACTGCAGTTCAGAGGGTGTAGATGATATGAGGGTATCCACCAACCCCAGGTTTCTACAGGAATTGGTAGCAAAGAGACTTGCTGTTTTTTTTTTTTCTAATTAAGAAATTCCATTTTTGTGTCCTCCACAGTTTCACTTAGAAAATGCTTTTACACAAATATTTGGGCCAAATAACATTGAGAAGCGTAGACCTACAGACCTATAAAGACCTATAAAGAGAAAAACATGAAGGAGTCGTATATTTCAGGCTTAAGAGACTGCCACATTCCCTGTTATCAAGACTGGGCCGTCTAATGTTATTTTTTATCAGCCGTAAATAATGTGACATTCATATTAAAATCATATTCATACAGCATTGTCCGTTTTGTGTGTAAGCTGGTGAAAATGAATTATAAGCTTAACAGCTTTGAACTTAATGATGTTCAAAGATGGAACAAATCTTGAAGTTTTAAAGAATTTTTAAAGCT
>JBBPCZ010000001.1:13789055-13799831 GCA_037974445.1 Brycinus macrolepidotus
CACAGTGACCTACGTATGAATCATTCAAGCATAACAAAGCACATCTAACTTAAGGCCTGAACCAGTGAAGAAACAGGGGCAGATGATTCCAGATGAGCAGGCGGTGATCAGTATACTGGTGGTGCTGAATGCTCAGTGGTTGGAACACCTTTATCTAGGCACCTTGTATCTTTAGGCACTTTGCAGTATTTTTGCAGTATTTTTGTTAGTGTAAAGTGATTTTAAGTATTTCCACTACTACTGGTCCATTTGTTATGATGTGTTCACACATGGCTGGTTAATGTAGAGAGTAATTTTGCACCAATAAACACTAATAAATAATATGGGAGCTTGAAAAATCTGTCTCCTCTACTTGTACATTTTCCTACATGTCTGATCGTGTGTATTGTATCGCCTATAAACATTTTAGATCAGATTGAGATTAGATAAGATTTAGATGGGATTTAGACGGGACTGAAAGTAGTATTTTCCATACATGACGGTTACACTTGAGAGAGAAAGGAGAATTAGTGATTCTAGCAGGTTTTTAAAGTCACTCTGCATAAACCTGGCGTCCTGTAAGCATGGAGGCACTTTGAGTGTGTTCACTTCCTCTTGTTTCCCTCCTCCTTTTCCTTTACACTCCTTCCATCCCTCCCTCCCTCCAGTCTTTCCCCCCGTCCTCTGTCCTACACGCAGAGGACATTAATCCAGCAATCTGCATATGTGCTGTGCGCCTCAGGAACCCGGCCCGTCCAGACATGCCGGTGTGTGATTTCACATTGTTTTGTGCAAATTGCAGCTTCTGACGATGGGAATCTAATTCCCGCCGAGCGGAGGGGAGGCCGCGCTTACGGGGACGCAGGCAGCCACTGTCCTGTGGCACGGCAGTGTGTGCCTGCATGGTGCCACTCACACACACACCCGTGTTGAAATGGGTGGGGGGGATCCTAATACACCAAATTGCTGATACACATGTAAGCAAATATCCTCTCAAATTATTCCCTCTCTTCAAGCCCAAACCTGCAATGATGCTTGTTATTTAAGATAGCAAAAGAGTTTTTTTCCTCCCTTTCTAGCACGACGGCTCTAATTTGCATTGCATGCTGAATTGCATGAACTGTGGGGACTGTCTGGTGGCAGCGCTTCTTTCATCACCTCCACATTTCTCTATTTTAGGACACACATTTTGATTTGGTCAATTTAAAGGCAGAAGTGGTTTGCAATCAGTGGTGGCATCGGTTTATTTCTGATGAAATTGGACTCTCTGTTAAGGATATTTGCATTTTGCAATAAATTGCTGTTTTTATTGGGGTCTTGAGTGTGCCATTACCATCTGCTTATCAGGGGTCCAGTTCAGCGCTGAGCCTTTGTTTCGGGCAACATACTGTACCTGTGAATGGGAGCGGAATACTGAGGTCTTTATAAAGCAACGATTTTCAGAATCCATACATCAGTCCATCTGGGATTTTGCAATAGTACAACTGTCACTCAACCAATTGGTCATTCAACAAAATTTTCCCAAAAGAATCGTTGAATTAATGCACCAAAACCCTGTTTTGACTAAAGGGTTGTTCTCATCCATTTTCAGTGGTTCAGCTAAGCCTTGCAGTACACTGGTGTTGTTCAACAAGGACTTGGTGGAACCTTTTTGTAAAGGACTGTGTGAGTGTGAGTGAACCTTTTTCAAGTTTAAAATTTTTTTTCAAGTTTAAAAAACCTCCACATCAAGCAAAGGCACTGGGAGGAAGCCTTAATTGGTGAAGAACCTTCATATTACATGAAGGTTCTTTAAGCCTTTACAAAAACTCTCACAAACATCTCTTTGGTTCTTTAGGAAACCCTAGAACCCTTCTGTTAAAAGAACATAGAGTTCTGCAGAAGACTCAACACACTGGTTATCCAAGGTTTAATCAAGTTTCTTGGATGTTAAATGCCAGCACTGCGGCTTGATTAATACCTTAGAGATGTTTTTGTATTAATTTAAAATGTAATCTAATTATGGCTGCCATAAAAATCAGCAACTTTCTATGATCTTCCTCAGTCAGGGTGCTGGAAATGACTCAGATTATCAGTTATGTTCAGCTTAATCAACTTTCTTGGAATTTAAAGGCTAAAACTCTTATCCCATGGGTAATAATGGGTGATTTTCCTCACTTGGGCGATGGAAAAGTCTTGAGTAACATTGTGTTTTTATGATCATTTTCCTAATTTTCCATATTTTTAATGTGCTTCATTATTTATTTTAGACCTTTTTTTTTGCTTTTTTGGCCCTCTAATTGTCTTTGTGTTGGCTTGCTTTAAATTTCGGTTCAGTTTTATTTATAAAAAGCTTTTTACAACCAGTGTTGTCACATAACAGCTTTTCAGAATGTGGGTCCAAGCGCCTAGTGAATGAGCTGAGGGCAACGGAGGCAAGGAAAAACTCCCCAAAGCTGGAGGAAGAAACCTCAGGAGGAACCAAGACTTAAAAGGGCAACTCGTCCTCCTCTGGTCGACTCTAAGAGTGAGGGTGAACTGCTTTGCCCTTTAATGGTATGATAAAGAACCCTTTTTGAAAATGAAACATGTTAGCATGAAGAAACCTTTTTAGGGTTTAAAGGTTTTTCTCAGAACCGTTAATCCAAACCAAGAACCTTTTAGAAACCCTTCTTTTGAAGAGTGTGTGGTTGCTCTATCCTATATGGTTCAAGTGAGTGGGGAGTTACAGAAATGCAGAATGTGGACATGCAGGGCGTCTCTGAGGGCCGAATTGGGAACCTGTGATCTAGACAATTAGCAGTGTGTTGCAGACTGCAGAGAGGTGGAGAAAGACGCCCAGTTGTGTACACTGTAGCGTCCGTACGCTGGAGAACAAAGTGTCAGCCGTGTGGCTCATCAGACAGGGGTATGTATAAATGTGCTGGTGTTTTTAGAGGACTGCTCTTTCAGACTAAAACACAAGAGACGGCTGAGAATTCAGCAGCCCTTACATTTTGGTCTTGTGACAGTCACAACATTTACATTAACATAATTTGGCAGATGCTTTTATCCAGTTTTTTAAATATCATAGGTGTAGGAGAATGTGATGTTAGGAGCCTTGCCCAAAGACTCTTATAGGTGCAGTGTGATTTGTCCAAGAATTCTTACTGGTGTAGTGTGGTATATCCAAAGACTCTTATCGGTGTAGTGTGGTGTGTCCAAGGATTCTTATCGGTGTAGTGTGGTGTGTCCAAGGACTCTTATTGGTGTAGTGTGGTGTATCCAAGGACCCTTATTGGTGAAATGTGATGTGTCCAAGGACTCTAATTGGTGTAGTGTGGTGTGACCAAGGACTCTTACTGTGTGGTGTGGTGTGTTGCCCAGGGTAGGAATCAAACTCCACTCTTGGAAGGCAGTGATGTTATCCACTACACTAACCAACCTCAACAAATTCCTTTTCATTTACAGAATATTATAAGCAAGATGTACAATGCAGCAATATTGTGTGCAAATGGGAGGAGAAATTAAGCCAGTCAGAATGCTGAAAAGATCAAAGTCGTGTGTGTGTGAAAGCCATATGTGTGTTTGTGAGCTCCTCCTGGTTTGGGTTTCCTTTCTCTCTGTGATGACGAAAGCACTAATTGAGTGCTAATAGCGCCCCCATGTAGGGAATCTGAATTATTGTGGGGGAAAACATGGCAAAAAGTAAAAATGACAAAAAAATTTACTTTTGCAATGGATGCTTTTTCAAGCATTATGGCATTTTGTCTCAGTACTGAAATATTTTAAAGTGTGCTGTGACACATACAGTTTATTTTTGCTACAGTGCTACCTACTCAAAAATATTATGTGTGGCTTTGTAGTGTTATATTCAGTAAATTAGCCACGTTTACAAATGAAAGAAGCAGCAATGTGTGATATAATGCCCTGATGCCTTGTCTCTCGTGCTTTTTCCCCAAATTTTAAAAATAAATCCTATGCCTGTGTTTTTTCATATATATATGAAAACATGCTTTAACAGTATATAATTTATATATCTAAAGATTTATATATATATATATATATATATATATGTATATATATATATTTTTTTTTATTATTATTTTTTTATTATTTGCAATTATATGTCATAAAAGCATGTTTTTTTGCTGAAGCATCTAAGGCACAAATTCAAAGACGTCTTCTATTGTACTTATCAAGGTAGCAGAGTGAACCTGCAGATTGGAAAAAAAAGAATACAGAAGTCAGGCAGAGAGAGGGTAGTGAGAGGAGAAAAGAAAGAGAGAGAGAAGGAGAGAGAGAGAGGAGCTGAGAGAACTTGTCAGGCGGAGTGTGTGAGCTGGTGAGATGATAATGTGGCATGACACTTCTGAAATGAGACACTGGTTGCCATGGCAAAGAGGCAGGAGGGACAGTCTCTCAAGAGGCCCAAATAAAACAAGCTGTAAATGATGTTTGATTAGACTTTAGATCATGTAACCATTCGGGACAGTCCTTTTGTCAGCTGATCGCATGCCCAGGCTTTTGCAATTTTTCACAGGGCCGTTTCTGCCATGGCAAAAATATTCTTTCTGGCTCATTTTTTTCTGTGTCTCTTTTCCTCCTGTTCTATTGTTTTTCATTACAAATCCCTCAGTTCACCTGTTTTAGCACATCGGAATATCATACCGGATTATTTCCAAATATGAACGTCCATGTTATGGTTTAATTTAGAAAACAATACTTAAATATGCTTAAATGTGACGTGTAGAATTGTCTTTGCTTCTCTTTCACCTGTAGACAAACTAACTCCACGGCAGAGCACACAGTCCGTCTGACCACACACACTACCAAACACTCACTGCCGAACACACACTGCCGAAGTGATGCAATAGAAGGAGCTGAGTGGTGCATGTTTCTGTTAAAGTCACAGCATTAAAACGGAAATGTCACAAACCGCACATGCAGAATCGTGCCTTTTCAGATAAAGCATGTATACATTATATGTAGAAAGATTGAATACGGTTTCCCACACTATATTTATCACACCCAGCCAACATAAGCACGCACTGACAAAACTGCCCCTACGAAACTGTATACAGTACTGTGCTAAAGTCTTGACCCCCTTTATTTCTTTATATTTTGTATGAAAATGAAATTATGCAGAAAATGTAGATTTTCCTTTCAGATCTGAAAAATTGTCCTCAACACCTATGCGTCTCGTTCACATCCACAGTAAGGTTATTTTAAGGCTCCAGAACCTTTTTTTGGGCACCGTTAGTTTCAAGAGTGCAGGTTAAGAGTGTACGGGCAAAGAGAAAACTGTCTGTGAAAAGCAACACAATTCCTTAAACACTTTTGAAAGAAATCAGCATCAGGAAAGACTGCTTATGTACAAATTCCTCATAGTAGCTTTTAAAAGGCTGAGACCTGGCCTGGATTTTTTATTCTAGTAATAAATATTTATAATGTTTTTTTTTTTGTTGTTGTTGTTTATAATGTTCCAAAGTATGTGCAACCTCATGTCATCCCGGTCTTTCACTTATTAATAGTATTAATATTAATGCAATAAAGAAATAGGGGCAAAAGATAAGATTAGCAACAGCAGAATAAATAAATGCTAACTGCTCTCTCTCTCTCTCTCTCTCTCCCCGTCTCTCTCTCAGCCAACCCAGCGAATAATGAACTGCTTACCAAACCTGAACTAATCAAGTCTGACTGCTCTCTGTCATTGTCAATTACACAGCAGCCTTCGCCCGCAAAAGGGCCAATGGAGACTTAGACTAAAGCTACAAATTGAAAAGTAATGTGTGAAAGGGACAGAGTCGGATACAAACTCCCATGTACTGCAGATTTGATTTTCTTCTGTGTTTAAAACTTTGGGAACACAACAACACGAGACACCGAGGCATAAAACGCAGATTAATTCTGTATTATTGTGCAGGATCATGTGTGCACAATGAATGCACTATGCAACATACTGTGTTGTTTTTAAATGTATAAATTAAAGCCATGCTGATCTGATACTCAGTGTCAGTATTAGTCTGATATGAGCCCAAGTCACTGGATCTGATATCGGAAAAATCCTGAACAATCACGTAAACACTGAACTAAACTCTGATCGATGTACCATAAAGAGAGGCAGAGAGATGAGGACACAAGTAACACAGATGAGCAGCAGGGCTGCATCCCAAACAGCCCCCTGCTCCCTACATAGTGCACTTAAAATAGAGACTCCTGCTCCCAAACAGTGTAAAACATGTCTAACAAAGAGCCGCTGAAGATTCAGTCATGTGTGCATAATGGTCATAACTCCATTCCGGACACAATGTGCAGTACATGGGTGTAGAAACTGTACCTTATATAGCGCCCTCTAGAGGATGTAGGCAGCTGTTTTGAATTCAGACAGATGTTTTATTAACAGAATAGTTGGTGATGACAGGGTAAAAGATTGGTATCGGTTTCGGATGATCCTCAAGGTGGTGGTATCAGGATTGTATCGGACGCAAAAAGGTGGTATCGTGCCATCTCTGGTTTGAAAATCTCAGATGGCACATCTCATTTTCTCAGAACAGTCTTTCCTCAGGCATATGTGGGGCTGAAAATGTTTAAACATCCCTGCATCTATAAAAGACCCCAAATAAGATCTTAAACAATAATCAGTCTCTATTTTATAATCAGAGCCAACCAGTACACTATTTTAAATGGATTTAAACAGGTTAAAAGTTGGTAGTCAAATAAATGCTATGCAGGGAAGCTGTAACCTGCTACTATTGTGTGGTAAGAATAATATGATACAGCTAAGAGTATCACTTGTTTTATTATTTACAGCTATTTTGCTTCCAAAACTGGCCATTTATCATTAACTAGGTTAGTTATCATTTTAGTATGTAATTATAACCTTTGACAGTGTTCTTTCTTTTGTTTGCTGATGTCTGAAATCAGTTAAGCCCATAAATGTACATATGTGTCTGTGGGTAATCTGACTCTACCCATCACAAGATAGATCGATCTCAAATGGCCCCTTACTGTCTACATAGTGCACTGGACAGGGCGTTAAACAGCCTTAACATCCAAACAGTTTGTTAAATTCCACTGATACATTTTGGGATTCTGCCATAGCCTATGCTTCTCCCTGTTGAACATTTAGTCCACTATGGTTTTACAATCAAATACTTTTTCATATAGTGCACTGTGTAGTTTCATCACTGCTGACCATACAGAACACATCGCTACAGAAAAAGTCGGTTGGCCTTCCACAGCAGTGCAGTGGGGAACCCACCATTTCATTTTTAATTACAAATTGATATGCCACCCTATATCACATTCCTGATCTCTGGCACATTCCAGTGACTGGATCACCTTTCAGGAGCCGAGAGTTCTTCCTGAACTGAGAAAATTTGCTTTTAGCTTCAGCTGGACTTCACTTCAGCTCTCCTTTGTCTCTCGACAACTTTAGCACTCTTCATTGCTAACCACCTCCACACAGCCCGATACTGCTTTATCTAAACTTTACCTAAAATATTTTTATTTCCATTATTTTATTCAAGCATTATGTTTTGTTCTTATGCAACTAATAATCTTAAATTCTAATTTGTTTATACTTTATGTTTCAATTGTATTGTTTTATTTGTTTATTTCTAATTTTCTTTTATTTTTTTACTTTTTATCTGTTTTTCTTTGGTCTGTTGGTTATTTTTTTATGCTGATTTCATTCCATTTTAATATTTTCAGTCCCCTTTATGCGCTCGGCTACACTGTAAATGAGGGTCACCCTCAGTGTATCTCAGAGTGAAAATAAAGATTGATTGATTGATGTAAGGATTATGGAGCTATTTGAGATTCAGCCAAACTGCCCTGTGCCACACGCCTGTGTTTTCTGTACAGTGTGAGTGTGTTTTGTCTGTAATGTATAGACCGATAGAGACCCAGGAGTGAGTCTCAGCTGTGTGCTGTCCTTTCCCCTTGTGTTTGGCTAATCAATGGCAGACATAATCAGTAACCACAACAGTGTGGCTCAGTGGTGGTGCTCGTCAGTCTCTCTGTATATGGAGACACAGAGGAACCCTCATGCCCATTTTAGCTATTTATGTCTTTATGCGTTGCCTGAGGGAGTCCAGTGCAAAACCTCTGACCACCGATCAAGGCCCAGTTTCCCAAAAGCACCTTAGTATTAAGATTGCCTTAATTAACAGAGAGACTCGAAATCTAGGATAAGTCCAGTTATGAGCAATATATTGGAATATATTGCTGTGAAATTCTTCTGAATGTCGTGAATGCAGGTGTTCTAATCTCTGAGATTTGAGATTTTGATTCTGAATGTAGAGCAAAAGCTTATTTTGAGTGAAAATCTTGAATTGACTACAGAGCTGCAGTACCCAGGGAGATCTCATGCACCATTATGAGAAAATGTGCTCCTTTTGTGGGAATACTATTGGAAATCCCACCACTGTTATTCGCACTGCATTTTCTAGTTAAATTTTACATTTAAAAAAGCTTCTAGCTGGCTTATGACATGACATAACTGTGTCTAGTGTGGGTGAAGATAAAGCCTCAAACCAAGACCGGTCATGTCTTTTTTTTTTTAGATTTCGTACATTTTATAACTAGCTTATGCTATTATAATATATATTATTTGTTATATTTTACATATGTATCTATTGTTGCTGCAAATGTAAATATGCTTATTTACTTATGTAATATGCCTCATTGTTTTTGTATTATGTTAGGTGACTGCTGTAACACTGCATTTTCCCTTTGGCATTAATAATCTACTCTGTCCATCCATGCATCCATCCTTCCATCCTTCCATCTATCTATCTATCTATCTATCTATCTATCTATCTATCTATCTATCCATCCATCCATCCATCCATCCATCCATCCATCATCCATCCATCCATCCATCCATCCATCCATACATCCGTCCATCCATCCATCCATCCATCCATCCATCCATCCATTCATTTATCCATTCAATTATCTGTTTCATTTACCTTTATTTACCAATTTATTTTGATCGATCTTAAATCCTACTTTTATTCCATATTAATTTCATGGTTACTTTTATTGCTTACTCTTTTCTCATTTATGCTTATTTGATCTCTGTAAAGTACATTGAATGACCTCTGTTTGTGGTAATGTGCTTTACAAATAAACTTGCCTTGCCTTGAATTGACTAAACACGATGAAATAAATATATTTCTGCTGAGTTTTGGAATCTGTATGATTATGAGAAGACATGTTGTGGATGCCGGTCGTTTAAAAATAAAAAAATGATTGACAGGCCCAGAATTGTGAATACTGCCAAGAGTGACTTACTTCTTATATCACTATTACATACAATAACAGACTCGGTATAGAGAACAACTCCAAACCACTATGTGTTAATTAGTAAACTGCTTCAGCAATAATTTTATTTATTGGTCTATAGTGTTTATATCCACCTCTCTTACTGACCACAGCATTGTATGTATTTAGCATAGTGGATTTTGTACAGAGTATTTTCTGGAGGGTTTTATTTTGACTTTATATTATATTTCATATTGTTCTTGTCTTTGTGTCTCCGTGTGTCTGTGTAGTTGTAGCGTAAGTAATTTCCTCCAGGATCAGTAAAGTTTTCTGATTCTGATTCTAACATGGTAAAACAAAATTTATTGAAAAAGCGTGATTGTCATTGTTAGAATCTGCTCTGTCTATCTGCTTTATGAACTCACAGTTTATTGCTGTGTGTCTGTATCTGTTTTAGTCCAAATATTGCATCATATTGCATATTCCGCTAGCAGTCAGTCAGACCTCCCTGTGGGTGACGGAGCTGTAAATTCCTCTTTTGTCTTTATTTTCCTTGCAGGCAGGGCTGTTCCTCTCCCACGTATTTCATCTCTAAGATGGGGGAGAAATATTTGCAGAGGAGCTTATGACTGCCTATTATTTTGTGGTATGTACACGTGTGTGTGTGTGTATGTCCTTGTCCATCAGAGAGTGTGTGTCCATGTGTATCTACTGTACGCCCGCCCATGAAGTCTTCCAGTGAGGGAAGGCTACCTGTTTCATCCATTACAAGTGTCCTGAGAATAAAGCGTGTCTCCTTTTTAGTGTGCTTCCAGCCATGTTATTTAAAGTAATTAACCTTAATTTGCCGAAAAGACAGAAATCTTTATTAGACCATTGCCTCTTAACTAGAGCCGGAGCCCACTGAAGTCTATCTCCCCTAGCTCCTAATGGGGTCTCCATTTAATCAAAATTCATCCATCAGATTTCAATGTTGAATCATCTTTTAATTGGAAGTTACAATTCTGGTTAATAGTTTTATAATTCGCAGGCTCTAATAGTGGTACCACTGGGATCCGCTCTATTTTCTGTGGCTCTGCACCTCTACGCAGTGCCCGAAAGAGTTTTTTCCCTGCTGCTGTGTGTCTGAACCCCCCCTCCCACCGCCCCCCGCTCCCACCCTCTCGCCCTTCCTTATGCCAGCCCACAGAGGCTCCAACACTAACACTAATAGCAGCTTGAAAATTGGGTCAAACTGTCAAATCACACCCACCAACCCAAGTGGCTGCCCTGTCTGAATCAGATAGCAGCCTATATATAGAGTGATGAGATCATATATAGCCACCTTGTATGACAATTTCTCCTGGTATAAAAGCAGAAGCAAAACGTTTCCATATTCTCTGTGCCTTGTAGAAGTTCTACAGTACTGTGTAAATGAGCCATCCCTCATTTCTTAATTTTTTGAATATCCTTGTAGGTGCAAGAATACTATTTTATTCCTGTCAAACTGTCTTATCTTTGGCATATTGAGTAGATTAAATGAAAGAAATGGGAACAAATGTTTTACTATGACAGGCTGCAAAGTGC
>JBBPCZ010000001.1:13799931-13802431 GCA_037974445.1 Brycinus macrolepidotus
GATAGATAGATATAGATACATCTATATATATATATATATATATATATATATATATAGATATATATATGGTTTATTCATTTATTTCGATAATGGGGTGTGTTTACAGTTGTGATTGATAGGATGAGCCGACCAATAGGGTATGAGAAGGGGGCGGGGCTCCGGGAGGGGGGGTTGGTGCATTCTGCTCGCTGTTGATCGTCTCTGAAGGAGCTCAGATCTCGGAGAAGGTTGGAGCGGATGGACGGATAGTCCACACACACTCATGCACATACTCATATACACACACACTCTTCTGTTTTTTGATATGATCGCTCCAAATCCGCAGATGTTCTGACCTTCATCTCTGGAAGAACGTTCGACCACGAAGCTGGAGGTGCGACCACGACGTTCTCGCGCCTTCTCCTGTTTTTTGGGGGGATTTAAAGCCATACAAAGGGATCCAGGCTGCCTCCAGCGCTCGTGAAGGACGGAGAAGAACGAAAGGCTCGAAAGACCCCCAACACCAGACTCGTGGTCTTTATCTTCATCCAGACCTTTTAGACAAGGAGAGGAATTTTTCAGTCTTCCAGAAGATTAAGAGACGCCTGGAGAAACGAGGAGCCCCCCCTTCAACACCAAAACCAACCCAACCCCAACCCCACCAGACCACCGGCCAGAACCGTCTAAGGGACATTTAATGCTTTCGGGACCAAGAAGATCTGAGAAGATCCAAGCGGCCAAACCCAATCAGCTTTGGTGGGTTGGAAGGGGGGGTCTGTCTTGAGAAGTTGATGAACTTTTTATGGTTTTATTGAGCCTGGAGATCCAGTTTCTTCCATTTTTGATCAAGGACGACACTGTGGAAGGGCTTTGAACTTTGGTGGACTTGCCTGGGCTCCTGGTGTTGATGCGCCTCTTGGAGCTCTCCATGGCTGGAAGGCCCAGCTGACGGTCCTCTCCAGCTCCACATCTCCAATTTTCCACCTTGTTTTTTCAGATTTTTTTTGGGACAGATCCCGTCGTTTAGAGACCACCAAAGGCCCCCCAATCATGCGACTGGACTGGAGGAATGTGGCCGCGCTGTGGATCCTCCTGGACTTTCTGCTGGGATCGGTGGCCGAGGAAGGTAAAGCTGAACGATCTCCTCCTTCTCTTGGGGGGGTTTGACGCTCGTGGGTCGAATGTTTAGACATTTTTGCTCCTCGAGGCCCTCGCATGAGGCCGCCGTGGGTGTGTTGGAGCAGGAAACCATGAAAAATGAGGGAAACTCCATGAGCAGGGCTGGGAAACACACCAGCCTTTCCATTGTGCTCCACTACCTGTTTGCTTCTCCCAGAGCTCCAGAAACGCTCTGTAGATGTTGATGTTTTTTTTTTTTTTTAGAACGTTTTGAATGATGGCTCCTCTGAAACAGCAGCAAACTGGAAGTGCTTCTACTTTAGAAATATATATGCAAAATAGATATGATATATCCCAAATATATAGATGCCAAACATATCCCAGAATTCCATCATTATTCATATTAAAATTCATTTTTATATATGCATATGCCCACATGTGTCAGTATGCAGAAATGTAAGCAAAACATTTTTTGTACATTTTTTTTACGGAAACCTCTAAAGAGAAATGTGTCAAAACTTTTCATTTTTGGTACGAAAACAGATTTGCACCCAGATTGTGATGATAATCTGAACCACAGGGAGAATTGGGAAAAGGACTCCTTTGTTTATTGACTTGTTTACTTATTTACAGTGATATTCATTTTTTGTTTTTTTTTGGGCAAAATTAAAATGTTGCACAACACTCTAAGACTCACTGTTTCAAATTTGCAGAGCAAACAAAACTGAACACTGAAGAGGTTTTTTTTTAAAAATGTATTTATTGACATTTATTTACAGTGAAATTAGTTCATTTGAGCAAAATTTTAATATTGCAGAACTATCTAAGATGCATTTTTTTTCAGATTTGCAGAACAGAATTTTTGAAACTAAACACTACATGAACAGTAGAGGTTTTAGGTTTTATTGACATGTCTTTACAGTGAAATTAGTTTAAATTAGGGAAAGTTAAATGTTGCTCGTTAATCTAAGGTGCACTGTTTCAGATTTGCAGAACAAACTTTATGAAACTAAACACCCTGTTGACGTGATTTGGGTTCTTTGTTTGTTGTTGTTTATTTGGCCTGCGGTGTGTTGGCGGATGGGTCTGGGCTGGTAATTTTGGCTCTTGTCGTGCTTTGATAAAAGAGTCGGGGTCCAGTGTTGGACGGGCACCATATCAAACGACATCCTACTGCGTCAACCGGTCCAGCTGGACGTTGATAAACGTTGCTGTTGCCTGTTTCTCTTTACGAAATATCTGGCCAGCTCGACCAGGTTCTGATCACGTTATTAGGTTGCGGAGATCTTTAGGAGTGTGTCCTGTTGATAAGGTGGTGTTTGGTGGTGTGGTGAAGCTTTTGTTCTTAAATTTTGAGCCTCACATTTGAGCAGAAGGTCAGAAGGAGAAGCTGGAGAAAGCT
>JBBPCZ010000001.1:13807431-13819717 GCA_037974445.1 Brycinus macrolepidotus
AGAGGACACCTCTGACCCTCACCCAATCAGAGAGAGGGGGGGAGGGGGAGAGAATGAGAGGGGAGAGAGAGAGAGAGAGAGAGAGAGAGAGAGAAAGCGAGAGAGTGGGGGTTGAGCGATCGAGGAGTTTGAGAGACTCCTCGCAAAGTATTTTGTGTCAAATGAAGAGAAAGAGTGGGAAAAAAGCAAGAGTGGGGGCCGTGGAGTATGTGTGTGTGTGTGTGTGTGTGTGTGTAATAATCACAGACTGCTGTTCATATGACTGAAGGGACTTCCCAGTTCCTTGCTCTAATCCTCATCACTCAGGCTGTGCGAGTGTGTGTGAATGTGTGAGTGTGTGTATGGTGGTGGGGGGGGGGGAGTTTGGATGTGTGTGTTTAGCATTTAGAAGAAAAATTTCAGTAACGTGTTCAAACTAAACAGACAGGACACACACAGCGCGCTCCGAATCCTCTTATTCCCTCCAGTATTACGGGTTTGCAGAATTCTGCACTTAAAGGGCCCGTAGCCTTCATTATTCCTGGGTCTTATTATTGCATTACATTGTTGGTGCAAAAATACTATTTTCTGCCTGTCAGACTATCTTATCTTTGGCATATTGAGTAGATTAAATGAAAGAAATGGGAACAAATGTTTTACTATGACAGGCTGCAAAGTGCCTAAAGATACAAGGTGCCTAGATAAAGGAGTTCCAACCACTCAGCATTCAGCACCACCAGTATACTGATCACCGCCTGATCATCTGGAATCATTTGCATCTGTTTCTTCACTGGTTCAGGCCATATGTTAGAGTTGCTTTGTTATAAGCACTGATGATTCATACGTAGGTCACTGTGTGGCTTAACAAACATTCAGGGACTGGACTGAAAATGAAGTCTTTGAAAGTCCTTCAGGAAGCCCGGAGAACTGTTCTTCAGGACTACATTAAAAATGCAAGAAAGTCTGGATCTTTGGAAGCAAAATGTGAAGAAATGAAGTGCAAATGAAGAAATTAAAGACTTTTGCACAGTACTGTATATTACATTATTATGAGTACTGTATTCTTTTAGACGTCTCTTCTCTTGTACATTAGATAAAATATACATCAGTTTATCCTCTGCTGTCATTGCTGACTATAACACTTAAATAGATATTTTCTGTTTACGGTAGTTACACTCATGAGAGAAACTTCTTTTTTTTGCATTCTATGGCATTGTTGCATGTTAAAGGTCAGCTACTGTGCCTGAAACATCCATTCATACCATTCATTTTGTACACAACTGTGTTCTAGTTACTGTTGCTTGCTTGCTTGTAGGGAAAAAAGTCACTGCCATTGGAAAGGGAGTGGATGGTTAATCTGTGGCCTTTACACATGTGTGTTGTTCGTAGACCCTATGAGAAGTACAGCTTGTCCTTGGTTTGAGGTGCTAAAGGGATGCAGACAGGAGGAATGCTGAAGAGGCTGTTGTAGACTGGAAGGTCAAACCTGAGAGGAATGTGCGGAGATCAGACAATAGTGCTGGAGCAGGGCACGGCCGCTTCCCGAGTCAGGAGGGTACGAGGGGGCTGCTTGGCTCCAGGGGTGAGAAAAGGGCGCCATCATTTCCCACCAGAATAGACAAGCAGGGCTATGTGTTGGCGGAACTACGAGACGCTCCCTTTGTCCCTTACTCGTCCGTTCTCCTCTGCTTTCCGTGGCCTCCCGATTTGCTAACGATTGGTTGGGGCACGGCCGCCCACAATGCCGTGTCTCACAGGCCAAACGTTCAAGGCTGGCACGCACGTCTCCTTACGTGGCTCCATTCTCCCGCTTTTAATTACCACGCTGGGCCACAGCTGAAGGCCAGAGAGCCCAATCGAGCGGCCGCATTGTTCTCAGTGGCCGTCCAAAAGAGCGCGCACCTCCCCTCCATTAGCCCTCGGTCTGCTGTGGCTCCTGCGGCCTGCGCTCGGAACGTCACCACACAAAAGCTGGAACATGTACAGACTCACCTGACTGAGAAAATTACTCAAGAGTTTTGTTTATCCTATAGAACTCAGAGCATTTTAGTAAAATCTGATTTCAACATATAAAAACGGTGTAAAACAGCCTAAAACTGTTTAAAGCTCTCCTATACACTCGCCAATTGGTGAGCTTTCGCTCAGCGCGCTGCTCCTCGGCCGCTCTCCGGACCCCCTCCCTCTGTGGGTTTTCCCCACCCTCTTTAGGGGGGAGATTATCCTGAAAGTTCTCCTGGGTTCAATGATCTTGTGTTTTTTTCCATTTGTTTCTAAGACCTAAAATTAAAGAAATTTGGCCTTTTAGTTCTTCATGGGCATTTGTGTGTGAAGTCATTTTTAAAACCCCAGTAGCGGTTATTATTATTAAATACTCTTTAAATGACATTTGGTTCTATGTGACATAGGAACACCAAACAAAGCTCAACATGACGTCTGACATCTTGAGAATCAACACAAACCGTGGGAGCTTCCATATAAGGAGTTATTTTGCCGTATGACAACAATTTACTATTTGTCGCGCTTCTGGCACGGATCCGTGCCACTCGCATTCAGTTGCACATATAAAACACACAATTACATTCCAGTTTTGTTTGTTCTCCACTTGACTCCTGATGCCAAATTTCCATTGTACTAATTGCACATTTTCTACTTCTTAGTTTACAGTTTTTATCTTTATTTTATTTACATAAATGTGTGTTCTTTGTGTCTTTTTTGTAAAATCTGGAGCCATGCCATCTTGTCTCTATACGACTGAGATGACAATAAAGTTTACTTTGACTTTGTCTTGTATTTTTGTTTTAAGCTTCGCTACAAAACCTTATATCTCCCTATATCCTCCGTCCGCTGAAGGAGGAATCACTTAATTTATTATTATAAAAAAACTTAAAAGGTTTTCTTTTCAAAATTTTTTGTGGGTTCATTCACCATGAATTGTAGTGACAATGAATTACTTTCAAGGTCCAACCAAACATTTTTTGTCACCAGTACTTATTTTAAAGAGCTAAAATTTTATAATATTAGTCAGAATAATATGATACAAACTACAGTAGTTTTGGTTAAACAGTGATTTATTACGTTTTAGTCAAACAGTGGGGACCAAAAATGTAAGACCACTGAAAAAATGATATTTTGCCTTTTTTGAAAAACATTTTTTGCATCATGTTACTAGTAGTTAATATATTATAAAAAGTAGAATATTTCAGATTTTTCTTGTATTTGATTTTCCCTCGTTTGTTGTAATGATAGCACCGACTCAGGTGAGTAGATCAAATGTTCAGTGTTACAAATTTGCTTAAATTTGATTAGTGACCTAGAAGTAGTGCAGAATTCTTTATTTTTTCATTTTTAACCTGTTTGCAGGTTTGAATGAAAAAACAAAACAAAACAGATTTTCAAGTTGGTCTCAGACTTTTTGAAGCTGCTGTATATGATATTCCTCCGGGATCAGTTTCTTCCGGGATCAATAAAGTTTTCTGATTCTGTTTCTGATTCTGATAGGATTGTCAGATGTGAATTCAGTCTGTGATTTGTGAGATTTCTTTTGCAAATTCCTAAAAAAAAAAAGAAAAGTTTTAATTAATGTCAGCAGTGCAGCACTGTTAATAGTTTTGCGGGTGTCTGTGGATTTAATGTTTGGTTTGGAGGCTTTGGTTCTTGTACTGCTGTAGTAAAGACGAGCAGTTGGTGACCACCAGCCTTACGGTCTCTAGAAAGAGTCGGATGAGAACACGAGACCATTGATATGATTTAAAAGAGTAATTTTTCATTACATAAGAGGTGTGTTCATTCTAGTGCAAAACAAGCAACTTCTAAGCAGTTATACTTTATTACTGTTATTCACTGTTATACTTCTGAACCTTGATATCACAGGTAGGATGACGTTTGGATGTTTTGTTGTAACATTTGGAGCAGTATCTCTGATCTTCTGTCCCTGCGTGTTGTGGTTAGAGTCCTCTCGAAAACGAAGGACAGGAATGTGTTGGTGTCCGTCAACGAGTGTGTCCTCATTTTGCTATGCTGCGTCAACATTTATTTGTGAATATTATAGAGAATATTATTATGTGCATGTGTGTGTGTGTGTGTGTGTGTGTGTGTGTGTGTGTGTACAGTGTGTGTGAGTGTGTGATTTGCCTCTCCTTCCCTCCGTGTGGGGAGCGAGCTGCTGTAGAGGTAATCTTTTACACTAGGCAGAGGGAGGCAGTGGAGGGTGGAAATGAGCTTTTCAGCCCCGCTCCCTCCCTTATTCCCCCTCAGCCTCGCTTTTGTACCCGCTGCCTTCCTCGCTTTCCACCTCTATTCTTTCAGCTCCCCTTTCTCCTTCAGTGTTTCACTCCTTCCTTCCCTCTGCGCACTCGTACCTGTGAAATCGGTCTGTGTGCCTCGGCCGTATACGTGGCATCCATACATCCTTCGTTTGCCTGAAGCCTTTTTTCTCATTTTTCTTGTCTTTATTAACACCCCCCCTTTGTGTTTTATGTCTCGCTCTCTCTCTCTCTCTCTCTCTTTCTCTCTCGTTCTCTGTCTCTTTCTCTCTCTCTCTCTCCCTCTCTCTCTCTCTCGGGTGACCTATGCTTGCCCTCTAGGGGCTAAGACAAATCACTGCAACAGCACCATCGCCCTCGCTGACCCAGTACTGCTCTAAGACTGAGGCCACAGTAGTGTGTCACCGCCTCCCACCCCCCATCCAGCCTCATTCAGCCCCCCCCCCCACACACATTAGAATAGTTCACAGAACGCCCCTGCTTTCCAGGTAATAATAAAGGCGTTCCAAAGAATGCTTTCAACATGATGGTTCCTCTTCAGTGCCCCTCACAAAGTATCACACGTTCGGGTATGAATATACCTCAGTGTGAGCAGCAGCTCTCGCCCAAATTCAATTTCCCCTCCGTATATTTCTTTAAGTGGATGGAAAAGTCTGCTGAGGAAACTGCCGGCGCTTCAGTTTCTCTCCATATCGTTTTTTTTTTTGTGTGCGTTTCAAATGGAGGCTGGACTAATTAGACACAAAAAATGAAGACAATGGACAGATCTCTGCAAAAAAAAAAAAAAAAAAGACCATCCAGCAGCCCTGAAGTTCTTATTTCAGTCTCTTTATCAAATATCTCGATGCTAAAGTTTCTTTTTCGTGTGATACTGATCCTTAAAGTGATTAAGGCAAAATGTAGTAAAAATCAAGAACACACATTTAGTGAGTGAGTGAGTGAATGAGTGAGTGTTTATGTGAATAAGTGAATAAGTGAGAGAATAAGGGAGCGAATGAGTGAGTGAGTGAGTGAGTGAGAAAACAAGGGAGTGAATCAGTGAGTGAGTGAATGAGTGAGCAAATGAGTGAATGATGAGTGAACAAGGGAGTGAGTGAGTGAATGAATGAATGATGAGTGAGTGAGTGAGAGAATGAGTGAGTGGGTGAATAAGCGAGTGGTGAGTGAGTGAATGGGTGAGTGAGTTAAAAGCCTGTTCCATGAAGAAAAGTACCGCAGGCTGAAAACAGCAGTAGCATCTTGATGGGTTAAATTTATCTGTACATTATCAGAATCCACATAAATGAGTCTGTTTCAGTCTATTTCAGTGGTGTAACTGGAGTAACCAACATCTGTGGTCTTTGTTACATGGTGCAGGTGGTGCTACAGGATTGCTGCTTAATGTGATCTTACAGAAATCGAGGTTAAACGTGTTCCTGCCGCAGGACTTCTATCAGGGTTAAATGTGCTTGAGTCACAGTATGAACTTCCAAGCAGAATTCATTGCCGGTCTGTTACAGCCCACTTCATGACTGAAATGTGGGAATTATTTAAAAAGTTATAGTTCTAAAGACATGATCAGTTTATAAAGTATGCATGACTGGCCAGTTGTGCTGATGTGCAGAAATTTTACTGAATTGATATTGAAAATGAAAGACTAGTTAATAATACCTGGATTTTCATCTCACATTAGCAACAAAGAGACATTTTTCAATGTAGTTTTTCATTGAGGTTTGTGTTTGTGCTCATATTGCTTCAAAACAAGTACAACAACAACAACAATGATAATTTTGCACATCTCGGGGTTTAATTTGAAAAGTTTAAAGTTTGTTAAATTGGTTACATTTAAGAAATGTAATAAAAGTAATTGTATTAAATTTTAAGAGTACTGAAGTGAGGTATTTTCCACCTCATTACCTAAATATTTACTTTCTAATTATTGAGCTCCGTAATGTATTTAAATGCTTAAATACAGTTTTAGAACAGCTGCATTGGTGATACTAAGGGAGACAGTGTGATTGACATTGGTGTTCAGGATGATAATGAAAATGTGCAGGTAAAAAAATAAAACAAATTGCTCAGTTTTGACTCTTGGCTCACTGTTAAAAGCCGTCCTGTCCGCTGTGTCACCCCTGAGTTACCGTGTCCTGGACGGCGAGAAGCGTTTTAACTCTCCACGCTGCTTCATTTCTCTTTCTGTCCCCAGTCGCTGGGGCCTCTTCTATCTTTTCATTTGCTTTCATCACTGGCACCCGCGCTCTGTCCATCTCTCTCTCCGTCCACCTTTCCCTCACTCCATCTCTGGGGTGGGGAGCGCTGACAGCGCTGGCAGAGACAGAGTGCAGACGTCCAGCTTAAAAGTGACCGCCCTGTCCTGCAGCTGCACAGCTGGGGAGCCGCAGATCTATCACGGCCACTGCGGCCTGCCAGCCGAATGGGGGGAGAGGGAGAGAAGAAAGAGGGGAAAAGGAGAGAAAACTGTTGCAGTGAGATGTAATATCAAAGGCCTGGATGCCTCTGTGGCAGGGATGGAAAGGGTAGAGCAGTTTTAAAAGGCGAGAGGGGGAATAAAAGGGTGAGGAGGCTGGTAGGAGAGCGGTGCGGCTGGGTTGTCTCCGGGACGGAGGGGGGGCATTAATCATTATTGGCGCACACCTCCGTCCCTGCCGCACCCTGACGGCCCTTCCACCCCTGACATAAATCATAATTCCTCCACAATAGATCCCCTCTCCGCCATGCTGCGGAAAAGTGTGCTACTCTTATTGATTTTCCCTTTTCTCCCTCAGCCTTCCCCATCACCACCTGCAACACCCGTCCCCCCCAACTCCCCAACACCTCCCCACATCCACCGTTACCTCTACCGAGTCATTATGAAACGTAACTGATCTGAAATTCATAGAATACTAAATAAACTTTACGGGGCCACTCCACTGTACTCCCTCGCCCCTTTACTTTGATGCATTAGAAGTGTGAATAGAAAGAAAACTAATGATATAAAAATTACAAAGCATGCTCCGTGCTATTATACCTTTATTGATTTGTTTTTGAAGTGCACCTAGGCTTATAAGAGTCGCTGGAGGAGATTAGAGGGGGACTACAAGGAGAGAGAGAGAGAGTGGAAGAAAAAGAGGGAAAATGTGTGCACGGCTTTTCATGGAATCGTACGGTAAAAAAGAGAACTTGGCCACTTGGAACCTTTGTATGCATTTGTCTTTAAACAAATAGTTCAGCTGGACTTGTTTACTTAAGTCAAGTCCAGTCAAGAAGGTTTATTGTCATTTCAGCCATATTCACAGTAACACAGTGAAACCAAACAACATTCCTATAGGACCTGAATGTTTCTCCAGGACCACAGCGTTCCACCAGGACCACAACATTCCTCCAGGACCACAATGTTCCTCCAGGACCACGATGTTCCTCCAGGACCATGACGTTCCTCCAGGGCCACAACATTCCTCCAGGACCACAATGTTCCTCCAGGACCACAACGTTCCTCCAGGACTGTGAAGAAAATCCACAAAATGAAATACACAGAGGTGCAAAGAGAACAGGAAAAACACAACAGCAACAAAATAACAGCACAAGATAATATTTTGTTCAGTTGATGTTTGAATGAATATGTAGTGACATGCTGTTTTCTAGCAGTCGTGTCATTAAGTGTGCAAAAATGCAGAAGCAGACACCAGTAAATAAGTATGTAAATAACAGCAGTGGCGGGACAGAGAATGCACAGTATATAATAAATATTGGGTGTTTAGAGTGGCAATTGGGGTGTCAGCATGAATCTTGACCTTCGGGGTCACTGACCTCTGTAGGGAATCACACTGGATATGTTAAACCACTGAGTGCATTTTGTCACCTTCACAACTTGTCAGACGGTTCTGTTTCCCACAGATTTGGACTCATCAGCCCATAAATCCTTGATCACTAGCTCACCAATTTCAGTGCTGAAATGCTCTTTTTTTCCCTTTTTGTTTGTTGTCAGTAACAGCATCTTCAACAGCTGCACATCCTTTCAGACCCACAGCTTCTTCTCAGAGTGTAAGGATGGACAGACACCTGTAGATTTCCTTCAGATCTGAAGCAAAAGTGAAGCGTGATTTTACTCCTGTCTCTTTAGGACAAAAGCTTTAAATTCAGAATGAATGATTTCAGTTTGTTGACTTAACTTGAAATTTACTTAGAATAAGTGAAGCAAACGTTTACATATGCATGTAAGTAAAGGCCTAATCGGTGACTAGGAAAAAGGACCTACACAAATGAATGGCCTACCATCGACAACTGAAACTGTCCGTTCCCTTACTATTATGAAAAAATGAGGATTAGTAACATGCATTACACTTCTGGAAGCCCACTCTGGTAAATATGAGCTCCCAGCCTAAGAGCTGCATTGTTTGAAGCCATAACTACAAATGGGAACAATTTAGATACGTGAGTTTCAGAGAAATATAAAAACAAAAAAAATGAATATCATTTATCTATCTATCTATCTATCTATCTATCTACCTATATATATATATATATTTATATATACACACACACACACACACACACACACACATTACTGTGCAAAAGTCAAAGTGATTTACTGCAACATGTGTCAACATTCATGTAAATACAGTATAAAACACAAAGAGAGTTTAATTCTAACCAGTTTTAAAGTCAGTATTTGATCTGACCACTGTTATGACCACCGTTCATAGCCTGAACTCATTTAGATAAGCTTTCCCGTCATTTCCGGAAGAGTCTTCAGGAAAAGTTCTCCAGACTTCTTGAATGGCTTTCCAGAACTCTTCTTTGGACCTCTGCTGGCTTTTGTTCTGTTCTCTCTCTAGAGTAATGTTCAGTAATGTTGAGATCTGAGCTTTGTCAGATAGTGTTCCATCATATTTTTTTCTATCAAGGTGTTTTGACTGCACTGACAGTGTGTTTGGGATCATTGTGATGCTGAAAATGAAACTGTTGCCAGTCGGATGCTTTCCAGATGGTAGTGCGAGGTGGCTCAAGACTTTTGCACAGTACCGTATATTGAACTCTTTTTGTTCATGAGATATCCGGATAGATACATACCTCAGCAAGCTCTCCCACTAGTTAGGACTTCAGGGGTTGAGTTAAAAACCTAACACATTTACTGCCAGCATAATTACGAAGTGAATTATGAAGAGGAGTTAACAGTCATGCTTTGATTTCCAGTGGGTGGCACCAGTGGTGAGGGAAAACATCACTCTGGAAATTCTACATATGTCACTCAATGTGAATTTGAGTGGCAGTCTAAGCAGTGGGTTAGGCTAGTAAGTATGTAAGTATGTTTTAGACTTATAACTGACATTAGCTAACAAAAATTACTTTTTTATCTCCTTTTTTTTAATCCCTTATCTGTTATCTGTGTCCCTGGATTGTCCTTACTTGGACTGCTTTAGGTACTGACCACTGCATACCAGCAACATACCACAAGATGCTGGAGATGCTCTGGCACAGTCGTCTAGACAGCTAGACGATGGGGCAGCTGGTGGCCTAGTGGTTAGGGAGTTGCCTCTGTGACCAGAAGGTTGTGGGTTTGAATCCCAGGACTGCCGGTGGCACCTCTGAGGTACCCTTCAGCAAGATACTGTCCCCACACACTGCTCCCCGGGCGCTGTGTTCCTGGCTGCCTAATGCTTCACTTGGTGAATGGGTTAAACACAGAGGATGGATTTTGTACTGTTCACGCTGTGGTGTGTTCATGTACGGCAAATTTGAACCTTGTCAAAGTGTCTCCTACCTTTATGCTCGCCTATTTTTCCTGGTTCCAAAATCAACTTCAAGAAACTGCTGCTGCCTAAAATAACCCAGTCCTCGAAAGGTACCACTGTAACGAGATAATTAATGTTTACTTCACCTGTCAGTGGTTCTAAAGTTGTGGCTGATTGGTGTATATGTTAATATGTCAGTTACAAACCTAAGATGAAATCCCTTTTACAAACCTCAGATGTTCATGTTTAATATAGCACGGCCAAAAAAATATCAGTGTGAAATTAGTTTAGCACTATTATATTACTAGAACCCCATAAGGATCCTGCCTGAAATTAGTATTATTGTACAGGTTCTTGTTTTTTGACCATGTTCTGACATTTATTGCCTGAACTGATGGCTTAGCTGAAACAGTCCCGCTTCTCCACTGTTATTTTTACAATAATTCCAGGAGCACATGAAGGCAGTATCAGTCCTTCTCGCCTCCAATCACTCTCTGAGAGCTGCTCACAGCAAAGCAGTGACCAGAATGACCACTCAGTGAGCACTGGACATTGCAAGATAAAGAATAAGCTGTCTGTTTTCTTCCTTTTAGTAATTTAAATGATATATAACATTTAAAAACACTGAACAGCTTAACTGTTCTTCATGCTCGCTGTGTAAGGAATCTCACAGTTACTGGCCAGCACCTACTTTTCCTAAATTTGCTTCTTTTGGAACTACAAAGCAAAAAAAATCAGAATCAGAAGACACAAAGACAAGAACAATATAAAATATAATATGCGTCGACATAAAACTCTTCAGAAAATACTCTGAAAATACGCTGTACTAAATACACTATACTAAATATACAAAGTGCTGTGTTCAGTAAGCGAGGTGGATAGAAATACTACAGATAAA
This sequence comes from Brycinus macrolepidotus, assembly GCA_037974445.1. Classification (NCBI taxonomy): domain Eukaryota; kingdom Metazoa; phylum Chordata; class Actinopteri; order Characiformes; family Alestidae; genus Brycinus; species Brycinus macrolepidotus. The sequence goes on from JBBPCZ010000001.1 coordinate 13,818,282, forward strand.
TAAATAAAATTGCTGCAATTAAGTCATTTACTAATTAACACAAATAGTGGTTTGGAGTTCTTCTCTATACCGAGTCTGTTATTGCGTATAACAATGACATAAGTAGTGATATTGCACATGATAATACTATTGCACATAATAAGCAGTTGCACATAATAATAAAGATATTGCACATAATGATAATGATTTAAACCCAATAAGAAATTGCATGTGTGAGTAGTGGCAGGTTATTGCACAGATTATTGTGTGGGTGTGTGACAGGGGGAGGAGTTATAGAGTCTGATGGGGAGGAAATATTTTCTGTGGAATTCAATGGAGCACTTTATGTTGGCAAGTCTATGGCTAAAAGTGCTTCTCTGTTCGATAGTGTATCTAAAGACATCTTGTATCCCACCAATGCCTGCCTGCAAAATTTGAGACACACTAAAGAAAGAAATGTGAACATTTTAGTTGCTTAGATGCACTGGATGTAGAAAAGGCATGATTATCAAATTTATCAGAGGAAAGTAATGGAAGAAAATTCCTGGCAGTTTTAAAGTGATGAACCTATTTACCCTTGACTTTTAACCATTACTGTTCAAAGCATTAATTTACATTATAGACACAGCATCCTTGGTGAAAGTAAGCCCATTATAAGACAAGCTTAGGACAAAAACATTTAATGCAGTTCATCTTTCTGTACTCATCCCTCTTCACCTGTCCTTTGCATTATCATCCCAGGTTAGTATTGCCTTCATTTCACTGCAGGTCATCTGTGCGTGGATGTAGCAGGCACTTGACCTGCGAGCAGGCCGTGCAGGCGGTGCGGGCCGCGGCCTGGCCGGGATTAGAGCCTGGGTGGAGGGATATTAATGTAAAGCGGAGGGGACAAGGGCACTCCCGTCCAATTACTCTGCACCCTGTCACTGCCATCCGGCCGCAAAACAACAGAGGAGGAAAGGATTAATTGCCTTGGACTCTGCCCCCACTACAGGCCCAATTATGGAAACATATTGGCTCCCAGCGTTCCTACAGCCACTGCTGTGCTGGGTTATTGTGTGAAATTTCTAACTGCTTTCAGAGGTCAGGACGAGTGGGTTTGAGCAGTTGCTGTGAAAAAAGTGGGGGAATGGGGTAAGTGTGTGAGAGAGAGTGTGTATTATGTTGGTTCGATGGTGTGCTCTGTTTTGGGGCGTAGTGAGCTAGACTTCACGGCAAACAAACATAAGGTTCACTTCTCCACTGCCCTCACTGAAACGTTTTGCTTTTTGTATATAAAAGTGCTCAGACACAATGTATGTTAACATTATATTATGTCTCAGTGATGTTCAATATATTGTGATGATTAATATATTGAAAATATACTCAAGAACATATATTTATATTAGGGCTGTCAGTAGATTAAAATATTTAATCACGATTAATCGCATGTTTGCCATAGTTAACTCGCGATTAAT
>JBBPCZ010000001.1:13820003-13830003 GCA_037974445.1 Brycinus macrolepidotus
GATAAATTAATTGTCGGCGTTAAGTAAATCATGCGTTAACGCGATAATAACGCGTTAACTTTCCCAGCACTAATTTATATATATAAAGAATATATCAAACTAAGGAATGATTATTGGAAAAAAAAACATGCCTTTCAGCCTAAGACTTCTAATATTGTGTCTATGGTAATATGCAAATCGTCTGGAATCCGTCTGAAAGCATACAGTTAAACAACTGAGGGAATGGACAAATGGATGAAACTAGAAACAGCCAAACAAGCAGAGAAATGATTGTTCTTAATGGGCACAACTGGCCGTGTGAGCTGGCCTGTTTGAAGATGGAAATTTAACTGAAGCCAGGATTAGTTTTACTCACCAAGTCTGTTTGCCCAGCGTCTCCCAAATTGTGCAGACATTATTGCACACACATCTGGGTCACTTTTCCTTGTTTACTTAGATTTGACAGAATTTGGTAGTTTCTATTATTGTAAGCTAATTATGTCTCATATTCATTAATGTAAATGACGGCGTGTTGCATCAGCTGGAATAGAGGAAGAAAGATAAGCATTAAGTGAATGTTTTTAAATGGCCATTCAGTGAGATGGATATACAGTGCTGTGCAGAAGTCTTGAGCCCCAACCCCCCCCCCACCCCCGCCCCCTTTATTTCATTATGCTTTGAATCACCTTTGTTGGTGCAAAAATACTATTTGGCTTATCTTTGGCATATTGAGTAGATTAAATGAAAGAAATGGGAATTATGTTTTACTGCAGCAGGCTGCAAAGTGCCTAAAGATGAAGGAGTTCCATCCACTCAGCATTCAGCACCACCAGTATACTGATCTCCGCCTGATCATCTGGAATCATCTGCACCTGTTTCTTCACTGGTTCAGGCCTTAAGTTAGATGTGCTTTGTTATGCTTGAATGATTCATACGTAGGTCACTGTGTAACTTAACAAACAAAAAACATTCTTCTGAAACTGGTCAGGTTCAGGGACTGGACTGAAAATGAGATACTTTGAAAATCCTTAAGGAAGCCTGGAGAACTGTTCCTCAAGCAAAAGATGAAGAAATGACTTTTGCATGTTACTGTAATCTATTGCAATAACAATAAATAAGAACAAGGCAGAGGCCGTGTCTCAATCTGCATATACCTTATTAAATAGCACTAATCAGTGCAGTAGTATGCAGATTTCTAGCATGTGTTGCATGTGATGGGAAAAATGGTTTCCAAATTTGGACTGAAAAGCAAAAAAACAACTTTTATCCTCAAGAATAAGGAGATGTGGCTTCTTGAACAGGGAGACTGGGAGTCTGAGATACATCACCCCACATGGAGAACCTGCAGCGGCACGCTGACTGATGCAGACTTCATGAATCGTGAATTAAATTGGCCCTTGATGAATCTCGAATGTGCTTTCCTGTTTCAGAGCAATAGGAATCCAATGAAACTCTGGGCACAGCTCAAATAAAGCCATACATCCCACCCAGACCCGGGGAATGGAAGTCAGGTGAGGAAAAATGACTGCAGCACGGGAAAGTAGCAGCCGAGTGAAAGGAACTCCAAGATGAAGGAGAAAAGGAGGCGTCGTCCTGGCTCCTGTGCATCAGCCCTGTCCTTCAGTGCTCCTGGAGAAATATAGTGGGGTGCGATCCCTGCGTCGGCTCTGTGCTTGTGGCTCATCAGGCAGACGGAACAGGCCTGGAGTAAATCAACCTGGGCTCCCTCTGCCCGATTTCCCTCGAGAGCTCCAGCCAGGCTCGCTCAAATCAAGCAGCCTGTTCTGCTTTCAGACAGACTCTGCCAGGCCGACAGAAACTTTCTGCTTTACCTGCTTCAGAAAGTGCACATTTCTATTGGCCGTTATTATTCTCGCCCATTTTTTTGAATGGAGAAGACAATTGAGTTGTGATGTGTCTTTGTGCAACACTGCCACAGAACGAGAGCTCGTGTTTGTGTTATTATTTATTTTTCGTCCAGGGAATTGATGTTTTCTTTCCCCTGGAGAGCTCTGAAGTGTGTGCGTGTGGATGATGGCTGCTGTTTGGGCTCCGAGCACTCCTCGGCTGCGGTGACTAAGCACCCTCTCCTGTCGCTCTTGCCCTTCTCCATGCATACTCTAATGTGAATAATGTTTCTCCTCAAACTCCATGGTAATAAATGGAGTGCCATTCTGCACAATGGCAAAATCAGGGCCCGTATTGATTAACTCTCATCATCGACTTACTCCCACTTCCATGATTTATGATTGTCTGTTATTTTTACATTAGCTGTCAAATTCATCTTGTCTTTCCTGGACGGGGGTCGGCCTGAGCAAACAGTAAACATTTTTAGCGCGCACGCCTTGGCTCCCGGTGCCGGGCCATTAAACGTGCTGCACTCCCAGAGTCCGCTGCGTCCCCTCAAGGCCCAGAGAAAAACACTATTTGCTTTCACATGCCTTTGTGGCCACCAACGTTAAGTCCTGTTATTATACTATATACCTAAATAGCTCTGATACGTACCATAAAAATTCCTCATTAAAATGAATGGGTAGGGTCTTAGTGCTTGTGTAGCTAATATACTGCTTCTAGGTGTTCTGTAATGCACTCCAACCAATAATCAAAAATGAGATATTTTCCATTTGTGCAGGTTTAACTGTTTAATTGAAAGATATCCCATTTTAGGGGCTCCAGTGTGCTCTGTTATTCCTTCATATTGTGAAATAATGCCACCATCACTGCTGTTAAATAAGTTAATACAGAGACTGATGAATGACACTTTGTAGCTAATCTGACAATATTACGAACCCTGCTTTTTGAATTTTGTATAAAACTGCATTCAGTATGGAGTTTTTATTGGGTTATTGGGATTTGTTGAGACTTTTTGTTTTGTGAATGTCAGAAAATCATATGCTTTTATTACATAGACTTATAAATAATGTGACTTCTTCGTTCACAAACATTAGCTACAAAAATGTGTTTTTGGTTTGCACACATAATTCTACCCAGTAAATACTCTATATATCTATCATATGAATGTGTGTCTGCCCCATCACACTAAGTTTAAAGGCATATGAAGAGATTATGACCATCAAACATTAATTTTGAATGTTGTTTTGTATGTTGTGTAACATGGAACTAAAATGAAATGTCCATCATTTCCTTGAACTGAGTAATATATGTAATGTAATGTAATATAGTGGAGCATGGCATTATTGTGTATTGTGTGAGTAAAGACAGAACAGCACATCCAGAGGTGACAGTGAGGGAAAAGGCCAATAACCCTAATATCTGTTCTTGTCTGTCTTTATGAGGCAGAATTTCAGAATAAAATGGGAGACAAGTACAAGGCTACAATCAGCTTAAACACAGTGTACACGGCCGTCAATTGAGAGCACTGCCTAGCCTGTCCAAACAATATCTGGCAAATGTCAAGGTATGCAGCAATAAGTAATAGTAACCCCTTTTCTGCTGCTTGTAGCTTGAAGTGATAATAGCAGCTGTGAATGAGTGGTGCCTTGAAGGAGACCGTCCCCCCATCCCTTCTGTAATGGAGATTGGTGTTTGCTTTTGCCTTCAGCTCCAACTTCATTGAGATTCCATTGGTAATGTGGAAACGTGAGGTTTACAAACCTCATTTTGCTCCGTGCATATGGACAGTCTGATACTTTAGATACCCTTCAAGCTTGTTCTTCTTGTACATTTTACCTTCATACTGTCCCTACACTGTTACTCAAAACAACTTACACCCCAAATGCCACTGTAAACACCCATTATTTATTATATGCTGCACATTCTCTGTCCTGCTGCTGCTTTACTTGCACAATTATTGTTTATTGCTGTCTACCTCTATTCTGCATTTTTGCACACTTTAACGACTTTACCTGCTAGAATACAGTATATGTTATAATACTGTATTTACTCAGACTAGTACTGTAGCTGTCGACTGCACTAAATGTTGTCTTGTCCTGCTGTTTTGTTGCTCTTCTGTTTTTCTTGCTGTCTGTCTCCTGCTCTCTTTGCACTTTGCATTTTGTCCTGTCCACACTTGTGTAGTCTTGTGGTGTTTCTGTTTTTGTTCTTGTGTTGCACCATGGTCCTGGAAGAACATTATGGTCCTGGAGGAACCTTGTGGTCCTGGAGGAACGTTCTGGTCTTGGAGGAACATTGTAGTCCTGGAGGAATGTCGTGGTCCTGGAAGAACATTGTGATCCTGGAGGAATGTTGCAGTCCTGGAAGAACATTGTGATCCTGGAGGAATGTTGCAGTCCTGGAAGAACATTGTGGTCCTTGTGGAACGCTGTGATCCTGGAGGAACATTGTTTGGTTCCACTGTGTACTGTGCATAGAGCTGAAATGACAATAAACACCTACTTGACTTGACTTGACTCCACAACCCCCCCTTTAGTGCTGACATTTGACTTCTTAACCACAAACTGGATTAATGCCCACCAAGACTGACATTTATCAGGTGTGTCAAACTCCTTGATTCATCTGGACAGCACCATAAAGGGCTCCCATTCTGCATTTTTCTTGCGTTTTATTACTATTCTCTGAGGTCCACATACACCATTTGTGTATTTTTAGCCACCAAAAACAATCATATTTACATGACCATTTTCCAACCTCTTTATGCATTAGAATTAGGCAGCCTGCTTTTGTTACTGTGCCTTTAAGACTGATATATGGAAATGATCTCTGTTCATACCTGCTGCATTGCACTTTGTTCAAATAGCAATCCATGCTGAAACACTGTATAGTGTGAATGGGCAGGGCTAAACTGCTGTAGACTGAATAGGCAGATATATGTAAACATTTTGTTTTTTTGTGACACTGCAAATTCAAAATAAGCAATAGTTTAGATTCTCTAAATGAACCATATGGACTGAGGACTAAACGGTATGATTTAAAACCTTAATGTACCACAGTCAACAAAGGAAAATGTATCCTTGATAACAGATATTTTTCCTTGTGAGACTGCAAATTCAAAATAAGCTGTAGTTTAGTCCTGAACAGTTTGATTTAAAGTTATAATGTGCCACATGCAACTCTTATTTGAAGATGTGAGAAAAATTTATTTTTTTCTTGATAACGGCCGTGTTAAATAATGTTTGGCATCAAACATTGTTGCATCAGCTCTGTGCCATGATGTCTGTCTGTAAAGTGAACTGCAGGATGCACTTTGTGGGACACGTGTGCAGCACAGACCTTAGCATGTTATGTTGAAGGGGGGGGGGGGGGGGGGGGTGCAAAATGCTGAGCCTGTTCTTGGTGACTGGAGGAAACAACGGGAAACGAGATGGGGCTCTTGAAAAATTAGGTCCCGTTGGTGTAATTCGTCAGCACACTGATAGCATCAGCCTTCACTTGGCTGTATCAGGCAGGTATTACCACCCACTGACTGTAATCGCTAATGAAACCAGCATTGAGTTTATAATGCGCTAAATGATGCAGCCCACTCCAGATAAACACGTCCTAAATAAACGATTTGGGTGGTAATTGCACTCTGCCAGGACGCCGTTAATAGAGTCAACTCTGCTGATGAGAGGGTTAACTTCTTTTCCGAAGGAGCCTCTCACTGGCTCATTGCACTCTCATTTCTACAGAGATCTTGGCATTCCCCTGGTTATCAGTGTACTTAAAAAGAAAACCTAATTAGACCAAAAAGGCCCTTTTTTTCTTTTTCTCTAATTAGGTCCTTAACATAATTAGCAGGTAATGTTAATAACCCTCTTTTAAACTCTATTAAAAGGCTGTTTGAGAATAAGTGGTTGAGGAGGATGTCCTGTGGGCTGCCACGGGCCTCTCAGAGGGCTAAAGCTAGAGACCAGAGAGACATGCTGGGAGTACAGTTCATCAGGACTGGAGTGGCACTGCATTACAGCTCTGGCCCCACACGATCTGCCTCATCATCAGACTGTATGCCCGGTGCATTAATATCATCAACCCTAACATCCCCCCACCACCCCAAATCACATCCCCCACCCTTGGGCAACACTGGGACTTTAGACCTCAGAACAATAGAAAATTTGAGGGAAAGCCGACATTTGTGTGACATTAGCAACAGTGGCGTCGCTTGAATAGGGGTGGAGTTAGAATCCACCAGGGGGCATTGTGTCTTCAGTAATGTTCTCCCAAATTACCATAGAGAGGGCTGGGACCATTGTCATTAAAGTGACTCCAGTAAAATATTCATATGGGTTTGGGAAAGTGCTCTAGGTTCCAGTGAGTGGTCTGTTGGCTTCAGCGAGGAGGAGGAGGATGAGGAAGAAACCGCCGTCGACCAGAAGAGCCCAGTCCACGTCTTTAATTAAGTATCTGAAACATCAATTTAAATGTAAATATCTGTGGTGCAGCTCCACTCATGCGTAAATTAGAGCGTTGGCCCGGCACATTTCTCCCTCTCTCCCAACTCCCTGCTCACTTACTCTGACATCTGCTCACATCTGCTGGGCCCCGGGCTGTCCCCAACACCCACACCCACACACACACACACACACACACACACACACACATACACACACGATTAATATTGTAATCATTTATGTGCAAGTCTAAACACACACATTCACACACAATGACGGATACCAGGTTGTCTGTGTGACAAGTAGCTTATACCATGCAGCTGCATTTTTTATTCACTGGCCAGTTCAAGCTCAATACTGCTACAACTATAGGTGTGTTTAATTAACACATTTTTTTATGTTAGTCTGGTGATATTGACCTAAAAATCATGTCTTGAGGATTTCCGGCGGTTCTCTGAAGAACCATCCTATAACCTGCTGCAGTAAATGAGTGTGGCACTTATTACAGTCCGATTAACTGTCGGAGCAGTAGGTGTATGGTGTGCGCCCTTTTATCTGACTGCTGGGTACTGTTTCCTGAGCAGTAGTGAGTATTATTTTCGTGCTGATGAATGGTCTCTTTGGCTCATGTGAGGTCCTGTTTTCTTAAATGCATCTCAACCTATTTTCTGTGGTATGGACCTTTTTTCCATGTGGCATGACCATATGGCCCTATTTCCTGGCTGGTGTGGGGCCAGGTTTTCTGCTAACCACCCCCACTGTGAGTCTTTACCCTAAGAAGCAGCTTGGCCAAAAAGATCCATTGAAAAGCCCCAGTGAAAAATCTCTGCTTGCGTCAGTATCCGTCTCCGAGTGATGCGAGACAGTGTGGCACGCCCTGCCTGCTAAAAGGTTTGTTTAGTTGCCTTGCTGTAGCCTGTCTATGCCAGCTTGCCGGAGCTCCTTAGAGCTTGTGCCATGACATCCTGGCTCAGGGCGTGAAGTCTGTGGAGTGGAACGGCGAAGGGGAGAGAGGCTCGGTGTAAATTTGCCTCCCGCAGTGAGGAGTTTCCTGATCCACGGTGTGAACTCGGGACAGACCGTCCAGATAGACCTGAACTCGCCCCCTCCGGTGCGGGCATCCTCACTCTACTGGGCTGTCCCCATCTCTGCCAGGCAGAAGGACTGATCTGCAGTCAGTGGAGTGGCCCTTACCGCCCCTTCTGTTAGGCCATCAGGATACAGCTCATAAAGGCCAGGCCAGGAGGGGGAGTAATGATTTTATAGGGCTGCTGGGGGAACAAGCGGCTCCTCTTACAAGCCCCCGAGGACTCTGTCTGCGTCTCTGCGTCCTAATGGCCGAACGGTGGGCTGGGGAAAACGTTCCACTACTTAGTTCTCCTCACCTGCGGCGGAGCTGATTAATCGGCTAATATTCAATCGCTTCCGAGAAGACAAGGAAACTTTGAGTAAAAATAGGGTTCATAATAATGTCTTTTTGTGCTTCTCTAGATCACTATAATCTCCATCATCTCATTAACGGGTGACACACTTGTAATGACTTAAGAAAATCTTTAAAGGGCTAATAGAGGCTTGGCATTAAGTCAGTGCAGCTCCGCACCATATTGAATGGGTGTATGCATGGCACTGAGCTGCTAGTCTGGAGGACGGGGAATTAGACTGACACATACACTCTGAGGAACAATGGGAAGCTGTCTCTCAGCACAGAAATGTCGTGTGTCTACAGCCCCTCTAATGATATTGTGGTATTTCTGTGTAATGAAGGTTTAAGAACCGATCCGCTCGCTGCAGAACTTCCACATCCACCTGACAGGAGTTAAAGCCCCAATCAGGATTTGCAGAAAGAGTCCCGGAATTAGAGATGACTTTGCTTGAAGGAGTCACGCTAACATTGTGTGTAGGTTTTTTTTTGCACGCAAGTTGTTCAAAATCCTCTGTCCCAAATCCATTTGCAGCGATTCCAGTGATGAAGGCGTTAATGAAGGGACGATGCACATTGGCTGACAGCTCCTGCTTTACGTTGCCAAAATGGCAGGGGCAAAAAAATATGCCTGGTAATCTTTGGCAGTGCCCCCCTACGCCCTTTTAATTGAAGGATTGCAGGGCCAGGAAACGAAGAAAAAAAAGATCTTGCAGCCAATTTGCAACTCTATTCTAATGTAATAATTTGCGAAAACCCCACAATTCCAAGTCGGAGTGGGAAAATTGGCCTCGGCATGCCCAGGGAGTGGAGGGAGGGAGGGGGGTTGTTGATTGTTGGGTGTGCCAGCCTAGCACTGGTGCCCATTGGCAGCGGAGGATGCTCATTGAGGACCACCCTGCCACGCTGAGTAATTCCCCAGTGCATTTCAACAGACTGAGCGCTCTCTGCATCCTGGCAGGGCTCCCTGTGCCCATTCTTAGTCAACAGGATTAGGCCTGCTTATTGCTGGCTCTCCGGGATCACCTATACTCTGCATTGTATGTGCACCATGTTTGCTCGCCCATTTGGCTACAAGTCGAACATTTTTTTTTGTGTGTCTGTCACTTGTGAATGTGTCGAGAAGGATGAAAAAAAAGAATCAACCTCTGCCTCTATGACATTAGACTTGAGTACATTAGCCATGCCATTTAATGAATAAGTAGAAACAAATAAATATTCCCCCTTTAGTCTTGATTAAAGGCCCGTTTTAATTATAAGGCTATTATGTGTTGCTAGCCAAGCATATTTGTGTACAATCTGCGCCTGCGTTTTTTTCTCTCTAGCCTGATCTGGGCAGTAGAGCTTAATGAATGATGGAATGTCTGTGGAATATATTAAAAGGTTTGGTATTTCTCAGCCAAATCGCAGTTTCATTTACCATGTACAGTACGCAGCACGCTGGTGCTCGTCCAAGGCGTCCTCTGGATTTACTGCAACGGTGAGTTTCAAGCTTTGTGAAATACTTATCAGTTTTGTTTTTTAAATTATTCTCTTTCTGTAAAGGTTTAAGAGTGGGACACATTGTTGAAGACTTATCCTATACACATTATTAAATAAATGATCCGCTGCTAAATATCTGGAATGACTGGATTGGACAGTTTGACTGGGAAAATGTGAAAATGTGTGCAGTAAACAAAAATAATTAGAACATTCTATCATATCATTTCTATCACTTACGCATATCATTCTTGGCATGAAGTGATAATAGGTATAGTCCACAGCCTGAAATAAAACTGTGAAAGACAAATTTAGGGTATGTTAAGTACTAAGCCACACAGTGACCTACATATGAATCATTCAAGCATAACAAAGCACATCTAAACCAGTGAAGAAACAGGTGCAGATGATTCCAGATGATCAGGCGGTGATCAGTATACTGGTGGTGCTGAATGCTGAGTGGTTGGAACTCCTTTATCTAGGCACCTTGTATCCTCAGGCACTTTGACGGTCAAAAATATCTTCCCATTTCTTGAATTTAATCTACTCAATATGCCAAAGATAAGACAGTTTGACAGGCATAAAATAGTATTTTTGCACCAACAATGTGATTCAGAACAAAATATAAAGAAATGAGAGGTGGTTCAAGACTTTGGCACAGTACTGTACGCATGGATTGTGTTTAGTCATGTACTGGAAACCTTTCTGAAGTGTAGCTCTGACATGATTTGTGAATGTTCAATGTGTGTAAAGCTGCATCATTATATGAAGACATGATGTGCCACGTTCCTCACAGCAGAACCCATCACTGAAATAAAGGATTACACTGGAAGAA
>JBBPCZ010000001.1:13866102-13886803 GCA_037974445.1 Brycinus macrolepidotus
AGAGAGAGAGAGAGAGAGAGGGGACGGCAGGGTGGACTGACCATGGTCCAGTCTCTGACATTCGCCTGTATTCTGGTCCTGTCAGCAGAAAAAGTCCCAGCCTCCCCAGTGGAGGAGTGGAAACACAGCACCTCAGCATCTTGGGACTGCATTTGTGTGTGTGTGTGTGTGCGTGTGTGTGTGGCACTGATGTGCATTTCCTTTTAAAGTAATGGCTTTGCCACAATTTTCCTCTTACCCCAGATACAGTCAGCTGTGAAGTGTGTTTTTATTTATATACTTTTATTCATTAGAATCAGAATCAGAAAACTTTATTGATCCTGGAGGCAACTGCTTATGCTTTAGCTGCACAGACACATAGAGACACAAAGACCAGAATGATATAAATATAATATAGAGTCACAATAAAATAAAACTATATACATGGAGTGTAAGATATACACTCTATATGCTGTATAATCAGTATACTGTTGTCAGTAAGGTGAGGTGGATTTAAATGCTTTAAATAAATAAAGTTACTGCCGAAGTAATCTGCTAATTAACACAATAGTGGTTTGGAGTTTGTACTCTATAAATAGTCTCTAAGTTATTGCACTTAATAGTAAGTAGTGATAATGCGTATGATAAAACTGTTGCACATAACAATAAGGATGTTGCATCCAAAAATAATATGAAACATGAAACATGAAAAGGAATCAAATTTGTATCAAAACTCACATTTTGAAAGAGCAGTTTTATTATTTCATTTGCAATTCTAGCTTACATTTTGAACAATCTCTTTAGAAGTTTTAAATGTAGAAATTAAATGTTATAACAAGGAGCTCATGTGCTGTGAATATGAAACACAGCCACAACTACCTGGCGGACTGGCACACTATGTTCAGTGTTTAGGCCCTAAGGAACTGAGGTCTGAACTTTAACTGTACTTTTCTTTTTTTATGTCATACAGTGTCCGAAACCACATAGCCAAGCGTATTTGACATGAATTAACTTGCTGTGGTTTAGGCATGCTGTTTGCATGGTAGGGTATGAGCTTACTTTACTTTTTGCCTAAACTAGCCTTAAAGCTCCAGGGCAAAAACAAAACAAATTTGCCTGGGCATTTTTTTTTTTGCCTGAGCTATTGCTTAAACTTTGGCCCAGACTGGCCTTGCAGGGTTATTTTGGAGGCCTGCTGATCTTCACGAGACGCTGAAGTGATCACTTAAACCATTTTCTGACCCCTTGCCCATTTCATCAGTGTAGAGTCAGGACTCTCTCTGCTCGTCATGGTGTTTATATCTCCCCTGATCTAGTAACGGCTCCCCGAGGAGCTCAGCATTGTGGCCCTGACCAGTATTGACACCTCAGAACCATCGAGAGGTGTGTGACTTTATGGAATGTCCACGTACACGATGACCTCATTCTCGTCCAATGCCAGCCCATTCTTTCTGCTTTATTGTTGTCAACAGTGATTCATTTTAAAACCCTTTCCCAACTGTGCAATTACCATACTTCCTCTTACGGGGGTTATACCCCCAACACCAATTATTGACTGTTAAGCTGTCAATTAACACATTGCCTCTCTTCTCAAGGACAAGTTCCCTTTCAGTTCCGTAATGGCGATGCGCCACAGGATTTATGCCCCGTCCTTATATCCCTGCATGTTTATATGTATGTTGTAAACCTTTAACAGCAGAGGCCTTAACAATATCACCTCTGATCAAATTCACAGTAAAACATTCAGAGTTAAAAAAAAAAAAAAAAAAGTTCACATCAGATTATCAAGATGCTTCTCGTGACGGTCATTTCTCAGTTCTGGGACACACTGAGAGCAATTTTTCTGCATTTGCATCTTACTTACTTCTTATTTACTAAAAATACACTCCTATTCTTGGCTAGCAAATACATTTACAGTATGTTAACTCTTTGAGTGCCTTTATCAGCCAGAAAATATTTTGAATTCATTGCTAGTCAAGATGTTTAACAAGCTATTATGTGATGAAACAGTTAACAAGTGCATTTAAAGTTAAAGGACAGTCTAGAATTTGACTCTGCATCACCACACAACCAGTTATTAGGATGTCAGACGTGCACTGTTACAGATTCTTTCATCTCATAAAGGAAACTTGTCTTATTTGAAATTTCGTATTTTCACTCAACAACGTTCCGATGCTTAACAAGTATAAAAATCTGCAGTTTATGATAAATGGGTAAGTGGTATAAACCTGTGGTGTGCAAAAACTTTTGACTGGTAGTGTGACGCATTTTAATGCCGGTGTGTGCAAAAATAATGCTCACATGCACATAAAATCAAGCTTGTCTCAAGTCCTTCCATCATAGTGGTTAACACTAGAGGGTTGGAGCTATTTTATCTCAAATTTATTAGAGTGGAATTGGTCCCAGGTCATTGTCAGGCAGCCGTAACCCTTTGTGTTGGCTCTATTGTGGCTGGAGATAAAGTGTTGAAAGGCAGGCAGGCGCATGGCTGGCAGCAGTCAGACCCTCTCCAGGCCATAATGCGCGCGAAGATGAGGCGGCCATGCATTTCTCTCAAGTGTGCAATGCGGGAATGTCGTTTGAAAAACACTCAGCGAAGACCGGTTCCATCATTGCACTCCGGGATAAAAGGCGTCATTTCAGAGGTTTTCATTGCCCATTTAACTATCCTTGTTCCTTCTCCCTAATATTGCCTGTAAATTACCATTTCAAATCGACGCCGGATTGCTGTACGGGGCCTGACTGTCCTCCCTCCCGCCCCCGGGGGTTGTGCAGCGTTTTACAAATCCCAGCCACGTTCTCCTGCAAATTTCCGCGATTAGATTTGTAAATCAAAAACCAATATATAACATGCAAGAATTAATCTGTTTTATATTCCTTGGTTGCATTTTTTTTTATTCCGAAAGATTTAGAACATATTTGCGCCTGCTGGTTTCAACCATTATATGCTTCAGTTCATACATCTATTTGTGAGGCTATAAAACAGGCATTGACTACCCATGTAAATTGTGTTCCCCACAATAAATTATATGCATACTTGCAAAAAAAAAAAAAAGGAAAAAAAAAAAAAAAAACACGTAACTGCTGTTGGTCCCCCCCGTGTACCGGGAATACTAATAACAACCAGGCGAGACACAGGCGCTTCCTCCCTGCTTTTCTATCACAGCACGATTTTGGTGGAAGTGTGAATTTTTAGTATTGCAGTCCACAAACCTCCCTGCAAAACGCCCACCCACCCCTTCCCCCCCCACCCCCCCATCCTCCAACTCCTATTTCTGTGGAGCGAGTGATGTTCTTACTGCAGCGAGGTGGTTGAAAATGCCATTGACCTGCACACACCCACGGTTCAGCAGCTAATTTCTCCAGCAGCGGTGCTCTCTCTATGTGGCCGAGGCTTGCAGCTTCCCCTGTGTGACAGCACTGCTTGTGAAACCTAATGCACACTCTGATTTAGAGCCCATGTAGGCACGCGTTTGTGTTCGTACTTGCATTAATCACAGCTGCCTGGAGAGCAGCCCGGCTCAGGTTAGTGATGAACAACTGTAAAATAACCACAGCTTCTGAAGTAAGGCTGAAATTCAAATGGACTGCCTTTTAAAATCTATTCACAGACTATCTGTGGCCGTCATTATATATATTCTAAGTCTGTGCATCTCTACATAACCATCTCTCCATTCCTCTCATTATTTTCATCAAACGATCCTAACTTGACATGGTGTATGAAAAATAATTACAAATATGTCCTTCTTCATAGAGAGTGAATTAAGATAATAACGTAAAATACTGCACTTCAGCTACTGGCTTTTGGGATGCCTCACTATAGCAGTAGAAATGACTCCATGGTCCTCATGTTGACCTTGTTTGGTCTTGGATTTTGTTGCAAGCAATGTCATCATGACAATTTCCCTGCTTGATTTGGGGCCGGCTCATGAAATTTCCATTCAGCGTTACGGTTATTACTGAAAAATACACAGGAGGGTTTTTAATGGTTGTGGTCCGGATTCTTCATTCTGGTTCAGGAAACATTTATTAGTGTAGATTATTGTTTATTGTAATCTGACTGTGTAGTGCTAACCTGAGCCTGGTAGTATTAGACAAATGACACTTAATTCTCGAAATACGGCAAGAAATACATTTCTGGTATTAGTGTAAAAAGAAAAAGAGATGCTTAATCCTCTGCCAATGAACAGACGCATGATGTTTTGCTGACACGTCTCTTGCTGTAGCCTTATTTGTTTACCATCATTGGAATCTGAAGGATTGGCCCAGAGCTGCTGAAGTGGACGTTCAGAGTTTGGGTGTGGAGGACCCTTTGGTTGCTGGTGGAGTGTTTGCAGTGGACGTTTCATTCCGGCTGCGTGGAGGTGGGCACTGCTGAACCCTCATATCTCCTGTTCCACCAGGACCTGGACAGAGGCCGGAGGTCAGTGCCCCGTCCTGCCGATCCCGCCTCCATTGCCCCCCTCACCTGTGCCTTTTTCACCATGGTGATGCGTGGAAAAGCCAATAAAATTGCAAATTTCCCTGTATTTTCACAATATCCTAAATAAACAGGAGCCGAGCACACATTCCCTTTCCCCGGCATCAAATATTAATCTCGGCGTGGCTGGAGGAACGGGCCGCCGCTCCCTGGGTAAACAGTGGGGAGATTGCTATTCAGCAGCTCTCATCCGCACGCCGTGCCGGAGAGCATGACAAATTCTTCTCCTAATTACAAGAAGCTCTGTGTGCTCTCCAGCACTGGAAATCCAACCCCGCGCTCACTCCTCTCCAATTCAGGATTAGGCCCTCACACTCGCCGCACGCTGATTAGGAGGAGAGCCCTGGCCCAGGTTCTGTTTATGCAAAGCAGAGGGGACTTCATTTAGAGGGGTTCATCTGATGTCAGAGAATGGAATGCTGAGCTGCTCTTGTCTTCCCTAATGTTGGAAAACAGCCTTGAAAGAACATCAAGTCTCCGGTTCTAAATGGGATAAAGAATCATTTGAATTCCTGTGGCTGAGATCCTTATCCAGGCTACCGTCTTAAAGGCATCTGCCAGAATATTGCACTCGTCACAACCTCGTTAGTTTGACGTTTCTTCTCCTGAACGTAGGAAAGGAAAATTCTGAATAGGATCTTCTCTGACCAGCATGTTTCTCCTAGACACAACTGAGCTCAGTTTAACATCAATATGAAACTTTGACCATTTTCTCTCACTTCTTAAATTCAGTTCCTGAGAAAGAGCCTTCCTCTAATCTCAGACTGATCCCAATTTAAGATCTTAAAACGCTCTTTCTTTTCTCTCACAGCTCTGGTCTTTATTTGTCTCAGATAATCAGATCTTCAGATAAACCATAAGATCCAAAAGAAACATGGTTGTCTTAAAAATGAGCCTGAAATTTTGGCCAGTGATCAAATTCAAGCCTCAATGGCCAAAGTCAGACGGATTTGAGATCCATAAGGTTCTCAAGAAAACTGAGAAGCTGATGAGAACAGCAAAAGAACTTCTATCTTAAGTTGATTTTTCTTTTGCTCCTTATTTCTCCTAAAGGGGGGACTTCAGACTTCAGTAATTTCCAAATAAGATGATTTATTTATGGTGAGACAAAAAAAAAACGAGGAACTCAGTGAAAGTTAACAGGTCTAAAGAAACTCCTCTAAACTTCTCATCCTTTGCCTCCCCTCTGCTCTCGAGCTCGCCCTTTGCCACTCTCAATTTTCACTCCCTCTTCCGTGCTGAGCAGCAGCGCCATCGTTTCCTCACACTGACATTTTCCTGGCTGTTTAGGCGCTGAATGTAATTATCGGCAGAGTAATGAGAGGCGCACGTTGATCTGGCTAGAACCAAAGAGAAAGTCTTCTCTTGCTACTCTCAAGAAAACCTCACCTCAGCCTGATTAGCAGAGGGACTCCAGGGCCGACGTGTATCTTTCAGCCAGCAGGGGCAGCAGAGTACAGAGTACTGCAATATTAAACTCCACTGTAACTCTGTTCAGGTCTAGCAGTCAGGATGTCCACAATTACAAATCAAAAACTAAATCACCAGTCAGCTAAAACAGATACTAATGAAATAGAGGGAAGGTAGATTTATGCCTGCGTTACTCCAAAGGCAAGTAAAGCACTGGCAACAGTCCAGAGTATAAACAGTGTATATACTGTATTTATGCAGCAGGAGTTTCTGGCACACACTGAGATTTGCATGTTACTCACTTAATAATTACTAAGAATACACTCAGTATTCTTTGCGATCAAATACATTTACAGAATATTCACCATTTGAGTTCCTTTATTAGCCAGAAAGTATTTTTTTATTCTTTCTGGCTAATAATGTGGATCAACATACTAGTACAGCATGTATTGATACTGCAGGATATTCTGGTCAAGTAGAAGTAAAATATCTGATTATCGAGGTCTTTTACATTTGCATGTTACTCGCCTAATATTTACACTCAATATTATTTGTGAACAAATCCATTTGAGTCCCTTTGTTCGACAGAACATTTCCTATTTTTTCATTACCTACAAAAAGTCACCCAATATAATTATAACGTGGATCACCAGACAGGTGTTAGATATTTAACACGCTATTAAGTGATGAAACAGTGAACTAGAGCATTTAAAGTTAAAGGACAGTCTAGAATTTGACTCTGCATCACCACACAACCAGTTAATAGGATGTCAGACATGCACTGTTACATATTCTTTCATCTTATAAAGGAAACTTGTTTTATGTGACATGTTTTAATTTATAGTCATTCACTCAATGACTTTCCAATGTTTAATAAGAATAAAAATCTGCATTTATGTGGTAAAAACCTGTGGTCTGCTGGTAGTGTAGATGTGGGACAATTTGGACTTGCAGAATATCGTCACTGTCATATCAAAAACCTCTGTGCTTCATGGTGTATGGATCAACAGCATGGTTATGGAACAAAATCGTGTTATGTGTCCGTCTGCTGTAAAGTTTACTTTTCCATTTAACTACAAAAGGGACAATGTCTAAGTTTGACTGTTAATATACACACAGTTGCTAAAACACAAAGTGAAATCAATTTTGTCTTATTGGTAAGTAAACAGAGCTCCAGAAATGTACTGCACATTAACAGTTGTATACATTTGTTGCCTGTTATTTGAAACTGCTATCTAAATTCCCCTGTTTCATTATCTGCAGTTTGTAATCTATCTCACTTTCCCAAACCTGGAGCGAAAAGAAGAAAGAGCTGGCATCGTGCAAGGGTGCTTCCTCTAATCTCACACATCCCACTCTCTCTCACAATGTTCAGGCTACACACACAGTCATTTAGTGCACTACACTACTCTTGTAGGTAATTGGATCTCTTGACGCTCTGTGAAAGTCTGGGGTGTTTATTGAAACAGCTGGATCAGATATTGCCCCCTATGGCTCAATATCCTGTGTGGCTCTTCTCCAGGTGTCTCCTGGGTTGCTGTTGTAAAATGTCCTGGTTTTCTATATAACATGATTTTTCTCAATTTTCTAGTGTTTCTAATGTTTTTTTTAATGTTTTTTTTTTCAAAATGCATGTTTCTAAGATATAGTTATTAGGCACATGGGCCATTGAGACACTAATACAATCCTAATGCAGCTACACAGCGTCCTCAGGCAGTTGTGCGGTATTTTGTGTCTTATTATAAGACATGATAAAGAGCAGCTTATAACTTACCTGGCAAACTGATTCACATGCATTTGAATTGTATGGGAAGTATGTGAATTCAGGGAGTTTTACATTCACTACACATTCATTTTAAAAAAATTCAACTGTGGTCTACTTTTTATTATTAAGGCTTGAAGAATGCTTTAGAAAGTTGATTGCTTATGTCTGCAAATATCCTTAAGGAGGAAATTTCGCTGGTTTTATTACCATATTGCAATAAAACTTCTCCAGAGTAATGTTTCAGAACGTTGCAGAAACATACTTTCTGTTTCTTTAAGGACCAAGAATTTTTGTGATTAAAGCCCACTATGACTACACTCTAGAAGACCACTGCTAGACACCGCTCCTCTAGCAAAACCAAGCTCATCTGTGCTATATCACAATAATTGGTTCCGCACCAGATTTGGGATCTGAATTTAGTGGCTCTTCATATTTGAAAATACACTTAGAAATTTATTTTGGACAAAAATGATTGACTAATGTCTCATCAAAGTCAGGCGGAATGTGAGTTTGGCTGGATGGACCACCTGGCCTATTTAGAAGTAGGGAAAACACTGATTTCCAACAGCTTAACTGAAGCCGCTGTGACAAGAATACTTTTAATAGATTTTAACTCCACTTGCACTGCATGATTTAGCAGTAGAGAATAAGTGGCAATCAATGGGGTCCAAGCAGGAGGTCTGAATTGGCCCAACTAGTGAGAGATTGAATGATGTGACTCCTTCCACAGCTGAAAGAGGACTGTTTGAATTTTGTAAATGTTATGTAGATAAGTTCAATTTTGAAGACAAACCAAACCATGTCAGTGGAACAGAGAAAAACATATTGTAGCTTTCTGTAGTTACATCTTATGGCTGATTTGTTTGACATTTGATAAATAGCCTCAGTATGCCATTATGAATGAGCCTACAAAATTTCATTAAGACTGATCCTTCACACAAGCATGTATTGACTGCTGAACTTTGATTGGTCATTGCTGGTCATTTGGTTAAGGAAGCCAAATGGAGATTTAGGAAACGTGAGCAAATTTAGTCAACATTGTATGAAGATACCAAATTTTAACTTAAAAGGTTCTTGAGATATTGAAACGTTGCAGCACCTCCTTTGGATGAAATTTAACAAAATTTGGCATGCTTCCAAAGAATGTGGTAGTGATGCAGCACATCAAATGTTCTGGTTTTATAAGTTTTAAACTTTTATATCACAAGATATTGGCCAGTGAAGTGCTAGATTTTTGCATTGACGTTATTCACTAGGTGGCGCTACTCTTTTTACAACTGATGTTGTCACAAAGCAGCTTTAGAGAATCCACGTCCGAGCCCCTAGCGAGAAAGCCAAAGGTGACAGAGGCGAGGAAAAACTCCTTTAGGAGGAACCAAGTTTTAAAATGGGAACCCATCCTCTTCTGGTTGACCCGGAGAGGGAAGAAGAATAAAAGAGATGACCCTGTGGAGATAAATAACAATTAGAGGCCTCAGTGTACAGACTTAATCACTGCTGAACGGTTGGCAGTAGTGGTAGTTTTTGTTGGAGTCAGTGGAAGGAGGAACAGTTAAAGTCAGTAGTGGTAGTTTCTGTTGGACTCAGTGTAAGGAGTAACAGTTAGAGTCAGTAGAGGTAGGTTTTGTTGGAGCCTGAGTGAGTAGGAACAGTTAGAGTCAGTAGTGGTACTTTTTGTTGGAGTCAGTGGAAGTAGAAACAGTTAGAGTCAGTAGTGGTAGTTTGTGTTGGAGCCTGAGTGAGTAGGAACAGTTAGAGTCATTAGAGGTAGTTTTTGTTGGAGTCTGAGTGAGTATGAACAGTTAGAGTCAGTAGTGGTAGTTTCTGTTGGAGCCTGAGTGAGTAGGAACAGTTAGAGCCAGCAGTGGTAGTTTGTTTTGGGGTCAATGTGAGGAGGAACAGTTAAGAGTGAGTAGTGGTAGTTTGTGTTGGAATCAGTGTGAGGAGGAACAGTTAAGAGTGAGTAATGGTAGTTTGTGTTGGAGTCAGTGTGAGGAGGAACAGTTTGAGTCAGTAGTGGTAATTTATGTTGGAGTCAATGTGAGTAGGAACAGTTTGAGTCAGTAGTAGTAGTTTGTGTTGGAGTAAATGTGAGGAGTAACAGTTAGTGTCAGTAGTGGTTGTTGGAATTAGTGTGAGGAGGAACAGTTAGAGTCAATAGTTTTTGTTGAAGTCAGTGTGAAGAGGAACAGCTAGAGTCAGTAGTGGGAGTTTGTGTTGGAGTGAGTGTGAGGAGTAGTTTGCGAGCCTCCAGTACAGGGACAACAGTCTCCAGATGATGGTTTTCATGCTTGCCATTTGAACCCAAAACTAGATGCATTTCTATTCCAACCAAACCCCTTAGAATTTTACACAAAATTGATATTGGAGTTTTACTTCAGTGCAACTCTTGCTGCAGAGTTACTGACTCACTCCTCCTGACTCTAATGTGAGTGCACAGACTGGGTAACAGTCTCCAGCCCTGTCCTTCAGCTACCCCTATCAGGATGTGATGGCATGTAGATACGTGAGCTCCATCTATCAGTCATCAGAGATTTTCATTAGAGCTGGAATGATTGCGGAAGGTCGCGGGCAGAGTGGGAATGAGAGACTTCCTGTGCAGACGTTTCAATCTCGTCTTAGCTCCACCTGAGTTACAGAGGCTAATTGCCGCCTTTGTTTTTGTATGAGGAAAGCATTAATGCTTCCCTCATCACACCTTGGGAGAATAAATGAATCTATCAAAGACTAAATAGCACAGCAAATATGTATCTTGGCGAGTCATCTAGTTTTGATACGTGTCCGCTCATGCCAGATAATGGATTGGAGTGGAAGGCGGGGCAGTATGAAAGCAAATAATTGCGGACGACAAGTTTGGGTCTCGAGCCTCATCCCGTTTCCACGGTGGCGGTCCGAGAGCACCTTATTACCTCTTGTTGCTTGGTGAGTTTGCTTTTGGGATGCTGGTCTGATACTGCGTCGCTTCCCTTCCTCCCCAATTTCGCTCCCCAGTGATCAAAGCCCTCCCTCTGCTGCTCTGACAGTCTCTCGCAGGCACCCCCTGCTCTACGCGATTGTCTTACAGGCACGGCGAGGACACCCTGTGGGGGCCTTCACCCCCCACCCCTCCAAACCACTGCTGAATTACTGCGATTGGCTGCTTCTGTCACAGTGTGTGATTGCGACCTCTGGGTGACCCAGTCAGGATATATATCGGCCCAGGTTATCTACATAATGCACAGGCAGAGGGCGAGGGAAGCCGTCAGAGAGATAGAGCGAGTCCATGCGGTCTTTTTCAATAGACAATGATGCCTGTTAAATGACTAGAAAAGAATTTATATTTGGTGGTGACAGAAAGTGCTCTGTTTTGTGCAAAACACTGGTAGCCCAGAATGGAAGTCTATATCTTCCCTTTGTCAACCGTGTAAGTGTGTGTGTGTGTGTGTGTGTGTGTGTGTGTGTGTGTGTGTGTGTGTCACAGATGTGGCAAAGCTAGTGCTTTCGTCAAGGCACCCCCCAGCTCCTGCAGGCGAGTATGGAGCATCTGTATAGCTGTGGTGAATGAAGCCTAAATGACAGATAAAAGCGGCCCATTGATCATCTCCCACCGCACATGATGCTTAATCCTCCCATAATGTGTCTTCGGTAATCATCATGACGAGTCCTAGGAATGCACGCAAATAAAAAGCCGGCCTAAGAGTAAATAGATGAACGCGCGCGCCGTCTCGTTTTTTAGGAGCACGCCATTATGACACAGTACCCATTTTTTTTATGATATCGAATGATCAATTATCCAGATGGCAGGAAGGGGAAGCCTCACCCACAAATCTGCTGCCGTCCTTTTTTCTCACTCTTTTGCCTCCATAGTCATCCACAGTCTGCGCAAGGTAATAAACAGCTGTTGCCTTTTGTATTGGTTTCAGAGGCAGGTATTTGGCCATGCTGCCGCTCCCTGACCAACAACTGTGCAGCTGAGTGGCATCTGCTGTAGAGCCTGGGCTCGGGTAGGCGTGGGGGGTGAGGGGGGCTGCACTGCTGGAGAGAGTCGCTGTTAACATAAAAACATAGAGCACAGAGTATATGAAACTATGAGTCACTTGAATTAGACCGAACACACACTCTAAATAAAACAATACAGGCTAAAGATTTCAATTTTACTTGTGGAATCGCAGCCTGCACAAACTTAACACAATTTAATTTAGCCATATGATCAATTTAACCAAAATATGACAAAGGAAAGACGACTTTTGCTTTTACAAATTCTTGTTAAAGTTGGAATCTTGGGTTTTTGCTAGCCATGGATCAAAATGAACTAAAAAAAACCCTGAAAATACCCTTTTGACCTTTTTTAAGCCGAATAGGGAAAAAGATTTTTTTTCACCAATAAAACAGAAAAATTAGAAAAAGAAAATTAGAAATACATGATTAAAAAACAGAAACATTTAAACAGTTTGAGCAGCAACAGATCAATGGTGAAAATATCGGCCACGTGAAACTAATTCAGGGTTTCTAGGAGAGAGAGAAAACAAGTAAGTTTTCATGCCCAGTGTCAGAAGTGAGTTCAGTGCTCAAGAGCTTCACTGCTACAGTTCTGAGACTGCTTGAACCCATGACCTCTTGCTTGTAATGCAGAATACAGCAAAACACCTGAAACAGATATCAAGGCACTGTTAGGATGCCATACCACTTGTAGCCACAGTTTTAGAAACTATGCAAAAAATCTGACATGTCAGATGCAAAGTGCAAAACATAACTAAAAAAAGAAAGGAACTGACCAAGCATTCTCTGTTGTTGAGGGCAGTAGGTTTTGTAGCCCATACTGTGATTGACTAATGCAGTCATTTGATTTTATGGAAACTGTTATTTATTGTTTTTTTCAGTTTTGGTCAAGAATTTTCATTTTGGATCACCAATTTATAGTTAACAGTATCTGATGTGTTTCCCCACTGAAAATGGAAGTAATCTAAGTCATTCGGAATGAAAATAATTTGAAACAAAAGTGCTTTGTTTTTGTTTTGCTTTGTTTTAAACCTTACACAGGTAGTTTCTGACTTGAATTTTGAATGTCAGCTCGAATTGTTATTATCTGGACTGGACATCAGTAAGGAAACAACTCTCCTGCTGTGCTTATTGTATGTTTATTTTATTCTTTTTGGTTTTATTTCATTTGTTTGTTTATCTTTTGCCTTTTAAATCCCAGTGGAGGATGAGGGCACGTATTTCAGATCGGCTCCTCCTTTAAAGCATAATGTGTGTGTCATTTTGCGAGGAAAATGGTGCATTTGGGGAAGCAGGTTGTGAAAATGGCACCTGATATGACCTCCATTTTAGAGAATGGTAGTGGGATAATGGAAACCCCGGGAGGTAAAGAGTGCTGCCTGCACCCCTGCCCTGCGAGCAGACCCCAGGCCAGGCATTAGAGAGGATGAATGACAATGTAGGGAGGCTCAGTCGCTGCATCTGTGTCTGCGTGTATGTTGGGGAAGTGTGAAATGATTTGAAGTTTCCTTGTGCGCGTGCAAATTCTGATTAATGCTGAATATTCGTCTTTTTATCTCGCCCCTTTTGCTTATTCTGACAAATAATGACACCTAAAATCCAGCGTGGCCCGCTGGCCCCGCCTGAGAATGAGCAGTGTGTGTAATCTGTGTGTAGAAATAATAACATTTTGGCGCTAGTCCCTGTTTAATCATATTTGTTTGCCCGTGGCTCTTTTTGCAGCTTGTGTGCTGATCTCCGGGAGTTCAGGGCATGGATTCATTTCCAAAAACTGGCTTTTAAGTGTCGCCATGGCGAACCCCCTGCTGTGGTAAGCCATCAGCTATATTTGTTGATTTGTATGTCTCTCCCTCCCTCTCAGGCTCGTGAAGGGGAAGCGAGCCCACTCGTGGGTGACCATTAGAGGCAGATAATCTGCGGTGATTAGATAGGTTTTTATGTGGCGGCGCAGGCCCAGGCTTGGAGAGTCGAGAGAGAGAGAGCTTTTCAGAGCAGAAGAATAGAGCGAGCCGCTCCAGCAGCCTCTCCATGCTGCTTCTGCCTTTTATAGCGGACAGCTGTCTATTCACACGGGCCTGCCAATTAAGCACATTCAGCGGGGTGCTGGAGAGACGCCCAGCCAGAGGTACGCAAAGGCCTGATCATCTTCTCTTCACTCTCTCATCTCATCTCCTGTCATAATCTCTCTTTTCCCTCACCTCTCAGCCCCCCCTTCAGACATCAGCGCCACTCTTTACCTGCTGCTGGTGTGAAAATCACTGCACGAGGGTTTCCTCTGTCAGTGGTGTCCTTGCTGTATGAGTTTTGCTTCTCAGTGGGGAAAAAAAATGACCACACAGCATTTCAGCATTTCCACCGTTATCACTTTAACCCTCACAGTTATTGATGGCGATAACAAAAGCATGATGTCATATGATATTGATTATTTCTCATTGGTAGATCACATGAAATTATGTTGAAAGAGCAGATTCCAAACTTTCAGTCCATACCATGTTTATGTTTGTAAGTTGAAGATAAGTTGTAATTTGTAATTTGAATTGAATGAGAACTTACTGTTATGTGTGAAATTGTGTTTTGTAGACAGGAATTTTGTGTTTGTATTTGAGTCTATATTTAATGTATGGAAGCTATGTTTTCAAGCCAAATAATTTGTATCCTAAACTACAACACAGTTCAGGTTATAAGTGATATTAATTGATATATGGTAAAATGTTAAAAATGTAAGCCAACTGTAGCTGGTTTAGTTTAGGAATCCATATCACCTCGCCTCAGATCTCAAAAATTGCGTCGCTTTTCATGTTGCTATTGAAACTAAAATAGCGGAGGTCAGTCAAACTTAAAATCACACATGTGCACTTTAAATTATCGAACAAGAAAATGCTAAGTGCAAAAATTGAATTGACTCGATGAATCATGTAAAATATTTATGTCTAGCGGTGATTTCTGGCGAGAATGCAAACACCAGGAGCTCACTGTGTCAAACCTCCTTGATGTGGTGAATTCTGGCAATGTATGAATAACATTATAATACTAATTTATTAGTGTTACATCCTTATGTTCTTTCAAAAGCTATATTTGAATGAGAGGCTACATTTGCTGCTTCTACAGCAACATATAGTGCACAAGCAGAAACTATTATACAGAGTTGCTGCGCACTGGATATTTTTTAAACTGCAATAATGAAAAACCTTATAGTTGCATTCTTTTTAAGAGTGTTTTTGGGAGTGAGTATATTTGCTATTTGGAAGTATCAGCAAATAATCAAACCATTTTTAAAACGCTATCCCTGCAAGCCCTACATTTTTAACATTGCTTTAGCAGTCTGCAAGTGCAGACACAACCCCGTTAGAGAATAAGCCAAATATAATTGTAATGAATTGCGTAATTTACTCTGTTATTAAATATTTGATAAGTTGTAATTTGAATAGTATAGTAAACCGAAAGTAATGACCCTCAGCTTCGAAGGGTTAAATGCATTGTGCTGTACTCAGCCAGACTTTGTCAGGGTTAAGTGGGAAAGTCCAGTATCCGCGACCTCATAAACAGATCAGAGGTTCATCTGTACCTGACTTTGGTTACAAATTTGGTTACATTTTTATCTCAGAGCCTCTGATACCACATGGACACACACTCATTTGCACTCAGAGGGCTGTAATAGCAGCCAGTGGAATAGCCATTAATACTCTGAGTGGCATAACCACCGTGGGCTGGGTGGTTAGTAATGGATGCTGTGACCAGTAATTAGGGTACAAGCTGGTGTTAAAGTGTCGAGACTTTGGGAAACCGATTTGTGGAATAATTAGTCTCCAGCAGTTTATTGATAGCACTTTCATACTTTTCAATGTGTTCCTTCTGGCCCCTCGGCCCACATTAGCGACCCTCTGGGTCTCCCCAAACAGTCATCCCCATCTAATTAATTGAAATTAGGGCAGATCAAATGCATTTCAAGTTTCTCATATTGAAATTACCTGGGGGAATGAATTTCCAATTTAGAACTTGGGATTTCTGTCTTGTTAAATGGTGCTAAACGATGGTCTTAATATGCACATAGCAGCAATGCAATAGAGTAATGGCTGCTAATCTCAGGACATTGTTCTTGTTTATGCCTCTCCATTTACAGGACTTAGCTTTGTGCTTTGTGTTCAGTAAGAGACCTTTCACACCGCCTTTTAGGAGCCAAGAATATAAATAACAAATAAAAATGAACTAATACAATGGGTAATATATTCCCCAAAATTAGAATATGTAAACAATACATTTAAATTGAATGGGAAAAAGTCACACATTTTCAGCTAGCCAAACTCAAACCACCAAAAAAATGTAAAGATTTCTTTTGAAAAAATCACCTGTTTTAGGGCTTTATGGGTGTTTCCTATTAGGCAGATGTTTTGTTTGTGACAGTTTGGCAGCTGGCCAGCATGAGCCTAAAAAATTCTAAATATATCACTGAAAGGATTGCCATAACCTGGTAGTTGAAAGCTCATTGACAGACCAACTAGGCAGACTCTGAATTCCAGTTTTACTTCACAAATTTACACCAAAATTGAAGAACATGCCAACTTTACTCTGATTTACATCGTCAATACAGACGTTTCTAAATTACTTGCATTTTAACTATTTGAGTTTCATCAATATCATATAATAATATAATAATTTAATATACAGCTTCTAAATGGACTTTACACCTGCAGGTCGAAGACGAGCCCAGTTTCTTAAAGCACTCAAACTCAGTAATTATTTTCTGCTACAATGTTTGGAGTGAAAACTGCTGCAAGATGGAGGAGTGTGCATCTCTTTCTCTTATAAGATACGCATCTAGGAGCTTGGATCTCGCTGCCGCTCTCAGTGCTGCACTTTTTTCTTTTTTGCGAAGAGGGTCATCATCTAAAATACAAAACAATGATTGTATATTACTGTTTTTGTTTGCCATGACACTTGAGAGCTTTTCTTTCACTTTTCTATTATGTATAAATCTTAATCTGCCTATACCTCATTCTGTATAAAGAGCTAACTATGCTTGTCTGGATCTCTCTGAGCCTGACCTGTCTGAACTGGATGGCCCTGGCTGTCTGTTTCCTCTGTCTTAGCAATAAGTGTGATTGCATCGGCAATCTGTTCTTCTACTGTTCTTCCTAAGTTTTATTTTTATTATTATTCTTTTTATGCCTCTTCTCTTCCTACAGTTTTTGAAATATGGGCATGGTTCCAACGTGAAAACGTCCGTTAATATCCCCTGCAGCGTGCATGCGTATTTTTGATTTGTTGATCAGAGGCCAAGTATTGATTGTTTAAAAAAATTGATTTTTGTGGTCGAGTCAGCTCTGTAATATATGGAGAGAGAGAGGACGGTCGAGTCACCTTTGTGTTGGAGAGAGAGTCAATGATGTCAAGGATAAGGAAGACAGAAAAAGACAAAATGCGATAAAACACAAACACAGAGCAAAGCACATAGCAGACTCAAAAACAGACTTCAAGACACTAAAGGTAAGGTCAGTTATAAAAAAAAAACCAGACGTGTACCTGTTTGTTGTGGTTTAATTAAAAGTAATCAGCCCATGTATGTGGCTACATGCATGTTCAGCCATCCTTAACCTTAACCATAACTGGCTTGGCAAGAGCTGGCAAGTTCAGTGGCTGGTAGAGCACCAGCCACTGAATCAGAAGGAATTTTTTTTTTTTTTTTTTTAACACAAACAGTGTTTGGTGTCTCCAAACACTGGTTTTGTAGCATCAATGCAATCACACTTCGCATTTTCTCGCAGAAATACATCTACTTAACATATAAAATCACAGCTATGATCAACAATCATACACGTTTACCATTAATAACAGGTACTGATGAAAATATGTTCAGAAGCAAGCTGCTAGAATGCACTGTAATCATTTATTTAGTGCTGAGTGAATGGGGGTCACCTTGTTATGCAGCTTCATGATTGAGAATATCTGCTCAGTGTCACGGTCACTCAGGAATGGTAAAGTTTTGAAGCGAGGGTCTGCAGTCTTGGAGGTGCGTTCCATTTCTCAAAGTCAGTGAACCTTCATCCCAATAACGAATGAGGTACTTTTATTGGATGCCTTGAAGTATTGCTTTGAAGGGGCAATAATTATAATAATTACTGAGTGAACTGTTTATCCTCACCCACGATAGTGGTCAGATGTCTTCAGCATTGCAGATTCTCACTAAGAGTGTCCAATTCTGATTTTTACAAAAAAGTGTTTGAGCTGTTCCATCAGGTGGACACACTTTGAAAGAGCTTTTGTGTGTTCCTGCTGTTTCTCCTGTAGGATTTCAAGCAAGATTCAAGAGATTCAAGAATCTTTGTCACATTTATACAATTACACAAGTACAACTTGTAGTGAAATGTGCCCCCAAAATGTCTGTAAGACTGCAATATAGTTACAATAAATTAAAGAGAAAATGAAAGGCTAGAACTAAGTAACAAATGTATGTAGAAAAAAATACATTCAAACAAACAAATTACCATTACAAGTGTAAACAAGTGTAAACAAACATTTGCAAGTGTAAAGACCTGAAGTGTGCAAATGTAACTGAATAGAGCATGTACTGTAAAGTGCAGTGTGCTGGTTGCTGTTGATGTGTATAGACATAAATACCAGATGGCAAGTGAGACACAATGAGGCAGAGAATTCAGCTGTGTTTTAACGGTTTAAAGCTGTGATGAAGCTCCCCTTATGTTGTGATACACAAACCCAACCACCCTCCTCACTCTTTCCAGCAGTGTTCATTTGGAAAAAAAAAACTTTCTGTGAGATCACCTTTAATGTGTGAGGAGAGAACACAAGGTGAGGGGTCGTCTCTGCTTCCACTCACTCTGCAGGCATGTTTCATTATCAGTTCCCAGTTGTGGTTTTTTAACAGCAACATTCGAGTCAACCCATGCTTCTTTCTTTGCTTTTTTTAATATTCTCGACTCCTTAACTCGAAGCCTGGAGATGTGGTGGACTGTAATCGTCGCCTAAGAATCTCTTTTTCTTTACTTACTTTGTTCCTTACTTTGATATACAACTCAATGCATTTGTCGGTGAAATGCTGCCTACCTGATTTTAACATATTTACTTTTTCATGAAAGCCATCACTCTCAGCCACACTGTAAGGCTGTATGCCCATAGCAGTGAAGTGGGCTATTGATGCTGTGACTGCCTTAGACCTTGCCAGGTTGGAAAAAAGTGTTTATTTGTGCTTTTTGCTGGCGTCAAGAAGTATCCACTGATCAGCCACCTTCTGAAGTCTTGTGGAGTCCATGCCTTGTTGAGTCAGAGCTGTTCTGGCAGCATAAGGGGGGCCTACTCAGTAGTAAGCGGGTGGTTCTAATGTTAAGGCTGAACTGTGTATGAATTTGATGGAAGCTGGAGGACTGTCACTGACTTTGCAAGGACTGCTGTGGCTGTTCTAGGCTTGGTTATGAAGCAGTTCTAGCACTTCTAGGTTCTGGTTATGAAAAAAAAATGAATTGATATACAGCCTTTAAGGAGGTTCTTAATTCCTTAAAGGCTGTTTATCAATTAATTAACTGAATTCTCACACATCTCATTCACAACAATTCTTCTTTATACAGTTTTTCATTTAAATAGTCCAAAAGTCCACCAAAATGGCAATACCAAAACCCATATGGCAAAACCCATAAACTGATGCTTATCCCATTGTTTCAAAGAGTGCTGAGAACAGCTGTCCTGCTACTCTTCCAATAGCTTTGAAGTTCACCTTTGATTTCAGTGTAGCTTTCTAATTTTCAACGATGTTCATTTTGCATTTGCTATTGATATTTTCTTTGTGGCCTATAAGCACAACCTGTGTTTTTTTGTCCTGGTGACCTCTCTCTGGTTGATCTTCAGCTGGATCCATGTGCCCTGGAGCTGCTTATTCACCATACTGGGTCACTTGATGTCTGTTCTCTGATCTGCGGTTCCCCTGCTGTTTCAGAGCTTTGTGGAAGGCTGGCTGACTTTGGTGTTCGATTGGTGCCTTGTTCAAACTATTCTAGTCTTAAGGGACCGCTCTTTAGGGAGAACCACTCCGTATGTCCACCCTAAAAAGTCAATCTTTTCCTCTTGTGTCTTGATTATGAAGCCTTATTGGCATTTACATCTGTATTAATCGGGCCACGCATGACCTCGCGTGTGTCCGGCTGGGGCTGGCCCGGCAGATTGATTAACAAAGGCTGCCGCTTCACGCTTGTCACTGCGAGCTTGGGCAGGGGGGCATCAGGGGCCCCAGCCTGTCGGGACCCTGAGGGACTGCGGGCCTTTGGTGGAGCTCTGGACTCCAGACCATTCTGTAGCCCTGCACAGACCCCGCTACAGGGACAGGATTAACCCTGCAGAATCACAATAGACGCACATGTCCCCTCAGCCAGGGCCGGCCCATTCAGACCTGCCTTACTTACACCCTAATAAGGATTAGGCTTAATGAACTGGAAGGAGTTAACAATAAATGAAGAAGTCCTTTAAGCGGGCTCTAATTCCATTTTGTGTCGTGTCGCCTTTCTCTCCCCCCAATTCTCTCCCGCTTCTATTTGAACACAAGGTGTAATCCTCTTGAATATCAAAGGTGGGAAGGGAGTATGAATTTAGTCTTCACTCTCCCCTGCTCCTGGACACGCCATCTGCCACAGCAATGCTCGGCTTCCATTCACCGCCTCAGCGCTCCTGCCCTTATTTTATGTTTCTTGTTTGAGGACCTGCTCTCAAACATGATGACTAAAGACTTTCATCGTGCATTTGTAACAATAACGAATTTATAATGTGTAAAGAATAAAATTCTTAAAAAAAGAAATCACATTCACAATCCTTCAAAAGACAAAAGTAAAATGTTCTTAACTTACATAATAGAAGCTGTTGTTTTCAAATGAAGTAAGCTACAAAGTTTTGATATTATAGCAATAATCAGTTTTATTTTTGCATTACATGCAGTACTGTGCAAAATTCTAATTTCTTCATATTTTGCTTTCAAAGATTCAAACTTTCTTGTATTTTTTATGTAGTCTTGAGGACCAGTTCTCCAGGCTTCCTGAAGGACTTTCAAAGACTCTCATTTTCAGTCCAGTCCCTGAACCTGACCAGTTTCAGAG
>JBBPCZ010000001.1:13886903-13898471 GCA_037974445.1 Brycinus macrolepidotus
TGATCAGGCGGTGATCAGTATACTGGTGGTGCTGAATGCTGAGTGGTTGGAACACCTTTATCTAGGCACCTTGTATTATTTAGACACTTTACAGCCTGTCACAGTAAAACATTTGTTCCCATTTTTTTTCATTTAATCTACTCAATATGCCAAAGATAAGACAGTTTTACAGGAATAAAATAATACTTTTGCACCAACAAGGTGATCCAAAGCAAAATATGAAGAAATGAGGGTAGGTTCAAGACTGCTCAGTACTGAATGTGCTTTTACTGAGATGTTATGGTACTTCACTGGAATTATGTGTTTTTTGGTAGGTTCAAATATTGTGCAAAATATAATTGGAGGGTTAACTAATGACATGATCAGACCCATAGTATTGGCATTGTAACAGCAGTGTGTTAAGGTATTTTGTTTACCGAGTCCTAGAGCCCTGTTTTACTAGAGAGGCTAAGAGTAGGGCTGCACACACACACACAAAAAAAAAACATTTAAATCAGGATTTTGATTTATTACTCTGTGCAATTCAATTCAAGAACAATGCCAATTCTTAAGACTGGTAGTTGGGATCACTTAAAACTACAGGTTTGCTGTAAGCTGCATTTCAGTTTTGCCTCATGTGTAGAGTAGAGCATCAGTAGACTAGGATGGTTAAAGACGTTCACTTCATTACGAGATATAAAGTTTAGAAATCAATGAAGTGTTGAGAACTATTGCATATGTACCACCCTAACATTTGGATGTTGAAAGTTTGCCACACATACACACACACACACACACACACACACACACACACACACACACACACGCGCGCACACACACACACACATTCTTTAAGGCTGTAAGACTTTCTACAGACCACAGCTGAAGTTTAGTTCAAGCTGTTATCTCTTTGGTCTGTTTATACATAAGATTTTTGTAATGATTTCTTTATTTAATACTTGTATGTATTGGCTTACGTGTTTGTAATCATGTTCGTACTGATCTCTGTGCTGCTTTTATACTTGCAAAAATGTAGTAAACAATATACATATTTCTTACAAAACTCAGCCACGGTGCGTTAGGAAAGTCGTCAAGGTGGACCTCCCTACTCTTTTTACTTTTGCACACTACCAGGCAAAGGTTTTTGCACACCACTTACCACTTATCCGTTTATTTCATAAACTGCAGATTTTTATTCTTGTTAAACACTAGAAAGTAATTGAGTGAACAACTGTGAATGGAAATATGTCAAATAAAACAAGTTTTACTTTATAAGATGAAAAGAATATGTAACAGTGCAGGTCTGACATCCTATTAACTGGTTGTGTGGTGATGCAGAGTCAAATTCTTGACTGTCCTTTAACTTTAAATGGACTAGTTAACCATTGGCAATAGCTAGTTAAGTATCTAATGGCACCCAGATGGTGAACATACTGTAAATGTATTTGTTAGCAAAGAATGTTGAGTGTATTTTTAGTAAATATTAAGTGAGTAACATATACTTGTCAGAAATCTCAGTGTATAGTGTATTTGGAGATTATTACATTGGTCGTTTGGGGATAAACTTTGGCTTGTGCAGAAAGAAACAGACTGACATAGAAGTGACATGGAATGGATGAAGTGACAGAGAAAAAGAGTGGAATGGTCACTCTGGTTGACCGTTATTCTCTTCCCTCCCCCTCCTCCTCCCCTCCCCCTCCCCCTCCCACCAGGCCTTAATGACACTGACGTCTTGCTGCAAACTCTCTTCAAAGCAGAGTTCAGCCGGGGGCTCGGCCGTCAGCGCTTTAGTGAGGTATCAGAAGTCATGGTGGAGGCTGATGTTGGGCCCTTGGCTGCGTTTGCCGTGAGATCAGAGCAGGTCAGGGTCCAGCGAGCCTCTCACTGCTCCCTCAGCCATTCGGAACACGAGGGCCACTTTTTTACGGCTGTTGTGGTGTCACTTCATAAGTGCCTGCAATTCAAAGGCAATTACGTATGAACTAACACGGGGGTCTCAACTGATGGCAGATAAGGCCAAACTAAGTTCACCCCCTGTCTCACACTCTCACTGGCACACACGCTGACCCCCCCCACTCGCTGAGGTCAGGATAATCACTCTCTGCACTAACGCTGATGGCTCTGGCTGAGCTCTGTGCTGATTGGATTGAGGGAAATGGAACGGTCAGATCTTTGTGCTCCTTCTCTTAAGAGTCAGGCTCTGGCAGTGAACCTGACGCTGGAAAACATCGGTCACTGAACGGCCGCTGATCCTGAGCTGCTCATCCTCGCTTTTACTTACAGTTATTTTAGAGCTTCTGGAGGAAGCATTCGGATAGTTCTTTTGGTTCTTTTGGTTCACGCTACCCAGTACCCCCCACGCCCAGGCTCGTGGTGCAGGATGGTTGGGTTGGTGTTGGAGGCCCAGCAGGAGGAAGCTGCTGGAGATCACACTGAAGGTGTCGCTGAAAGGCAGGCCTGGCGTCATCACTGGCCAGATCAGACACCAACATCACCTCTTCACCCACCCCAGGACCAGTCACAGCAAGAAGGGTGTGATACAAACTTACCAAGCACAGCGAGGGAAAAAACAAAAATATAGTATACTGGGCCTGGTGTCCTGTTTTAGGATTGGTGCAAATGGCCTGGTTTAAAAAAAAAAAAAAAAGGCTGAGAAAACTGTTTTTTTGTAAGAGGATTAAGAATAACGACGAGACTTAGGAGATCCGGCTTTCCCTTATGCACCAAGGGCTCATCTGGTGCTCAGCACAGACAAAACATCAATTACTGATTTGTCAATGCTGGACATGCTCTCCAAATGTTCTTTGTTTCCAAATCAGTCATTTGGAAGTATTGGCCTTTTTTCAGTCCCTGGATAGTTATTTTATATTATATAAATCAAAGACTATGGCTGAATAAGGTATTCAAATGAACGCTTGTCTGCAAATGGTTTGATAGCAGTGACAAAAGCAATAGTTCTGAGGAAGGACGTGCTGAAACGGGGAAACATCCAAAGATTACTTTCTGCGTGTTTAAGTCCCGGCCCATGTCCGCAGAGGCAGCGGTGATGTCAGAGGTAGCCGGAGCACTAATTTCTCGGATGTCTCAGAGGGGAAGGCTCTGAATCAATCCCAGCTGTCAGCGGCGTTGACGCAGGTGCGTGGACACGGTGCTGGCGGCTGGGGGGCGCATTTACATTTATATGTATATGTAGATGTGTACGCCGTGTTCTGGGGCGACATGTAAAGACGTTGACACAGTAATCACAGGGTTTGAGGATGCCTTCTGTCCGGCGGCGTGACGGGCAGAGCGAGCCGGACGTGGGGAAACAGGCGTCCCTCAGATAACTACCTGCGCAGCCCGTCACTCCTCTGACAACACACAATATTATGCTAATAGGAGTCTGCGTGACGGCGGCCTGTAGCCCAGTGTCACCAAAACACACCCTGCTGAC
The DNA here is from genome assembly GCA_037974445.1 of Brycinus macrolepidotus. Taxonomy (NCBI): domain Eukaryota; kingdom Metazoa; phylum Chordata; class Actinopteri; order Characiformes; family Alestidae; genus Brycinus; species Brycinus macrolepidotus. Next base: position 13,890,316 of record JBBPCZ010000001.1, read on the forward strand.
TGCTGATCAACCCGCGCCTGCTTCTGTCCTCTCTCCTGTCTCTTTTTCTCTTTCTTTCTTTTTTCTTTCTGTCATGCTTTCTTTCTTTCTTTTTTCTCTTTCTTTCTTTCTTTCTCTTTCTTTTCTTTTCTTTCTTTCTTTCTTTCTTTTTTTCTTTCTTTCTCTCTTATTTTCTTCTTCTAGTTTACTCTTCACTTTCTCAACACCTGATTTTCCCCTGCTCTGCATCCCAACGTTTTTTTCCCCTTTACTTTTCAACAAAGCACAGTGTGTGTTCATCTTCTTACTATTCTTTTGCCAACATTTCATTTGAAGAGGATCGCCTTAGAGACCTTATGACTCATGCACAAATATGTTATACAGTGGATTCAGTGCATGTATTTGTAATTTGTATGTTTTTAAATTTGATGAAGTTATTGTCCTGTTTTCAGTTGTGTTTTTGCAAACAGACAAAAATCTGCTGCTATCTGTTGATAGAGAATGTGTAATTAATTGATATAACACTGTAATTAAACACATAATTACATCATTACAGTTAAGTAGAATGGCAGAATGACAAAAATGACTCTTAAACTGCTAAGGGTTAAGCCCAGCTACCCAGTCGTTGTGACCCGGCACCCATGCTACGACCTGTATTTGTTTTCAGTGGGCTGCGTGTCTCTCTTTGCGCCTCTGAGGGTTTTTCCTCACCTCAGAGTGTCTAAGCCTGGACAGATGGGTGATTATGACAGCTGCTCACTCTAGACCCTCCTCAACAGTGTCAACACCCCACATCTCACCTCTGACTCTGAGAAGACACTTGCCTTCAAAACACACTAAAACTAAACAAGCTAAAGCTACACTACCAGTCACACTGAGATTTTCTACGTTTGCATGTTACTCACTTCATATTTACTGAAAATACACTCAATATTCTTTCCTTACAAATAAATTTACAGCGTGTACACCATTTGAGTTCCTTTATTAACCAGAAAATGTCATATTTTTTTTTTATTTATCATTACTGACCAACAAAAAGCCACCTAATGTAATTATAATTATAATTATAATATGGATCACCAGACAACTGTTAGATATTTATCAAGCTATTAAGTGATGAAACAGTTAACTACTGCATTTAAAGTTAAAGGACAGTTTAGAATTTGACTCTGCATCACCACACAACCAGTTAATAGGATGTCAGACATGAACTGTTACAGATTCTTTCATCTTATTCTGAGGTGTGCAAAAGCTTTTGACTGTCATTAAAAAATCATGCACTCTCATTCCAAAAAGCGCTACACATGTAAATATGATAAATAAGCCTGTATAATGATTTATATAGCCAGGTGGTATAAGGTATTTTGTGTGTCATATAACAAGCTAAAGGTAACATGAAATGCACACTGCAAAAACTGAAATCTTTACAAGCCAGAAAATCTTGAAAAGAAATGACAGATCTTGCTTTGTTTTTATTTTATTTGAAAAACAACTGACTTCACTACGTAATATAAAAAATCTAGCTTTGGAAACGTTTTCTTGTTTCAAGAATTGTTCACACTATATTAGCAGATAATTTTGCTTAGCTCTAGTACCTCTTTTCTTGTCTTGTTTTTATTTAACTTCTTATTTACAAAGATTTTTTGCAGTGCAGGCTCTTCTCTGACTTCTAGCAGGTCCAAGATCCTCAAACGAATGGTAAATAAGCATAAACGCGTTGAATTTGTAATGCGAAGTGATCTGTCTATGCTCTGGAAAGGGATTGAGCGGCTTGGCCTTTCTGTGAGTGACTGTATGAGGACTAGTGATGTGGGAACCAGTTGCAGGTCGTTCTGCTCTCCGTCGTGTCCAAGAGTTTGAACGGTGCGTCCAGACGGACACTCGCGATTACATCCTTCCCCAGAGCAGAAGCAGAGAGGCAGAAATGTCTTTCCTTCATTTATATTATCACATTTGCCCTTCCTCATCCTCCCTGGCCAGACTAAAGACCATTTAAGGCACACTTATTAAACATAATCTAGTGAAGTTATTAAAACAAGCCAGCTTACAGAGATCCCTGCCACAATTCAATTACCTGTGTTGCTGGAGGGAGAGCTGGGGAGAGAAAATGACAAGTCTTCCGTTTTTATAGAGCAAGCGAGGAGCATCGTTACCGTGGCTTCAATTAACACAATGGGGACAGGGCGGTAATGAGCTCAGGGAGGATTTGACAAAGTAAAGTTGCGGTTCATGGCTGTCTGCCTGCCAGCGCCGAGGCCACTTTTAGGGGCACGCTGATCTCTCACTGCCACTTTCCGAGTTGCCATGGCTTTACTGCTGATTTTTCCTCATCCCACCGCACATCATTATGTCTTAGCAAAGCCTCCGATCAGTCTGCGCTGTGTTTCGGACTAAACAGTCTCAGAAATCACATTTGAAGTGCATTTGCAGCACAACATCAACAGCACATATTACATTACTGTAACATTCGCTTTACTAGATGCAAAATGCTTATACACCATTATAAATAAACATCTGAACATGGTTTCTAGCTTTACCAATGCATTGAAATTAATTGAATACACATGTCAAAAATGAAATATTAAAGTAATTCTGTTGAATATATCTCATATATTTTTATTTTAGTTTAAGTTACTTATGAATCTTATTTTCATAATGCTTAATGACTGCATTTATAACACATTGTATGGTATGCACAGTATCTTATACCTTATCAGCTTGTGTGAATACTCGTAATTAGTTATAATTATATACATAACACTTCATAGAGCAAAATGTTTAGTTAGATTTCATAACACGTTATAACATCTGTTCATAAGAACACTGCAGATGCTGATGTATTGGACCACAGTGCATTATGCCAGATCATTGCAGACTTTCAGTGAAGTGAGAGTGTTTTTAAATTAGATTTAATACATAAATACAGCAGTAAGAGTTCGAAGTGCACTAGAGAAGATATGACACATGACAAATCAATTGAACTGATTTGGATATATTGATGGGTCTGCAATAAAACAGAAAATATACCTTAATCTTGTGGTAGAGTGTTATAGTTCATTCTAACATCAGTGTTCTTTCAATATATATATATATATATTGTAATGTTTTTTATACACACACACACACACACACACACATACACACACACACACACACACACATATATATATATATATATATATATATCATGCATTAAATGCATTAAACACTCAGGATAAGTCATTCATTTGAAGGGGTACCTTTCTTTTCTTGCATATGATGCATATTAGCATGTCATTGACAATACTGCACACTTCCCAAATAACAAACATAGGTAAATGAAAAGACTTTAGCTTTAAAATATGTTAATGTGGCAAGATTTTATTCCAGGTCATTTTGGACCATTTCTATTGATCATGAAATGTTCACAAGAGCAGCTTTTGTTATTGAATCGTGTAAAAACAAACAAACAAACAAATAAATAAATAAAGGTTTTGATATGACAGTACATCTGTGTATGACTGCGTTTCCATTTGGAATGTGATGCTCAGTTGATTTGATGATAGCACATTTGTATGCAGATAACCTGACCTTGAACCAGAACCTCCACTCTGGAGCTTTTAGACTTTGTCTCTCTGGTCGTCCCTGTTCTCCTCGTGTGTTTTTCACCACAGGCCGCCGGTCGCTGGGTTATCGCTGAAATTAGATCACCTCTCTGTCATGTTGTCTCTCTGTTTATTGATAGTTAATTTCTCTTTTGTCTTTAATCTGCGCTGGTCTAGGTGCAGTAATCCCTTCAGATAAGTGGCAGACGGATCGTGTTGCTAAGGAGCAGTTAGCAGTGAGAGCCGGGCCCTGTTCGTAAACCTCATGTGTAAGAGAGAAAGTGGTGGGCTAGGGTCTCTCCCAGAGGAAAGGAAGATTCAGAATAAGACTTTTCTTTGTCCAGCATGTTTCTCTTAGACGTAACTGAGCTCAGTTTAACATCAGTATGAGATTTTGACCATTTTCTCACTCTTCTTAAATTCAGCTTCTGAGAAAGAGCCTTCCTCTAATCTCAGCCCGATCCCAGTTTAAGATCTTAAAATGCTCTTTCTTTTCTCTCACTGATCTCAGATCATCAGATCTGAGATACATCATAAGATCCAGGAGAAAACTTTTTTGTCTTATAAATGAACCTGAAATTTGACTTGATCAAATTCAAGTCTCGACTACCAAAGTCAGACAGTTTTGAGATCCATAAGGTTGTTAAAGAGAAAAAAACTGAGAAGCTGATGAGAGCAGCAAAAGAACTTCAGTTTATTTTTTCTTTTTCTCCTTATTTCTCCTAAAGGGGGGGCTTAGAAGTCAGATTTCAATAATCTCCAAATAAGAAGATGATTTATTTCTGATCAGACAAAGAATAGACTGTTGTCCGCTGGGCTGCCACCAGCAGGAGAGTTTAGGGAGTTTATGTAACTTTACTCAGAGGTCAAGAGCAGGTTGGGAAGGGCGTCAGAGGTCACACCTCTGGAGGCCGTTAGAGTCCCAGCAGAAGAGGTCAGACACCACAAGGCTGCTTCTGAAATACAGCACCAGAGCTGCTTTAGGCCACCCCAAACACAGACAGCTGGAAATAGAGAATATTATCTTAGCTGTCGTGATCCAGATCCTTTTCTTTGCACAGAGCTGAATAAGAATAATAATAATAAATGTTTATGTTACCAACAGGTGAATGAGGACTTGGGATGGTGATATTTTAAAAGGTTTTTTTGGAGGTTAAGCTCTTAAAAATAAAAGTGCCATAAAAGGTTTTTTGAGTTCTACAGCAGAACCACTGTAAAATAGAAAGAAAAACTTTTTGTATGTTTTTGTATAATAACGCAATGACACATGAGTTTCTTGCCAATTAATAATCATTCATCCAAACCAGTAACAATTTACTTAGTTTTAAGACTGCAAAATCAGCTTATTTACATAGAAGATGATGATTTTAGTCATTTTTATCCCTATTTTTCATAGTAATTCTAATCGTGCAAACATTTGTTTAAACTAAACATATTTATACTGGTTTGCTAAAAGAATATTTTCTGCATTTCATGAAATGATAATGCTTTTATTTACCAAGGTTGTAGAGAAGACCCTTCTAGCTCCAAGGTAAACAGAAATAACTTTGCAGAGATGTAGTGTTAATTTTAAAAGGAAATATACTTGTTCTAATTAATATGATAAACTCTGATTTTTTTATATGATGCATTATTCAATAATAAAGTGCCTGTTATTGAAGGGGACAGTAGAAAGCAGCCTTGTCCTTCTGTTCGTCTGTAGCCACAGGACTGGAGGCTTCACTCTCAGATGATACCAGCAGAACCACTTGAACACTTGGTCCCATCCATCCAGAGAGCCAGATACATGACATCATGAAAATGATGGAGCAGGCCGGCTCAGCTGTTTCTGATTGGTTAAGAGCATCTCTGTTATTTTGCCAGTGATGTCATGGGAACGTGGCTGAGCCCTGTCTCATCAGATGTTTATCAGGGGTGCAGCATGCAAAGGGAATGGGGCTTTAGGCCACGGGGTTTATCCCTGACACCTCGGGCACGCAGCCTATCCTCTCCTGGAAAAAAAAAAAGAAAAAAAATCAGCCCCAGTCTGTGATGGGAAAGCTCCTAATTCAATTAGAGGAGAATCTAGAGTGATTTCATATGCTCCACAAATGCCTTGAGATCTGATACTTAATCTTGGCAGATCCTCTGCTGTTTTAAGCCAAGACACTAAAACCCACACTACATCCAGACAAATGACTGGCTTCAGTCAAGTCCCTCCTGCAGGGGAGCTTGCTTCCATTCTTACTTTTTGGACCACTCTCTGATCTAAGTGAGGTTTCAGGGACCTTTTAGGTGTGACTTTCTTATTTGTAAAACTTTGAGGGGAGTTTTTAGGAACTTTTCTTGAATGCCATTGCCAGGACAATCTACTTTTTTTTTCAACTGAATCCAAAAGTTGAATCCAAAAGTTGGATCCAAAATGAGAAATCCATTTTTCTTGCAGATCATTTACATTTTACTGTGATTCTTGTAGATCATTTACGTTCTCCAGTTCTAACAAGTCCAAACTGCTTTTAGTTGAGTTTCCCAGGGGAAGATGTTCCTGCTCACAACAGTCTTTTTTTTGTCTGATCAGAAATAAATCTTCTTATTTGGAGATTATTGAAGTCTGACCTGTTTCTCCTACACCACCCCTTTAGAAGAAATAAGGAGCAAAAAGAGAAAATCAACTTAAGATAGAAGTTCTTTTGCTGTTCTCATCGGCTTCTCAGTTTTCTTCTCTTTAACAACCTTATGGATCTCAAAACTGTCTGACTTTGGTAGTTGAGACTTGAATTTGATCACTAAGACAAATTTCAGGCTCATTTAGAAGACAAAAAAGTTTTTTCTGGATCTTACGGTTTGTCTGAAGATCTGATGATCTGAGACAAATAAAGATCAGAACAGTGAGAGAAAAGAAAGAACATTTTAAGATCTTAAACTGGGATCAGGCTGAGATTAGAGGAAGGCTCTTTCTCAGGAGCTGACTTTAAGAAGTGTGAGAAAATGGGCAAAATCTCATACTGATGTTAAACTGAGCTATGTCTAGGAGAAACAGGCCGAAAAAAGAGTGATCTTATTTTGAAGATCTCTGGGTTTACTCCATTATTTTTAACCTAAACATAGACAAACTAGTCTGAGCTTTTAAATCTACTTCTTTTTGTCACTGGCTGTTGAATCTTGTTTGGCGATCAGTTGAGGAACTCACCCAAACCTTGTTGCTCTTGTGTTTGGAAAACGCAGTGCAGGACCTGCCACTTTGTTCCTCTGAAATCTCTGACTGTGGCATTAAAGAGCAGCTCAGTTCTGATCTGATTGCGATATCTTTCCTAGAAAAAAAATAAAATATGTGAGTAAACCTCACATGAATGTTTCAGATATGCGAAATAAATCCCTCATAAAGGCTTTAGACGCCCCAGAAGACGGAAAAATCTGATCTAAGATCCAGGGACATTTGAGCCGTGCGTCTCAGTCCTACGACGGAACTCCCAGAGGGAAAAATGTGTAAGATATGGATTAGCCTTGTGTCTTCAAGGCCAAAGGGCAGAATCACTCCCATAGTCCTCCACAGCATGTGCTCAGATATCCTCACACCCACTCCATTATACGCCCGCAGATGCCTTTCGGTGCCGTGCTGGTTCGTACGGGAAGCAGTAAATATTCACAGGCATAAAAGCAAAGGTGGTTAAAGGGTTTAGTGCATTTGTGGGGTTCTAGATGTAAACATTTAGAAAATGAAAAGGCTTGATCCCCATAAGTCCAGGAGGCTGTTTTATGAGTTGTGGTGCTAAAATGCTTCACCATCACTAACTGTGAGGTTGTGCTTTATACCTGAATGATGGAAATCTCAGAATTACTTACTATTTATACAATTTTATTGTTTAAAATGCAGTGTAGTTGTTTAGCTCAGCATATGGCAGTACATGCAAGGCTGCACAAGTGTATTGCTTAGATTATGACAGACAAAAAAACAATAAAACAACTGAATAATATGGATTTTTTTCAAGTTAAGTGAAGTCAAGTTGGTGTGTATTGTTGTTTAAGGCACATACACAGTACACAGTGGAACCAATCAACGTTCCTCAAGACCACAACGTTCCTCCATGACCACAATATTCCTCCAGGACCACAACATTCCTCCAAGATGACAATGTTCCTCCAGGTCCATGGTGCAACACAAAGAACAAAAACAGAAACAACACAAGACTGCGTAAGTGCAGGACAGGACTGCATAGAGTGGAAAGAGAGAGAGAGAGCAAGGGAAACACAAAAGCAACAACATGTGTTGTCCTGTAAATTATTGTACTGCTGCTGATTTTTGCCTCTCTCTTGCAGTCCTGTCCTGCCCACACTTAGTCTCATGTTGTTTCTGTTTTTGTTCTTTGTGTTGCACCATGGACCTGGACATGGAGGAACATTGTGGTCCTGGGGGAATATTGCGGTCCTGGAGGAACACAGTGGTCCTGAAGCAACGTTGTTTCATTTCACTGTGTACTGTGTAGATGACTGATATGGCAATAAACTCTTACTTGACTTAACAATATTAAGTGATAAATGATAGTGATCATTTGGTCATACGTGAACACACCACAGCACACAGTGTGAACAGCACGAAATTCTTCCTCTGCATTT
>JBBPCZ010000001.1:13922697-13935836 GCA_037974445.1 Brycinus macrolepidotus
AAGACTTTGTAAAGACTTTGTAAAGTATACTTAGCAAAAATCTTGAGCCGCCCCTCATTTCTTCATATTTTTCAAAGAGTCAGACCTTCTTGCATTTTTAATGTAAAGTATATGTATATATATAAACACATCTACAGTAACCAGCAACAAAGGCCTTCATAGGCCATTTCATTCACATCACCATAACCACACTGACTGAACTGTTATTTTACTTATTAACTTTGGTCAGTATTACCTCTCTTAGACTGTTTCTGTTTTCCATCAAGGACCTGCCTGGCTTAAAGGACCTGCCATAAATAAGGAATTAAAAATGTATGCCATGCAGAATGAGCACCATTGATCTCCCAGTAAGGAGCCCATATTTGCCCAGTTCTTTGATTGTCACAGTTAGTGTGAATTATGTGGAACATGTGTTGAATTTACAAGATAAAGGGCAGGAGCCAGATAGCTCCAGATGCCATTTGATGTGACTGCAATGGCTTCTTTGACAGACAGGGCAAGCGTCTGTGCACCCCCCCTCCCCTCCCTGTCTTGTTTTTGTTATGAGAGATTGTGTGCTAAATGGAGTGTGTGCTCTGCGCACTCTGTAAATTTAGTGCCGTAATGAGCGGCGTTCTTTTGTCTTAGACAGCGGAACGCAAAGAGGCAGCAGTGAGCTGTACCCAGACCAGCGGCTGCACGGCTGAGCCATGGGGCACTCTGGCCTTTTTTTTTGTGTATACTCACATATTCACACACACACACACACACACACACACACACACACACACACCATGCTTAGGACGCTGTTTAGTTAATATTGATGAACGCAGAGGGAAGAGAGTCTCTAAATGAGGCTCAGCAATGAGGTAGAAAATGAGTAATGTTTCTTCAGAGAGGAGAGAGAGAGCCATATGTTTGAATTGCAGCCTCACTGTGGGTCGGCATCCTGTGCAAGAGAGGGGGAAGAAACACTTTCTTTTGTCTGTGCTTCTTCATTTCTGTACTTTTAAAAATAACAGAGTTTGGGGCAATGCCTCTGAAGAACCTAAAGAACTCTTGAAAGCATAATTTTTTGTAACTGAGAAGCACTTTCTTACACCTTTCTTTTGTCTTTATTTCTGTACCCTAAAAATATAACAGATTTTGGTTCGATGCCACTGAAGAACCTAAAGAACTCTTAGAGGCATAATTTTCTTTGAATGAGAAACGGTTTCTTTTGGGTTTCTTTTGTCTTTATTTCTGCACCTTTAAAAATAACATTTTGCCAATGAAGAACCTAAAGAACTCTTGTAGCCATCGTAGTGACAAAGAGTGTAAAAGAGATCTAAAGTTTAAAAATCTATGATGTAATGTAAATATTCTGTTCCAACTAAAGTTGTTCCCCGAACGGTATGTTTAGAAAGCTTATTTTAAAAGAACATGACCTCTCTTTTTCACATTGTGCTCATGATTTACACTTGTGCATGTGTGTGTGCGTGCTCCTGTGGTTTCTGAACGATGGGAGTGTTTGTAGCACACGGCTCCTTTGTCTGAGCTGAAGGTGGAATCATACATTTGTGTTTAGAATGCTCCCACACCCTCTTTATCTCCTCAGCCCCTTCCCTCTCTCCCCCCTTTCCCGACCATTATTAGTGACTCAATCCTCCTGTGGGGAAACAAACTTTATAAAATTCTCCATAATCTACCAAGCGAAACCTATTTTCCTCTCGGTGCAATTAACTGCACCAACATTTACAATAATATGATTACAGGCACTTTGGCAAAGTCGGAGTGGGGGTGAAAGAATATTAGGTATCAGCGAGGGGTTGATCGTAATGGTCGTTTTTTCGGGAGACTTGCATTTTCTTTGAGCAAATAGAGGGCCCTTAAATTCTCCTTAGGCAGTAAAAACCAATGCAGTGGAACAATGATAACAAACACGAGCAACCACTTCCCTTCTCTCCCGAGCCTTTTCCACTTTCGATCCTGGTTCTTCCCACTTCCTACCTCCCTCGATTAATTAAGCCTTTCACGGGCATGTAATTAGGAACATTAGCAAGTCATAAAATTGCCACCAGTCTCTAAATTATGTGAAGGCCCTCAGCAGTTTATTTGTAATTCCTTTCTTGAAGACATTGACACCATAGGGTTCAAAACATCTACGCAGGTGCCCACTGTGCTCTCCTGACTGTGGTCCCAATGATGCAGGTTCTGCAGGCAGGTTCAGGCTGTGGGCAATTCAGACAGAGCAATATTCCCATTCTTAACAGGCATGGAGTAAGAGTCTTCTGCAATATGAAACAACGTGCCATAAATGAAACTTGTTCGTCTAGACGGGTGTGCTTTTTTGACTCATGAGGGAGGTTGAAGAAAGAAGCTCCACTGAGTTTCAGGCCATTACATTTATATGTAAGTAATCACCTCACGTTGGCCATGGAGAAAAGGATGAATTCTGTCTTGGGGGCCAAGATGTCATTTCTGTCTGCGCAGTTACTGCTTCAATTTTGTCTTTTTTTATTTTTGGTAAACAACCCTGTCTAGAGTGGGCTGGGAACAGAGGGGTGAAAAGCGTTGCCTTTATTGTGGCTCTTTCCCATAGAGGATTATAAAGAGGAGAGAAAGTGACAAATCCCGTCTTCGTTCTTCATCTGATGATCTAAGCTTCCACTACGCAAGTACTGTGGAAAAGGGAAAAAGGGGGGAAAAAGGAAAAGAAAAAAGAATGGTATTGAGTTTGTTTGTGCTGCACATGCCAACAAAAGGTTAAAGGCATCAACAGTGTAAAGTGTGAGGGTGATTGTAACACAAGGACCTAATCATAGGTTCTATCAGCTGAAGCATCCCTGACCCTGTAATAACCATATTCCATTGTTTCTGTTTACTGCCCAGGAGAGGGGAGAGAAAAAACGAAAGCCTGGCAATATTGATTCCCGACCCTCATATTGAAACCAGATATTGATTTTCTTTCTTTTTTTTAAATAGGAAAAAGTGCATTGTTCAAGTGAAGGAGATTTCTTTTGGGATTTGCCGAGAGACGAGCTGAAATGAGCATCCTTTGGAACATAGTCTCTTGCGGATTTGGTACAGGAGCTGATAATTGAATTCAGCGATTGGGCTCTTGCATGAGGTGGGTTCGATTTAGCCAGAGGAGAGAAATGGGCACGCTGGCACTTCTGACTCCTCCTTGGCTTTCTTGCCTGTTCTTTTTTTTCTATTTATTCCTTCCTTCTTGCATCCGATTTGATTCCACAGCCATGAGGTTGTCTCTGAATGATAAGGCAAATGATATGACTTTGCGAAGCCTGTGACACCGCAGTGTGTGTGTCACCTGATGGTGGCAGTGGTGGCCTCCTGTCAACGTCTCCTGATTAGTCCCCCGACATCCAGCAGTGGGCCTGGCGTCTATTTCACATTCAAGGGGCGTATTCTTGTCTCCCACTCAATTTGCAATTAAGACAAAATTTAGACCACTGAAGCCTGAAGGCAGGTGGGTGTCCTCGGAGCAGGTTGCTTAGCAACTGCAGTAGCGGCGCTGGAGCCAATGAGCACCTGTGCGGCAGGGGGCAGTACGGCGAGGAAGTGTGGGACGGGCTAAAGCCGCGGTCACGGCTGCGTCTGAGAGGCTGAGATAGAGCAGACTTGTTCGGGACACATGGGGGAAGGAGCCTTATCTGAGCCAGACATGTTAGACTAGTGCAGAGAGGCAAGCCTGGAGCGCGACCCCCCCCCCCATCAACACACCTGTCCTCAATACAGCTCGGGTAAGGGTCAAAGAGGGCTGTAGCCTGGCCCTGGTTCTTCAACGAATCCTGGCTGCCACTGTTATCCCTCAAATCTCTTGGGAGCTGTATCAGTGTCAGCATGCAGTGTGCAGGCAGCAGGACAGGGGGCACTGATGCTATCACTGCTGGGGATTCAGAGTCAGGTTCCCCATGGGACAGCCTGGTTTGGAGCTGATCTCGCTATCCCAGGCCTCAGAGAAAGAGGTGGAGGGTGATTTGCAGACATTGACCCCCACAGTGCTGGGCCGATGGACCTGATACCTCAAGGTTTTACTGTTCCTCTCTTTGTGTTGGGCCAGAATGCTTTCTGGTTTATTCACCCTCAGATTGATACCCTTCATCACTACAGATATATCATGATAATGGGAAGCTTTTGAGTCTAGGTGGCATTGTCAGTGGAGGTACAGTACTGTTCAAAAGGCACCTGAGAAAATATACTTAAAAGCTGTTTACTACTAGGCAGTAGCGTAAAGTTGATGCTAAAACAATAATATTACAATAAATACATATAACATTAATAGTGGTTTTGTGTAATAGTGTTCGCTCAACCATTTCCAGACCTCTTTTCTTATGGAAGCCCAGTATACAGTAAATACCTGGGTTAGCTCTTTTTACTTCAGTAGATTAAATTAGTTGTGTTGCTTATGGAATTTTATAAATCCACACAAGGACTGGAGGCGTAGAACAGAAATCTGGAACTAAACCTGTGTTCTTCTAAACTGCTCACTTCAGAAAAGAAGAAGTCCTGATACTTGTTACTGCTTTCTTGTTTGTTTGCATTTATTCTAATGTTCACTTGTGTTTTTTTGCTGGGAGAAAGAAACTCACTGCTGAAATAAATGGCTTCAAATGATTTGAATAGGTACAATGCTATACAATACTTTTGCACAATACTGTAAGTGCCATGGTCTTCTCTCCAGTGCAGCCCCTGACAAGAAGGTTGACTCCAGGCCGCTGGCTTTCATTTCCTTTCTGTCCCTCAGCTCCGTTCCACTACCTGCACCCATTTCCTGAAGAGCCCAGGAGGGACACCTGGGCTCAGGAAGAAAGGTGTGGGAACTTGTGTACAGTAAATATTTTGCTCAGATTATGATTCAGCATCTAGAAGCATTGGACTTTCAGTTGTGAATACAAATATGAAGTGTGACAGCCATAACCTTCTAGGTCACCGAGGAGCTGATGCCATGTTGTTGTGTTTTGAGCTCTAGCTGACACCATTAAAGAATTCCCAACAGGTACAGTTCTTCATATTGATCTTTTTTTTGTCTCTCCAGAGTCCACTTTGTGTTGTGAGGCCTCAAGAATGGCCCTGTTCATGACAGTTTGCAAGCTGTTGAAACACAAGCTGCCATTGCCCAACACACATCAGCCAATGTATTTGCATGTGCTCGGATGCTGGGAACAGCAAATTGACTGAGCAAATAGGCATATTACCACACAGTAGGGGGAGTCATGTTGTATTCAGCAAACAAAGGAGAATGCTTGCAATGGCTCTCATGTGGAGAGGGATGCATTATGAACACTTGGAGATGTAAAAGCAAAGATCCAGTAATAACATACACTTACGAAACGGAATGGAAAACAAATATCGATGGAGGGCACTCTCCATTGCTGTTAAGTGGTCATGAGGAGGACCGCTGAACCACAACGAGGGAGTAGAAAAGTGGCCAAGTAAGGACAGACAGAAAAAACTCTGGATTTTAACATCTTAGGTGTGGAAAATGATAGTGAGACGTGGCAATTAATATTGCGGTGCCAGTGGAAGGACAAATCAGTAGGTGAACATGAGTTCTTAAAGAAGGCTGATTATGGGTGGATAACAATGACTGAAGTATCTTAAGTGCTCTCTTTAGCATGCTTTCCTTTACAAGAGATACAGTACTCAGCAAAAGTCTTGAGCCACCCACTTCTTTATATTGCTTTGAATCATCTTGCTGGTACAACAGTACTATTTGATGCCTGTCAAACTGGCACAAGAAATGGGAAGAAATGTTTTACTGTGACAGGCTGCAAAGTGCCTAAAGATACAAAGTGGCCAGTTAAAGGTGTTCCAACCACTCAGCATTCAGCACCACCAGTATACTGATCACTGGTCTGATCATCTGGAATCATCTGCATCTGTTTCTTCATGGGTCAGGCCTTCAGTTATTTAGGTCACTGTGTGGCTAACAAGCAAAACACAGGTAACTGGTCTGGAGTCTGTGAAAGTCCTTCAGGAAGTCTGGAGAACTGTTTCTCAAGACTACATTAAAATACAAGAAAGTCTGACTCTTTGGAAGCAAAAAAAGGAAAAATTAGCGGTGGCTCAAGACATTTGCACAGTACTGTAGTCAAAAGTTTGCTGGTTGGGGGGTTCAGCAGATGGCCTCTATCTCAGATGGCCAGATATGCCCTGCCCTGGCTGACAGACACCAAGCGTGGATGTCAGTGGCACCCAAAGTTATCTGCTGTAGAGGAGGTGTGGGGACATTGAAGTCACTGCTGATTATGATATAATTCTGCTCGGCACAGTTTTATAAAGCCACCCCTGCGATGCCCCAGTCGCCGCAGGGGCCAACCCAGGCCATGCAATGTGTATTAGAGACTCCTCAATTTCACACATGCTTACTCTTGAGTGAGTTTCGCATAAAGGGATTAGGAGGGGAGGAAGTGCAAGGGAAATGGGATGTTAGACACCCTGCTTAATAGAGTGACGGGGCCTGGGCCAGTGTCCTTTCTATTTCCACCTCTCCCCCCACGGCTCTGCTCTAGTGCACTGACACTCTAATCCCTGCTGCTCACAATCCACGCACATCCTGGCTGCGGACTCGGCCAGGGGAGGGATAGGGAAAGCCAGGGTAAAATCTTTCCAAACTTTGCCTGTACCCCTAGCTGAGATCTTTTGTGCCTCATGAATTTGGCCCCCACTGTTTGATATTTGGCTTATTTATTGTTGATTTTGTTGTTTTTGAAAGTCATTGCACTTGGGGTGCTCCATCTAGATCAATGGAAGACCCCCGCCTAAGATAAACGAACAAGCAAATGAGTGAGAGAATTCGGCTTGCTGGTTCAGTGAGTACATGGGTAAATACAGTTAATGGGTCATCCATGGCTTTGACGAATGTGTTTAAGGCTGATAGAGTAGCTGGGAATGGTGCGTTCTGGACCCCCTCCGTGGGCCCTGGGCTTGGGCCTTATCCTGGGAAAGGATCCGGATGAGGGAGTCGTCTGGGCATGACGTGAAAGAGTGTGGGAGGAAACCTGCAAGGAACCACTGGGGCATCCAATACATGCCTCCCTGTACCACCTCCTGCCTGACCCCCTCCCTCCCTGCCTGTATCTGTTTCCCTCTCTTCACTCTTTTCCCATCTGCCTTCTCTGTCACTTCCATCTTCCTCTCCTCCTTTCTCCTCTCTGATGTGGAGGGGGGTTAATCATGGCAAGGGGTCTTGACAAATTGTCCCCTCAGCCAAGGGAGATTGAGCCACCTGTGTCCCTTGGTGTGCAACCGCTGACTTTATAACACACACACACACACACACACACACACACACATACACACACACATCAAAGTTACCAGAGCTTGAATTCTAGGATTGCCAAAGCAATGCTGAAACCTTAGGTAACCTTTCACGGTGGGAAAAAGCTTTTGGCTATGAATATAGAGGAACGCTGATCTATTTCTGTATCTCTGTTTTTTCGTCAAGGGACTTTTAGAAATATAGACTGCCTTCCTCAATGCAATATATAATGTGTTGAGGTGCAATATAGTGCAATATAATGTGTGTTTGTACTACATGATGATTAAACTGTGCAAAGGCCAATCTAATCTAAGATCGCAAAACTTGCATCCAATTCCTTTTGTGGAACAGCATGATTAGAACTGCGATGACCTGAAATAGATTCCATTAACAAACAACCATCTATATTTAATTAAGGTCTTAATAATTGTCACTGAACACTATTTAACTTTTAATAAGTGACGTCCTTAGAAAGATAATTTACCCGTAATGTAATTATCGTGTTCTGTTAAATCTCATACTATGGGATCTGAACGGTCATTTTTAAACAAATTTCACTTTTTTTTTTTCAAGTGAGTGTCTTACAGTTTTGTAATTAACTTTCTCTAATCAGATAATTGGTCACTCAATAATAATAATACTAAAAAAAAGAATCAGTTAACTTCATAAATGGCAATTAACATTAGGGATGGCTGGGCCTTTAACAGTTTATTGGTGGTAGTGGGGATTTGATGGCAGCTTCCTGGAGAGGCTTGAATTTCATGGGGAACATCCTGAAACCAGGGGGAGGCTCAGCATGAGTCTGTTTATAATGCCAGCTCCATTGATTTGATATGGATGATAAGATAAGCCAACTCTTTTAAAGTGATTTTGCATGCGTTTACGCACTGTATTCAATTTAGATCTTTGGAGATTATGCACAGAATAAATTACTTCACCCAGTTGAGGACATATGTTTGGGAGATTCGGAACACTTGTGAGGCCATTGCACGTTATTTATAATTAAATATAAGTATTGTAGGGGAGGATATGTCATGGATGTCGTCCTACAAAAGAGATTGATTTGGTGATTTAGCTTTTTTTTCTTGTCACTATAAGAAAAAGGTTTGGTCAGTGGAGGCCAGTTCATCTCTTTGCGACGACCTGGGGGACGACAGACCACGGTGAGGGTTCACATCTTTTAATAAGACAATGCATTTAGTGTTTTACATTACTCAAAAGAGCATGGCTTTATTAGAGAGTGTGAAAGAAAGCTACTTCACTGGGGTCTGGCTCTACATGTGCTGTACTGTTCGAACCCAGCTGGATTGAGAGAATGTTGTTGGGGACACTGTGGAGTCTGCAGGCTGCTCTTGTACAGGGCAGAACCAGAGTAATGAAGAATTCCAGCTGCCAAGCAGGGCTGCAGTGCTCGGACAGTGGGCATTTTTCATCCTGTAATGTGTGCACGGGTCATTAATTGCGGCTTGCCATGGGTCCAGTGGGCTTGTCATTTGGGTATAGCACATCTATACATCTGCTCTCGCCCTCCCCCAGCACACACACCTCTCCTCTCCTTTGGGTCTGTTTGTGCCCCTAAGTGGCTTCAACCACAAGGGATCCCTTCTGGGATGAAGTGACCTAATTCCCTAGCCAGGTGAAGAGCTAACTAGCTCTACAACTTGAATCAGGGAGGTATTACAGAACCTGGTGCAGAGAAGACATCAGGCCTAGTGCATTTTATCCATGAAGCACCAAATAAAACGGTTAAGGAAAACATGGGGCAAAGAAATGCATGGCAGATATTTCCAAAGGAGAAATTTAGCAAGTTAAGTGAAGTTTGTAATGAAGGCCATTATCACACACAAGGGTCATTCAATGTGCTTTACAGGAATAGAATAAAAATGTGAATAAACCAAGGAGCATAAAATAGTAGGAAGTAATAAAAAATGAAAGAAATAAAAGAATGCACAGAAAATCAATAAAAGAAGATTAAAAGTGCAGTGGAAGTGCAGAAACTTAAAGAAGGCAGAGGAGAATAGTGCAGTTTTTAGCAGCTTTTTAAAGCTACAGTTGGTGCAGATGGGCAGCTGGTTCCAGCAGCGGACAGCAAAGTGGATAAACACCATTTCACCATGTTTAATGCGCGGTAGTTCTTTCCAAAGGAGAAATCAAGCCAGAGAAGTTTATTTCTGTTGCATTTTTTAAAATGTTCTACTTATAATAAAAGATTGCATAGAATATCAATAAAAGAAGATTAAAAGTGCAGTAGAAGTGCACATATATGTAAAAGAAGATGGAAGAGAATAGTGTGGTTGTTAGAAGTAAGTCTCTCAGTACAAATATGTGGGTATCAGATGATAATTTCTTGTTCACCCCTCATACAGAATTTATTTGTACAGTAATGAATTTATTTTATTCGTAAAATCTTTTGGAGCCGTTAGCCAGACTATTTCTTTGATTTTTTAAATCAGTGATTCAGACCATCATGCTCTGTTGCAGTGTAGCCTGTCTCAGTGGCCTATCTGTGAAAAACAAAGCTAAATTATGTAAACAAATTGAAATTAGCTTAAATATTATTGGCTTACCTGTGGCACACTCCTTCCAGGAAACTCATAGTAAGTTTAGGTTGGCCAGAAACAGGATCCCTTGCATGTTTTGCATGAAGAATGTATTTTTGATTCCCTTCTTTTAAATGCAATAGACTTAATAACTTCTTTATACACCAATCAATCTTGTTGTTTAATCTAACTAAACTGAACCAGTGTGATCTTTGTGTGATTTGTTGTAAGTTTTGGAATTGTTACATGTGTAAACGTATTTTGATTTGTAAATTTGTGTAGATCTGTAAAAATGTTGAGTGTTGTGAAGATGTTGTTTATGTCACTGTATGTTCTGGTTGTGTAAGTTCCTCTTAAACTTGTTGCCCAGGGATGCAAAACAAATTTCAGTGCAAACTGACAATAAAGTAATATCAGTCATCCAGTTCATTTAGGAAATTTACTTACAGTGCATTGCTCTATTGCTTCATTAAAACTTTCTTAAAGCACCAAATTTTGAGCCAGAAATGTATGCCAGTGTCACATGACTAACCCTGCGACAAATGAAGATACTTAAGAGCAACGCTGATTGTCTCACGGCACCATTTTTAACTCATGACAACAGCTTGGGTGCGAGAACTATGGTCTGCACTCATGCGTGAGAAATGACACGAAAGCCAAGAGACATGGAAGAAATGTACTGCTTGTTAATGCTTTAGGTAGCTCCAAAACAAACACTCACTGGAAAAAGAATTAGTGTAAATCTTATGGACAAAAACATTATATTGTCAAAAATAAATAAATAAATACCTATATACATATGTATATATATAATATAAAAAAGTTATTACAAAACCATCTTTGTGTTTTTCAACCACAACTGATTCAAAGCTACTTAGAAAATCATAGAACATACAATATATCAACATAGAAAATACTTATACGTAGAAACATTTGGGAAATATATATATATATGTGTGTGTGTGTGTTTTTCCCCCAGTGTTTCAGTATAAAGAAGATCTTTTGCCCACTGGGGGTAAGGACTGAACTAGCTTATCTTGTATATTTAAATCTTCAGTATTTCAGCCCAGTGCTTAGAAGGGCAATTAGCTCTCGAATCTGTGGTTTGGAGTGAGTTACCAAACTGTGTGTCCTGTAGCCTGGAGCTGCCCAGAGGCCCATGCTGCTTGCCCGAGGCAGGCTGTCCTCCCCCTGTGCAGTGTGTTGTATTGATTAGGTAGTAGTGGGGGGGTGCAGCAGAGGAGAATATGCATGAATATCTGCTCTCTTCCATCTTGCTCTCTGAATGGGGCAGTGGGGAGGTGGGAGGGGTCCATCAGTGTGATGTGTTTTGTCAGAAGCATCTGCTTTGTCACAGGATGCAGCGTAATCCCCCGACCTTGAGCGCACCAGCCCAGCCTGAGTGCCGAGCTCAGCTGTGGGCCTCCGTGGACCCATTAACACCTCTCACACATCGACTCTGGGCCCGCACCAGCACCACAGCACACACACTACACCTCACAAACACATAGCCAGCTCACAGCACCACAGGCCTCCACTCTCATTATACACGGCTGGTAGTAGGGCCTTTCATTAAGCTTCTGCTTTGCTTGAATATATGCTGTTGTGGTTGTAAAATGAAATGTGTTTTTTATGTTGTGCGAATAGCCTAGCAGATAGTGGTTAGACCAGTCGAGATGTGCTTTTTGTATTTTTCTGTGGTAAAAAGAAGAAAAAAACAAGCTTGGGACTGGAGTGAATTTGCCGTAATGCCTGTAAAATGCCAAGATTTTATGTAAAATTGAATGCGAATACATAGGAGACCCCCTCAAGCCATTTATGGAGGATTTCCTCGCTATTTGTTGGTTTGTTAATTTTGCATGGCTAATTTACAGTGGAACAGTAGAGATAATGCGCCGAACAAAAAGGCCCTTAATTACTGTCTGGCCAGCTCCAATAGTGGCTCCCCTGTTGGAACCCCAGCAGCACCGCTCATCAAAAGACACTGAACAGAAATCAAAGCCTCCACCACCCCCACCCCCAGTTTTTACCTTCTCTTCTTCACATACTATTCCTCCAACGAAGAAAAGGATTCACTCATACAATAAGGAAGCACTGACTTTTTGCTAAACTACCTACACTACAGTTACAGATTTAAAGACCTAGTTACTGAACTATGTAATCACATTCACTTTATAGAGGAAAATCAACAGGTTTGAGTCCTTTTTTGTTTTTGATGCAAAAATTGCATTTATTTTTGCAATGATGCATCGCAAAAATAAATGAAAAAAAGTTATTTTTCTTCCTGCAAAACACTACAATGATACATGCAACAATCATTTTTTCTGTCAACCTTAGTAAATATCTCTTCTACTTACAAACACATTTATGCTTGTAGGTTTATAATCTGCACTTTCAAACTTTCCCTGCTTGCTTTGATGAGCTATGGCACAAAAAAGCAATATAAAATTACAACATGTTTTATAAAAGGAAAAACTGACTCGTTTTTGAGAGTTTATTACATTTTTTTTTTTTTAGAAATTATTAGAATGTTTTGGAAAGGAAAAGTCTGGGTTGCAACAAAAATTTGCACTAAATAACTAGGACATCATAATGCTATAATTCCAACCAGTTTTCCAGTGCTATTAGAGAAAAATAGACTGTAGTATTACTGAAATATCCACTGCGTGTTACCAGCGGCCGCACACCGGTGGGTTTGTTTACCTGTTTACCTGTTTACCAGGGAGTGAGAGAGGCAGCGTGTGGGGGTGAGAGTGAATCTGTCTCGGCTCGTTGTAGAGAAAGATCTCATGAACATCTGCAAGGGTTCACTCCTTCCAACTCAACGAGCCCATCCCCACTGTGGCCAATTAACCAAATTGCCACAAAAAGAGCATTTTATTAGTATTTGTCTGTCGCAGGCAGTCCATCCTCATAAATTCTCCTCGAGGCACGCTGGAAAACAAATTGGCACATTAACTTGTGAATGGCTAAAGAGGCACTCCGGCTGCGCCTCCGGGGCTGCTGGGTATCAAAGTGTCTGCCATTCGGAGCAATCTGTCTGCTTTATCATTCAGTGTGACAGTGGGGCTGGAGCGCGCGCGCCAGGCCTGCCGCAGGGCCTGTGCACCAGCCTCAGCATTAGCTCTCTTTCCCTTGGCAGGCCCAAGCTGTTTGCCATTGTAGCCCAGAGAGCCCTCTCTATTTATCTGTTATTACTTTGGAATTGGCAGATCAAACGCAGGGGGGCCGTCTGCTACGTCGCTTTTGGCTGCGCTTCTCTGTCTTCTCCTCCTCTGAGTCTCTTTTCCTCTGTCTCCAATAGTGTTTTCTCTTTTTGCTCTCTCTCTCTATATGCCTTTTCCTCTTTATCCACC
>JBBPCZ010000001.1:13936922-13961068 GCA_037974445.1 Brycinus macrolepidotus
ATAGCACTATAAAGGATATAGTACACGTGCATATATATATATGCCTCCTGTATCAGTGGGCAGATGAGTGAGGTTCTTGCTCTTGGCTGCCATGGCCTGGTGCGTTCCGGCCTCGATCCTACAGGAGCTTTTAGGGTTGCATCACGGAGGGCTTTCCAAGTTTTAATGAGGATTACCGTGTTTGTGTTTGTATGTGTGTCATGATAATCCTTTTACTAATTAAGTAAAGCCGTTTCCAAGAGCAAGTGAGGAATCCTGTCATGTGTAGCCCTCCCCCTCCCCCTCACTCGGTTCTGACGGGCCGTCCGGTGTTCTGAGGGCTTCGGTGGAGAACGTTGTGCAGTTTCATTTTATAAGAGAAATTGATCTGACTCTGCTTGGATGCAGACCAGTGATGCGGAACAGCCATCGTCACCCCCCCCCCCCCAGTCTCTCTCTGTCTCTCTCTCACACTCTTTCTCTCTCTCTCTCGCTCTCTGTCTGTGGTCCTGACTGTGGAGTTGGTGTCAGCTCCCCTCCGTAGTGTGGCCGCCTCCACTGCCAGCCCTGCCGGCCCATCAAAGGGTGATTTTCCACGCCGGCGGGCCGGGAGCCTCACTGCTTGGAGAGCAGGGCCTGTGCCACAGCCAGGGACAGGTGGGAGGCGGGAGGAGGGGGGCACAGGGTGCTGGAGTGCCAGGATCTCTCCCAACAGCCAAGGAGGGAGTGCTGGGCACAGGCCAGTCACTGAACTGAAAATAGTTCTGCCTTGACACTCTAGCAGCATCCAGCAAGCTGAGGAGCTCAGACAGAGCCAGTTTTGGGAAAAAACTGAGCCAAACCTGCTGAATCCAAGCAGGTTTTGACCCTTTCCATTATAACACAAGCAATCTAGAGCACCTAAACTGTCATTTTAGCACCGACTTGTTTAGTTAGAGGGATTTTTATTTGGTAACTGCATTGATTCATTTAATGAATTAATTAGTTTGTTGTGTCTTTATGGGAGTGACATATGAGCCCATATGCAGGCTTGTCCTTTAAGAGTTTCTTGCACGTTTGTACTATTTACAGTTGTTATATAGTTTAATAACATGCATATTTTCTGTGTATGAGATACAAAACACATTGAAGACTTTTATTTGTGGTGTGAAGTGGTTTAGACAACAACATTTAATTGACATTCAATGGAGAACCTTCAAGGCCTTCTAAGCCTTCACCTAAAGATTTCTGTGAATGTCTGTTTTTTTAGTTCATTTTGATTTTCAATAATTTTTAAGTTCTAATTGGAAATGAAAGAGGTTAAGTTCTTGAAACTGCCAATGAATAATTGTTCATTCTGAACATTGATCCCACGGAATACGGTCAAATGAGCTCTCCCGTTACTTAAGACTTCAGGTTCCGGACTGAAGGCCTAAAGCATCAGATTAACCACAATAATTGGGAATTGAATTGACTAATCATGTTCTGATTTGATGGTTAAGGAAAAGCATCACTCTTTCTGGAGGTCCTGGATTTTCAGTCAGCTGTTGGGAATGGAAAACAGTAGCAGCAGCTCTTTGGTGGGGTTCTTCACTGAAGAAGCTACTGTAAAAAGATAATAATGTGTAAACTAGGTTCATTGTCATTTCTGCCATATAAACAGTACACAGTGAAATTAAACAACGTTCCTTCAGGGCCACAACGATTCTCCAGGACCACAACATTCCTCCTGGACTACATCGATCCTCCAGGACCACAATATTCCTCCAGTACTGCAGCGTTCCTCCAGGACTACAATGTTCCTCCAGTACCACAACGTTCCTCCAGGAGCATGGTGTAACACATAGAATGCAGACAGAAACAGCACAAGACCACACAAGTGCAGGACAAGACTACACAGAGTGCAAAGAGCAAGAGAGAGAACAAGAAAAACACAAGAACAGCAACAAAATATCATAGGACAAAAACAACATAAAGTACGGTGCAGCTGACGGGAGCATGTTTAATTAGAAAAAAAATGCTCTTGTGAATTGGTGTTAACTTAATACTTCCTACAGCATCCTACTACAATCAGGTAGACACTAGTAGTAATTAGTGTTATCATAGAATAGCGGTTTTTACCAAATTTTGATATTTATGACTGTAGGTCTTGTTTTAATTGCCATTGTTTCCACTGACACCATCTATTTTATTTTTTATTTATTTATTTATTTTTTGGCAAACTAGCTGTATTTAGAATTTTGTAAAAAGAGATATTGAGCACTCTTTTAGGTGACAGAAACAGTTTTTCCATGGGGTTAAGTGTGGTGTGTGTGTTAAGTGTACATGTACTCTAGTGATGA
This sequence comes from Brycinus macrolepidotus, assembly GCA_037974445.1. Lineage (NCBI taxonomy): Eukaryota > Metazoa > Chordata > Actinopteri > Characiformes > Alestidae > Brycinus > Brycinus macrolepidotus. The sequence continues at coordinate 13,939,223 of JBBPCZ010000001.1, forward strand.
ACAGCTGGCTGGCTAATTGGAGGCTAAACATGGAGCTACGACTGTCCTCCTGGAAAGCCCTCTCCTCCACCTTTCCTATATTTCAAACTTCCCGTGGCTGACTCCTTTTATGCAGCTCTAAATGAGATTCCACAAAATCTATATCGCATCTTTAAAGCGAAATAATTCTCCATGTCTGCGGCAGCATTGACCCTGGCAGGGCAGTTCCGGTTCAGTGCCCTGGGCTGTCTGCTGGCAGCAGGAACAGTTTGGGGGGGGGGGGATTTAAGGCCCTGGCCGAGCCGGACCCCAGGTGCGCCAAGGCGAGCAGTTAAATTTCATCATTACCCTTTCTTTGCCGTGTTGGCTTTTTATAGGCCTTTTACTGCCGGCGTGGACGGTGCCGCGTCCGTCCCTGCGGTGTGGAGCAGAAAAGGGAAGGAGAAGAAGGTGACAGCGACAGAAAAAAAGGGGAGAGAAAGAGAGAGAAAGGGAGAAGAAAAGGGAGAGAGACTGGGACATCACTTGTCAAGCTGACTGCAGGATGATATAAAAACAGCGGCGAGGGCGGAGGATAAGCGCGATGATGAATGGCCTGTGGACGTTCATCCATCCAGCTGAAGGATTTGCAGCGCAAGAATTGTGTACAGACACTGAGATCTCGGGGAGAGAAAGAAGTGAAGGCTGGAAAGAATGGACTGGAGACGAGGGGGGGAGGAAAATATGTGCTGTTGGGCAGAATAAGAGCAGGTGATGCAGAGTGATAGGGAGAGAGACACGGTACAATAAGATACTTGCAGATGTGCAGTTGGTGTTTGGACACCAGTCACAGAAAGAGAGAGAGAGAGAGACAGCAGGTGTGGGACAGTTCTGCCGCGTATCACACTGCTATTGGGCTAAATGATATGTCACATTAAAACAATGAAATACTTACATTATTTTATTTTGTTGAGATAAATATTGACATATTTGAAAAATGATCCAGATCAACGATTCCCAAGTGTTAATTATCAAAAGCAAACAGGTGGATTTAGTGAGGCAGTTCCATCAATTTTTAAAAAATTTCTTCACAGGTGACAGGTCAAGAGGTTTGATTTGAAATTCTTCGTTTTAGAGAAAAATGATAGATTTAGAATTGTTGGAAGGAGCCTTAGAAGCCCCTCTAAAAGCTACTTTAACCATGATAACAACCTGTGGTAACAAATACGCTGCTTGGTGCTTGAAACATTGTCTACAATTATTTTAAGAAGAGATTTTGGTCTAAAATGTATATTTTTAAATATCCATTCATGCTGAAGAGGTACATTCAGGCATTATAAAGCAAAATAGTACATCCTTATTTTTTTTGCTTTAGATTTACCTCTATGTTACCATCATCAACATTACATTCAGGAGACACATGTTCTTAGTTTAGAGAGTGAAAATAAATGGATATGGTTGTGTTAATCATCAAAACTCCTGGTTCCTGCCAACACCACTGTGAGTCAGTAACTTTTTCTACAGTAAACTACTTCACATCAACTGAACTGAACTTAACCACAGAACTGGAAATTTGGTGAAATTTAAGTCACTTAGTTATTATAATTAAGGCTGCACAATGTGAACAAAATACAACATTGAAATTGTATCACATTGTATCAATTGTATTGAAATTGTGTTTGCAGTGTGTGGCTAAATATCAGCTCAAAAGACCACAATTGTGTAGATTTGGTTGGTCCATTTGAATGTTTTGTTTACACTCTAAGAACATTTGCGATTGGTCGGGATGCTCAAAGTATTCAGTGATTGGTTAGATGCTCATTTTTATATTGTATTCTTTCGTGATATCAGTACTGACATCACAGTAATGGTTAAGGAGCAAGATATCATGCATATTCTCTATGCACATGTCAAATTAACCCTTTAAACTCCAAGGCCTGTATATGGGCCACACTTCAGTACTTCTATGCTTGTTTCATAGTACTTAATAATGAAATAATTTGTTATTAATTTATCACAGTAAAACTTAAAAGGTGTATGGGTAGGTGTTCAATATATTATCAAACTTTTGCTTTGTTTACATGCTAAATCAACCTCTTAAATAAAAAAAAAAGAGAATAGTTTTAGAGAGAGAGAGAGAGAGAGAGAGAGAAAGAGAGAGAGAGAGAGAAAGAGAGAGAGAGAGAGAGAATAACAAGGGGGTGGGACTAAGGTGGAGCTAAGAATCAGAATCAGAATCAGAAAACTTCATTGATTCCGGAGGAAACTGCTTATGTTAACTGCACAGGCACTCAGAGACACAAAGACAGGAACAATGTAAAATATAGTATAAAGTCAAAATTAAAACTCTCCTGAAAATACTCTGGAAATGCTTTGTACTAAATGAAATAATACAATAATAAGACCAAAACAACAACAGACTGACATGGATCAGGTAATCAAAGGCACATGGAGAATGTAAACAACAACAGACAAGAAAACAGGAGAAGGACAAAACAATAGAAACGGAAAAGACAGGGAGAACGCTACACCACCACCTGATAAATTAAAAAAAAAACTTCATAATCTCAGAAATTCATTATACTGGATCACCATCCCTTACACCAATCAGAATGCTGACCCCGGTTCAGGTAACACTTACACCCATGGAAACCTTATTTTATTGAGTGTAAATGTGATTAGTGGAGGGTTAAGTGCCTCTCCGATGTGCTTAGTGGAATGGGAGTGGTGACTGAGGCTGAGTGAGGGATGAGGGACGGATGGAGGGGGGCCGGATAGCGGGAGGGCGCTCAGTGGGGGGGGCGAGTGCTGTACCGGTGCCAATGTCATCGAGCTGTGCCAGTCTCACCGGGCGAGAGTCCACATCCCGGGCCCGGCCGCCCTGCGCAGAGTCCCCTCAAACTCTCTGCATATGCTCCGTATGGCCCAGACAGCACATCCAATTTTCCGCCATCTGCTGGGCCCACACTCACGCAGCACACAAAGGTCACCGCCATCTCCGTTTGACTCGTAAGCATCGAGAAGCGCCGTCATCGGCATCGTCCCTTGTGTGGTAAACGGGGGGCCGTGCGAATGGCTCGGGTCCAGAGAGGTCGGTGCCGGCTCTGCTGAATTGTATTGATATAATAGGGATGTATAAGCAGAGATGAACACAGCGAGGCAGAGAAACGACAACCAACACAAAGGCCTGTGTTCCTGCACAATAATACGCCTGGCATCCTGTCTACTGTACAGCTGGACCTGGGCCAGCAGAGGAGTAATCCTCCACCACTGATTTCCACTCAGCACTGCCAGAGAAAGTCAGTCAGGTTGGTTTTGTTAAAAAAAAAAAAATAGAAAAAAATGTTTAAAAGCTTTGCATGTTTGAGAATAATATCAGTGGCCTGCAGACGGACTCCTGCTAACGGGGAGCACCCTTTAAAGATGAGAAGATAAAGCCCACGAAACCCACACACAAACACACACACACACACACACACACACACACACACACACACATAGACACAAGCTCACTGTTTAGCTATGGAGGGAAACAGAGATAAGCAGATTAGCGGGCTGGAAGCTGTCTTCACCATACCAATACGTTAATTAGCCTCATTATTACCTCCATGGCTATTTTTGAAACGGCAAAACCAACAGAGCTGAGTCCGGGAGACAGTGCTGAACACTAGTGGCTCCTCTGGATATTGTGGCGCTGTCCGTGGTCCTAAATTCAACTATCACACAAATCAAGTCAAGTAGGGTTAGGGTAATTTCAGGCATCTACACAGTACTCAGTGAAATATTCCTCCAGGACCGCAATGCTCCTCCAGAACCACAATGATCCTCCAGGACCAGAATGTTCCTCCAGAACCACAATGATCCTCCAGGATCACAATGATCCTCCAGAACTACAGCGTTCCTTCAGGACCACAATGTTCCTCCAGGACCACAATGTTCCTCCAGAACCACAGCGTTCCTCCAGGACCACAACATTCCTCCAGGACCACAACGTTCGTCTAGATTCATGGTGCAACACAAGAACAAAAACAACAACACCACAAGACTAGATAAATGCAGACAGAACAAAATACACGGAGTGCAGAGAGAGAGAGAAAGAGAGAGAGAGAGAGAGAGAGAGAGAGAGAGAAACAGAAAAACACAAAAGCAACAAAACAACAAGACGAGAATAACGTTTAGTGCAGTCAATGTTTGAATGAATACAGTATTATAAAAGATACTGTATTCTAGCAGCACTAAAAGCTAGAATATGGTTAGGTTTTACTTAATAAAGAAACTTCAACATTATTTGGAAGCAACTTTAAACTTAACATTTACACATCCAGATTACAAAGTAAATAAAAATAAAACAATTACAATTATGTATGAGTCTGCTGAACCTTTTATAGCTATAAAGACCCTTCACATGGTGTTTGTTTGAGGTTTGGAGGTTTTTTAAAAACCTTTAAAATGTTCTTCATGTTCACGTATCTCACTAACAAAAGGTTCTTTTAGTAGCCATCCATTGACAAGTTCTTTAAGGAACCGAAATTGAGTCATCGCTGAAAGAATAAGACCCTTTATTGGGCTTTTCGGTTCTTTAAATATATTGAAAGGCTCTTCATGGAATCAAAAGTGGTTCTTCTATGGCATCACTACAAAGATCCCTCTTTGGGTCCTATATTTTTAAGGGTTTGGAGGAAGTAGGATTTAAAGGCTGAGCTGGGATAAAGAAGAAGCTGTTTGACATGTAGTTAGTCATTACTGGATTAATCTATTTGTTAATTCTGATTGATTATCCAGCAGTGGAGGAGCTTTTTCAGGTGCACATGCAGTATGTTTTCAGTGATGTGTGTCTGAAGGTGTGATTGGGCGGTGGTCTGCTGAGGGGAGTAGGTAGGGTTCTGTCTCTCTCTTTGTGTATGTGTGTGTGTGTGTGTGTAGACGGATGAGGAGACACAGTGGTGGGCGGGAGGGAGGGAGTGGCTGCCTGTTCTAACGGCTCTTTGAAAGAGATAAATGGCTTACAGATGGCCCAATCAATATATTCAAATGAGACATGTAAAGTAGCTGGGCATCTATCAGAAAAGAGGCTAGAGCTCACCGAGACGAGACACAGCTCGGACACTGGTCCGTCTCACACACACTCCCATACACACACGTTTTCATCATTTCTCACCTGTATTTGCAGTGGCTGTGGATGAGGCACTCATCAGCTTATGTAAGATTCTTTACAACATGTAGTGAAATGAGCTCCTGAAACTTCTATGAGAGTACAATAAAGTATACAAATAAATTGAATTAAAGAGAAATCTGTAAAGGGTAAAAATTTGCTAATAAAAATATATAGAAACAGACATTACAAATAAACATCACAGTTATAAACCAGATCTGAACAGTGTGCAAATATAGCAGTGTGTTGGTCTGCTGGTTGATGTAAACACACTTAAGTGAAAGATTTGGGGCTGAGCTGATATTGTTAAGCAATAAAACCGGACACAATTGTTTCTCTTTATTGGCTCGTACATGCAAGACACATGCATATGTGAATTTTGTGGAAAAATATAAATTCTATTGTTATCAATAAAACTCAGATCCCCCAAAATGTTAAATGAATTTAAAGTTAAAAGTTAAATCATTCAAGCATAACAAAGCATATAACTTAAGGCCTGAACCAATGAAGAAACAGGTGCAGATGATTCCAGATGATCAGGTGGTGATCAGTATACTGGTGGTGCTGAATGCTGAGTGGCTGGAACTCCTTTATCTAGACAGCTTGTATCTTTAGGCACTTTGCAGCTTGTCACAGTAAAACACTTGTTCCCATTTCTTTCATTTATTCTACTCAATATGCCCAAAGTAAGACAGTTTGACAGGCAGAAAACAGTAGTTTATTCACAAGGTGATTTGAAGCAAAATTTTAAGAAATAAGGGGTAGCTAAAGACTTTTGCACAGTACTGTATACTAAATTAAAAAATTAAAAAGTAATTGTACATTAAACAGTAATTGTGTATGTGTATTAACTTTCACTACAACAAAACACGTAATTTGACCAGGGACCAACTTTTGCACACAATTGTACTTCGCTCACATTATTCATGTCATAGCATAGCTAACTGATTAAAATAGAATGAATGAACGGCAGATTGGAGGAAAAACTGGCCCATTTTTAAATGCTACAGTGCTCTAAATTAGACAAAGCCTGAGTGCATCTTCAAATATGCGCCAGTGTTAAAGAAGGGAATATGGTAACATTCTCCTGTTTCTTAGCCTTATCTTATGTTCTCCTGTCTTTCATCCTGTTTTCTTGTCTATGTTGTTGTTTGCCCTGCCATGTGTTTGTCTGCCATGTGAGTTTGTTGTTGTTTTAATGTCAGGCTCTGCCCTAGTTCCGCCTCCTCCTCAGTGTTTCCACCTGTGTCTTGTTCCTGTCTTCCAGTGTTTCCCAATGTCTCATTAGTTTCAGTCTGTGCTAACTGGTTCTCTGTATTTTTGATTTTGTGTTTTGCTCTTCAGTATTTGCTCTCTGTTCAGCACTGGTCCATCTTGGTTAATCTCTGTTTTTATTTTTCTTTGTGTTGTTTTGTTTTTTTTTTTTACTATATTTTTAGTTATTAATGTTGGTTCATTGTTTTGTTTATTCTTGTTTGGTATCTAATTTCCCATTTTATGTTAATAAATCTATGTCTACATATGTGAATAAATCCATGTCTACATCCTGCTCCACGCCCACATATAATCATTACAAATACATATGGGAAAGAAATCACTGTGGTGTTACAGAAAAGTGTTTAAAATCGAAACATCCGGACTCACGTTGCAGTCTGGGAGTTATTAGCTGCAGTTCTTCATTGGGAGTAAAACACAGCGAGAGCTGCAGCAGTAGAGCGGCGGCAGAGCTGTGGCCTCTGGTCTTCCTCCGGGGGGGAAAATGTTCCCCAGACACAGATAACATCCAATACCTCCCCTGTGAAATGCAAAAATCCACCACGACATCAGCAAGGTGTTTTATCACCTCCTATCAGATCTTGCCTCTCTTATCGTTTCGTTACACACACTTACTACACGGACGGCCATTTCCTTGAAATCAAATTTGTTGGTGAAGGAGGGGGTGGGGGGTGGGGGGATGCTGACAATTGTTTATGTTGTTTTTCAAGCAGAGAGCGCTTTCCAGGCACAGTTGCAGGGTGCTGAAGATAACCATTATAGAGGCAAGTGCGGCAGTGCTTCAGCCTTCTCGGCTGTTAGGGTGGCCTTGCACGCCCCTGTAAGGAGAGAGCAGGCGATCCAAAGGTCAGGGCCGGGGTGCTGAGCAGATGTGTGGTGAAGGAGAGGAGCATCGAGATGCATCAGTGAGATTGATGGAGGAGAATGAAAATCCTCTTACCATGGCATGGCATATGTGAAAAATCCACTATACTGCTATTGTAATGTTGCAAGCTGTTTTATTTGTCTCCAACATCCAGAAAAGTTACTAAAGATGAGCAAGAGTAATGGACTGATTAAATTCTAATTTTGTAACCACCTACTCAATTAGTTAAAGGTAATATATAAAAGTAATTCCAATACGTATAGGAACCATGGTGTGAATCTGTGTTATTCTGGTTCTATCATCAGAGTGTGGTTTAGGTTTTGTTGTGGTGGTGTGCACCGCACCAGCCATGTGCAGAAGCTTCTGAGGCTTTGTCTTGATGTACAGTGCTGTGCAAAAGTCTTAGGTACCCATGCAACCTTTTCAAAGCCATTTTTATCAGCGTATGATGAAGTGTCTTTCTGCCAGCAAAGTTGACATAAGAATAAATGCAAACAAAGCAGTAAACAGATTTGTTTTTTTGTAAATAAGTAGTTGAGCTGGTAAGGAGAATACAGGTTCGATTCCAGATTTCTCCTTGATGCCTCCAGCTGTTGCTTGAATTTGTGAAATTCCATCAGCAGCTCCTGCTTTAATTTAATGAAGTTAAAGCAGGTTTCTGATGGAAACTACAAGTAATACTGGGCTTCCACAAGTAACACACTGATATACTGTACATAACATCACTATTTACTGTATAGTGTTATTTATATTTATTCTTTGTGGTTTTATTTAGTATATTTAGTAATATTAATGTTAAAAACACCCACCCACTGCTCATCTAAACCGTTTTAAATATTATTTTCCCAGGTGCCTATGACCAGTTCTGTATGAGTAATATCTCTTGCCTAGCTTTTTGGACCACCCACAGCTTGGAGATACAGACTGCCGTCTTATGGGCTGGGTGGACGTCTCTGATGGAGGAGGGAGTTATGGAGATGGCACCTTCTCTCCCCCTGTCTTGTAACCCAGTAAAAGGGGCCTTGGCCTATTAATTGCCTTGACAGTGATAAAGGAAATAGTGGGGGATGCTATTTGTCTTTAATGCTGCGCCTCGCATATTACCCCAAGACAAATGGAAACTGTTTCCCAACATGAGCTGCTCTTATTTTTTTTTCCTCTCCCGGCCTTTGAGGAGGTGAGAGAGGTAGGTCACGGCTAGAGACCAGGGTGTTGGGATGTGTCTTTTTATGAGAAGTGTTTTGAAGCTCGCTCAAGCATCGGCAGCTGCAGCAGAAGCTGAAGCAAGAGTCTCATGGCCAGCACCTGTGAGCCAGCAGAGGCCAGAGGTCAAGGAGCGGTCAGACCATGAGTGGCTAAAGGTATTCAGGGGGTTCAGGATCGACAGGAGAGAGACGGCTGTTTCTAGGTGGAATGACCATTGTTCGCCGTGCCGACGACACGTGGCCTCTTGTCCATTCTGCTTTGTGCTCTCATCCCCAGCCCTGAACTCACAAAGACACTTTGCTCGACGGCTGACCTTGGCTCGCCCCGTCCAACAAAAGCCACAAAGACTGATGCCTATTTGGTGAGCGGTGCAAGCCATTATCTACCGCACTTGTCATTTCCCTGAGTGCCTCCTCCTAACCTGGGGAGCATGGAGTCAGGCTCATTCGCGCTTGCCGGCTGATGTCAGTGCACACACACTCAGGTCTGTTTTGAAATATCGGTCAGATGTGTCAAGGCCTAAAGAGCGAAATGCATATTTCTGAAACACAGTTGTGAATAGGGATTGAAAAGCATCCACTGCAGCAACAACATTCAAACATACTTACATAAACTCAGCACGGCACAACTGAAGCCTCCGCTCTCCACCCTCGGATAAGTTTTTTCGCTGTAACTGTTGAGGCTGGACAAGCTATGCTGAACTTTCTTAAAACATTAGCCCATTTAACCTAATCAAATACCGTAGTTTGGTTTTCTTTTAAAGGAGTAGTTTGGTGAAAAAGGACCAAATTTTGCTTCTTTAGTTTAGCAGTTGACCTATTAGACTAGAAGTCAATAGTCACCCAAATGGTTTCTGTAAATACATCCCCAAAACATCTCCCAGCTTGCTCAGTCTTCATTAAAGTGCTGAATGGAGCGCGAAAGGTCACACTATTATGATATTAAGTAGCGACTCTAAACTAACACCATGATGTGAATAATTGCAATAATTTGTACACTTTGCATAAAAAACAGTTCGTCGTTAGATTTTCTGGGATTTTGGGGATTGTCCAATACCAGCTTGTCCCACCTATGAAAAACCACAATTGTGGAAGGAGAATGGATAGATCAATTTCTTGAAATGTGTTGGGAACATGCATACTGAATGTAGTGCTTGAGAGTCCAGGGCATCTTCTTTCTTGTCTATGGAAGTTTGTTGCCTTCCTGGGAATTCCTGGGAGTCCAGCATTCTCTTCAGAAAATGTTGCCTCTCTTTCCTAAAGACACATTTGTTAACATATTCAAATGAGCCTGATTTTCAATCAATGAAGATTAACTTTGCCCAAGGTAAGACCAGCTTTCTTTCTTTTTTCTTCTTCTTCTTCTTCTTTTCTCACATTCTGAGGAAAAAGCCAAATACGATTATGCATATGAGCAAATTATACTGAGATGAGCACAGTTTAATATATGGTAATTATTTGACAGGATATACTTACACACCGATTAGCATATCTGGAAGACCAGACAGAGATAGAGCGGCAGTGTGTGAGGAATGAAAAAGGAGTGCTGTCTGATAAAGCCCCCCATAACAACACCCTCCCCCTCCCCCCCAACCAAACATACACGAGAAGCTGGAGAGGGGCTGCCGTGGGCTTTGTTCACATGTGCTGAGTCTGTGTACTTCCCCTGATAAAGCATCGCACCAGATAGCGCGTGCGGAAACTGCACTCACAGCCGTAACACCCCGCACATCACGAGCCCACCACCAGAACCAAAGCACAGCTGCGGTTTAGGCCACCCAAACCTGTTTATTTGAGAACTGCATGGCTGCGCTCTTTTTGCTGAGTCTCTAGATGTAGACAAACTGCAAACTGTCAGTTTCGGGTCTTAGTGCTCTCTATATCTCCATGATCCTATTTTTTTCTGTCTGTAGTCTCATGCTATTGGTCCCATAACATTGGCATGGAGTCATCCTGACTTATGCCTCCCTGTTTACTGTGTACATCATTGATGGCTGCAATTGTCATATTGATTACAATCACCAAGAGAATCTTAAATCATATAGACGAATATCAGATGGACACAATGTTTCCGTTATAAGTTGCAGGTGGTCCATGTCTGTTCATGAAGGAAATTGTCTGTTATCAGTGTAGATTACTCCCCACTGACTGACTATCTTTATTTATGATTATTTGTCCCATTTTTTTCTTCATCGTTTCATATCGTGAGTTGTTCCGGTGATATTTTATGTGAAGAATCCCCACAGGTTGCACAAATGAAGCACCAGCGAGACCTGAGACGAGATTCTTTATTTTGTGATTATTTCCGTCTATAGGGTTTGGAGAGGTTTGGGCACCACTGGACAAATTGTCTTCTACAGAAGATATTCTGCACATTTTAATTCACTTACTGTTGCTGTTTATTTGCTGGATTTACCCCAAAAATTGGACTGGTGCAAAAGTTATGGCGTATATTAAGATTTCATGCTTTTTTTCAATATGTTAAACTCTGAAAGTTGAATAAAAAATGTGGTCCCTCAAGAGGACGTGTTCTTTTCACTCATCCTTCCTTTTATGTTTGGGGTCAATTCAACCCCATTTAATGTTTAATCTCTCTGAATAAATCATTGACATTTTTCTGCTTTATATTAAATAATCTTTCCTAATTCATTATGGACAAATTGGATAAACACAAAATGAACATGATGATGTGTTTTTAGTGTCTGCACACATTTTGTACGTTGGTGTTCTTTGGGGTCAGTTTGACTCCAGGCTGTTTTAGCTGTTTTATAAAACAGTTTACACACTTTTGGTTTGGTTGTTTTGGATGATACTGAGGGTAATATGTTGTAATATGTAATTTTATAGTCTTCAAAAAAGCTTCCTTCTGCATTAGTTCTTTAACTGAGCATAATCACACCTGTAGGAGTGTGAGAACCACATGGAGGGAAACATATTTTCCACCAGAACTTTGGAGGCTTTATTACATGTATGTTTTATTTAAAGCTCTATTTAGGCCATCAACAAAGTACAGACACAAAAGCAACAATTTTAATTTCAAACATTTTCTGGAGGATTAAATTGCTTGTCAAATTGACCCCAAGCATAAAGGATGTTAGTGAATTTGAACATGAGGGTTAAATAATCAACAATAAATGGAAAATCATTTGTCTGTTTGAATATCTTAGTCTTTGCCACAGTATTTGTCGCACCAGCACACTTTCATGTTGTCTATCTCCACGTATGTGCTCCTCTCTCTCTCTGCTCCTCGATCGCCCGGCTGTGTTTGGGTCTGTCGCTTGCATGTGGTTTTGTCAGCTGTGACGTCGGACGCGAATGTGGGCTGAAATGCGGCCCCAGAGGATCTCGAGGCTGCACACATGAGCCTGTAATTTTCTGCTTCCACGTGCGAGATGCCATAATGATCAAGAGAAAATGACTTTCTAACTGCCCCATCTCTTTTGTGGGGGCTTCTCTCATGGCCGCTGCTCTAATTGAATCACCACAGAGTCACTGTATCATTTCTAACTTTGGTATTAGGGTTTAATCAGGCATGCTGGGACCAGCTTGGTGAGGTGAGGGGTCCTTTGTGAGGTGCCCATCTGTTTGTGACACCAGGCCCAGTTGGGGCCCAGTGGGTGAAGCCAAAACAAAGAGAGAGAGACAGAGAGAGAGAGAGAGAGAGAAGCACATCCTCCTTGGCTTGTGAAGCTTACATTTCTCTTTGTGGGTCTATTCCCTAATGCATAGTACAAAGACATTTTCCCTCATTCTCGATCTCTCTCTCTCAACACTCACTCACATGCTCAGTCTCTCACTTTTTCTCTCTCTACGCTCACACGCTCTCTCTCTCTCTCTCTCTCTCTCTACACTCACTCTCATGCTCACTCTCTCTCTCTCTCACACACAATCTCTGTGTCTCTTACTCTAACTGTTGTTCACACCACAGACATACACTCATTCCCCTTCGCTTTCTTTTTCTCTCAGGCATACAAACACATTTTCTCTGTCTCTCTCTCTCTCTCTCTCTCTCTCTCTCTCTCTCTCTCTCTCTTTCTATATACACACTCCCTCTCTCTGTTTTTCTCTTTCTTTCTCTCTCTCTACTTCTTCCTTTCTGTCTCTCTCTCTGTTTCTCTCTTTCTCTCTCTCTCTCTCTCTCTCTACACTCACTCATGCGCACTCTCTCTCTCTCTCTTACACACACTCTTTCTGTCTCTTACTCTAACTGTCGTTCACACCACAGACATACACTCGTTCCCCCTCGCTTTCTTTTTCTCTCAGGCATACAAACACATTTTCTCTGTCTCTCTCGATCTATTTCTCTCACTCTCTCTCTCTCTTTCTATACACACACTCCCTCTCTCTGTTTTTCTCTTTCTCTCTCTCTACTTCTTCCTTTCTGTCTCTCTCTCTGTTTCTCTCCCTGTTTCTCTCTCTCTCTCTGGCTCTTTGCCTAATATTTCCACATGTCAGTTCATTGGTGTGTAGATGTAGATATTGCAAGCGGTGCTATTAGAAGGCTGTTTTCTTCCCTCCTTCAGCGGCGATTGATTGTGACAGTCACTCGCCCCCTGCTCAGCCTGTACAAAGGGGGGGAGGGGGGGGGGGGTGAGGGAGTATGGGGGATTTCTCCCATTTTTCAGCCGGGGTCGTGACCCCACTGTAAACGGCCTGAACGGCGGGGGAGGAGCGGGTCCGTCTCCTTACCTTTAGCATGGCTCAGTACCTGATTCAGGGTGAACCCCGGGGGTCTGCTTTGGGGGATATTATCCCCCCAACACACACACACACACACCTCTCTGCTCTGCTCTCTCCAGCCAGGCGGCAGCAGCAGGAATATGCTAAGGACATTAGCATGGCGTAATGTTCCTGTGAGGGCCACCCGCGGGTCGAGCCTGTCCCGGCCCAGCAGGTGCACCTGAGTACCGCACACCGACCGCACTCGCGCTACACGAGCAGAACAGCATGGACTCGGCCCAAAACAAATGGTGCCACAGGCTGGTGGCACTCGGTCCCATATGGCCACGGACATGCTCAGGATGGAGGTCATCACAAATCTTTAGTGCAAACGTAAAGCTGTGCATTTATTTGCATCTATTTGGAGACTTTTAATGCACTTGAAGCTGCTCTTTCACACATTTATACGGTTGAATTTTAAAGACGGAACAAGTTGGTGAAACGTGATGGCCAGTGATGTGCAGACGTTGTTTAAAAAGTTTTTGCACACATTGAGATTTTCTACATTTGCGTGTAATATTTACCAAAAAATACACTCTATATTCTTTGCTAACAAATAAATTTACAGTGTGTTCACCATCTGAGTTCCTTTATTAGCAAGAAAATGTAATATTTTTTATTCATCACTGCTGACCCACTTAATATAATTAGAATTATAATGTGGATCACCAGACAAGTGTTTGATATATAACGAGCTATTAAGTGACGAAATAGTTAACTAGTGCATTTAAAGTTAAAGGACAGTCTAGAATTTCATCTTATAAAGGAAACTTGTTTTATTTGACATATTTTCCAATGTTTAGCAAGAATAAAAATCTGAAGTTTATGAAGGATAGATGGATAAAAGGTAAAAAAAAAAAAAAACATGGTATGATGGCAAAGTATAATAAACATTATACACATATTTCCCCTGTAAAACGAATATGGTTTCTTTGAATGCAGCGTGTTGAAGAGTTTTCAGGTTTTCTCTCCATGCTGAAAGCTCTTAACACAGCCTGCTGGAAGTTACTCACTGTTCACTGCCAAGTCTGCTGTTGTGTGTGTGTGTGTGTGTGTGTGTGTGTGTGTGTGTGTGTGAGGAGAGGTTGGTACAGGGCCTTTCCTTTGAGGTACACTGGCAAACTCAGCTCTGCAGATGGAGGGGATGGCTGGCTGTCACGGGCCTACTTGAAGTGTGTGTGTGTGTGTGTGTGTGTGTGTGTGCGTGTGTGCATGGGTGTAACTACATATACATTTGAAGTCCTACTTGAACATTGTGTTTGTGTATGTTGTGCACATGGCCCATCGTGTCTAAATCTGCCCTATGTGTGTGTGTGTGTGCATGTGCATGTATCTGCATGTCTGTGAGTATGCTCATGTCTCAGTGTGTCTATGTCTGACTGTCATTATGTGTGTGTGTGTATGTGTGTGTCTAGAAGCCTCACTCCACTTTCTCTTCATCCAGGTCCCATATGCCGGCCCACGCTGCCCTTCAGTGTTCCTCTGACCCCGCCTACCCCTCCTCCTGCCCCGCCCTCCCTGTCTACGCTGGGCTGCACAAATTAGCACAATGTGCAGGCAGAGCTCCTCAGCTGGCCTTCACACCCCACTTGACATGGGCCTGACCTCTGCAGTGTGTGTGCCTCCCCGGCCGGCTGCCTATCACACCCACACCCACCACCCTGCCAGCCACAGGCTGGGGGAGGGGGGGCACGCGGTGGGGGGAGGAAGGGAAGCTGCTGAGGCTGGGAAAGGATGGGGAGATTGAGGGAGGGGTGTGTGGGCAGAAGTGTAGAGGGTTCACAGGGTTGCCCGGTCAATTAAATTCACATTGGAGATAAATGATTTGCAAATGATATACAAACAAGTAAGTGCCTCATACTTGAGACAAATCAAGGGCTCCTCTTTCATGGCCTATTGACATGTGTGTCCCACAACCTGGACTCATCTGCCAGCCATATCCCCTCATGCCCACATGCCACAGATAACACACAGTGGACACACAGCACTGTTTAGAACTTCATATTGTGTTTCACAGGTTTTACAAATGCACAAAGCAATGTGAACCCAGGCAAAATATTAAAATGTTACTGTGCAATTTAAAATACTTCAGTCTTAGATTCAGTCTTTTGGTCACATGGGACTATTAATAATTAACAAAGCTATAGAAAATCCAAATTTTATTGTGAAATAAAAGTACAAATATTACACATAATCAGAAAGTTGTGAGTACTGTTAGGTCTCATCATTTTTTATCACTATAGACTATTCAGAATAGGTAATACACACACATATACAGTAAAACATGAACAAGTTAATTTTTTTAATTTTTTTATTTTTACACAGCATTTGTGTACATGTTCTTTACACTGTGTGAACATGTCATGGCGAATGAACCAACAGAAAGGATCCAAAATGATGTGAAATAAAATTGTGACACATTAGAAAACATGGTTTAAAACAGATAGTCATTTCGATTATGCAATATAAAACATTTCATCCATATTAACTGTGCAGCATCACAGCTATGGAGAGACATACTGAATTAAAATGATGTGCAATGTTTTTCGTGTGTATTTGTGTGTGTGTGTGTATGTGTGGCGTTGTGTGTGTGTGTGTGTGTGTGTGTGTGTGTGTATTTATGTGCATGTGCTTGAATGAAAGGCTTGTAACAGTCCCCCTCTGCCTGCTCTCTGAGGAGTTGATGATACTAAAGACACTAAACAGGACCCCGGCTGTGATGGCAGTAGGGGGGGTGTTAGGGAGGGGGGTGTGTGGGGGGTGTAGGGGGGACCCTCAGCCCTTCGTCATTCTGCTCCTTTACAACTTTACAAAATAGGCTTTTAATTTTCCTGAGCGGCTGGGGCGTGCGAGTCCTGCCTGCATCAATCATCATCATGAGGCTGCAGGCGAGAGTCGGTTCCCCCGGGTCCTCTCCCCTACACCCCCCACCCCCCCGCCCTGCTGCCTGGGGCTCTCTCTCTCTCTCTCTCCCTCTCTCTCTCTCTCCCTCTCTCGCTCTTTCTCTCTGCCTCTCTCCCTCTCTCGTTCTCTCTCTCCCTCCCTCTCTCTCTCTCTGACTCTATCTCATTTTCTCTCTCCCTCTCTCTCCCTAGCTCTGTTTTCCTCTCTTGTTTCTCTTTCCTTTCTCTCTCTCTTTGCCTATTTCTTATTGCTTAAGCTCTCTTTCACTCTCACTATTGCTTTCTCTCCATTTCTCTTACACTCTCTCTCTATTTTCAGTCTCTACCTTCCCTCTTCACCACCTTGTCTCTCCCTTTCTGTTACACTCTCTCTCTCCTTCTTTCTATCTCTGCTTTATTTTCTGTCTCTACTTTCTTCTTTTTCTCTCCTCCAACTTCCTCTCTGTCTCTTTCTTTCTCTCTATCTTTCCTGTTTTTATGTTTTTCTCTCTACTCTTTCCTTTTCTCTTCACACCCCTCGCGCTTACTCTTTCTTCCTTTTACATTGTCTCTCTTTTTCTATCTATCTCTACTTTATTTTCTATTTCTACTTTCTCCTTTTCCTCACCTCTCTCTCTCCCTTCTCTGTCAATTTCTCTATTTCTCATTGCTCTCACTTTAACATCTCCTCTCTCTCTCTCTCTCTCTCTCTGTGTCTGTGTGTCCCCGGTTGCCCACAGCGCCGCTCTGTGTCTCTCTGTGGCTGATTCAGCTCCCTGTGGAGTGATGGAGTGAATGTTTCAGCTCTCAGTCTGCTAACTCAGCCTCCGTCCATCAGCACGCAGCATCGAACCGTTCTGCCTTTCTCTCCCCCAAAACTGCGTCACAACGGATAATCTGCAATTGATTGGTTTGTAAGCAAATTGGCAGACTGTCCATAACAGTCCAAAACAATGCAGATTGTGTTCACATTCATATACCTTTTACTCCGGTTCAAATCAAAGCTTTCTGTTGTGGTACTTCACATTCATGTTAATACTTGACCCATTTCTGACATAAGCATAAAGACACCTCTGAACACCTGAGCACCTTAACCCCTAATGACAAAATCTGTCTGAATGTTTTATACACTTATGCAGCTCTGGAAAAAAAAGACTTTAAGCTACTGTACTGTGCAAAAGTCTTGAATTCTTTGCTTCCAAACAAAAAAATGTTATATTGAGGAACAGTTCTCCAGGCTTCCTGTAGGACTTTCAAAGACTCATTTTTTGTCCAGTCTCTGAACCTGACCAGTTTCAGAGGAATGTTTTTTTTTTCTTTAAGACACACAGTGACCTACGTATGAATCATTCAAGCATATCAAAGTACCTCTAACTTAAGGCCTGAACCAGTGAAGAAACAGGTGCAGATGATTCCAGATGATCAGGCGGTGATCAGTATACTGGTGGTGCTGAATCCTTCATCTAGGCACCTTGTATCTTTAGGCACTTTGCAGCCGCAGTAAAACATTTGCTCCATTTCTCTCATTTTAATCTACTCAGTATGCCAAAGATAAGACAGTTTGACAGACAGAAAATAGTATTTTTGCTCGAACAAGGTAATTCAAAACAAAATATAAAGAAATGACGGACGGTTCAAAACTTTTCTTCGAAACTGTATTTCAAGCCTGCTTTTTAAACTCACAATTTATTGGTAGATGGTAAAAGTTTGCTGCAGATGCCTCTGTTTTGGAAGTGCACTTTCTGACCTGTGCATGTAGGAAACACTGTCCTGCTTTGGCCTTGAAGGGCAGATGGAGTAACAGAGGACACTCACCTCAGGCCATGGCTGATCTAGAACATTTACATTTCTGGTGGCAAACACAGCCAAGAAAATACATTAATGTCACAAATGCCTCCAGTCCAACCAACAAAAACTCACCTTCAGATTTATATTCCAGCTTATATCAGTAAACACCACAACCAGAACACAAACAAGCCAAAACGGACATGAACATGCGGCCAAAATATTTATTTAAATAGGTCAGATGGCTAAACTTCAAATCAAGACCCACTTTATTTGGATACCCTTCAAACCAAAGCATGAGTCATTTGATATGAATTATTTCTCAATTGTAGCTGTAACTGCCACTGTAAACACCCTGCATTTATTACATACTGCACATTCTCTGTCCTGCTGCTTCTGTTATAATATTACATTCACTCACACTGTTTCTCCTCCTGTTGGCTGCACTGTATGTTGTTTGTCCTGTAAATTATGGTTCTGTTGCTCTTGTGTTGTTTTGCTCTCACTTTAGTCATGCCCTGCACTTGTGTAGTCTTGTGGTGTTTCTTTTTTTGTTCTTTGTGTTGCACAATGTTCCTGGAGGAACATTGTGGTCCTGGAGGAACATTTTAGTCCTGGAAGAACACCGTGGTCCTGGAATAACATTAAAGTCCTGGAGGAACATTTTCATTCTAGAGGAACACTGCGGTCATGGAGGAACGTTGTAGCCTTGGAGAAATGTTCTAGTCCTGGAGGAATGTTGTGGTCCTGGAGGAATGTTGTGGTGCTTTGCTATTTTGTCATATTATTTTTATTTGTTGTCATCTGAGCAGTCTTGGAGAAAACTGAATTAATATTACTGAAGTTAAAAAAAAAATCAGGTCATTGTTGGGAGCTGATGCCGCAAGTGACTCATTGCACCATGCTTTAATGTATGTGCTGAATAAACATCTAAACATGCTTGAAAAATGCTTGAAATGTTTTCTTATATAAGATAACAAACATTAGGGAGGGGGAGAAATAGCATTTTCAAATGTATATAATTCAAAATCTATAATCTTATCTCTGAATTGTTCTGCATAATCAAAATATTGTATTGTATTTTTTTGTATTGTGTATTATTACACCCCTAATATCTGAGGCTCATCTGAGTTGAGCATTAAGGTATAGTGTATATCTGAATACTGCATAAGGACTTTGTAACCTTCTGGTTTCCCGATATGATTCAAACACCACTTTCACTGCCTTCTTTCTAATGACAAGCTTGCTCCAAATGAAATAAAGTAGGGCCTTGTCGCAGGTGGCTCCACCTTCATGTAGAGCAGTTATAGTAATTCATTAATAGTTATTCAGTAACAGTGATTCAGTAACAGTAATTCAGTCACAGTAATTCAGTAACAGTGATTCAGTAACAGCGATTCAATAACTAGTTCAGTAGCAGTTATTCAGTAACAGTGATTCAGTAACAGTTATTCAGTAACAGTGATTAGTAACAGTAATTCAGTAACAGTTATTCAGTAACAGTGATACAGTTACAGTAATTCAGTAACAGTGATTCAGTAACAGTTATTCAGTAACAGTGATTCAGTAACAGTAATTCAGTAACAGTGATTCAGTTACAGTAATTCAGTAACAGTTATTCAGTAACAGTGATTCAGTTACAGTTATTCAGTAACAGTAATTCAGTAAGTTATTCAGAAACAATGATTCAGTTACAGTGGTTCGGTAACAGTGTGGGGTGCGAGGCCGATTGCTAGACAATCAGCGGCCGTGTGGTGGAGGGTGTAACAGATCATGTAACACATCCTGACTGTATTTGCGCTTGACATGGAACAGAAGGTGTCCTCTCTCTCTCCTTCTGCATCTCTCTGTCTCTCTCTTTTCTCTCTCTCTATCCCTGTCTCTTCCTGTTCCATATTTCCCCTTTCTCCTATTTTATTTATTTATTTTTTTATTTTATTTTATTTTTTTTACTTTTCTCTCACTCTCTCTCTCCTCGTCTCCACTGCCGGGGGCTCTAATCTGATAAAGGGAGCCGAGAGGTGTGATAAGGCTGAGCCCCGGAGCAGCAAGCCCCCCTCGCTGGAGCATTTAGTATGCATAGACCTCAGCTATCTGCTCCGCTGCACCTTGACTCCCACTGATCAGCTTGGCTGACAACAGCACCCCTCCCCGTCCCCCTCCTCACCCCACACCCCCTCCGCACACAGCCCTAACAGCACCCTCTTGCCCTGAGGGAGCACAGGGAGGGGTGGGACGGGGTGCGTGGGTGGAGGGGCACGCTGAAGCCAGCCCCTGACCTGGAGGAAGCCCATCTCCTCTCACTGAAGCTGCTCTATAGGAGACTCTACAGTCCCCCCGGCCCAGCAGCTCCTCACTGACTCCACACAAACTCAGCCTTTCAACCTGTGCTAAATTTAACCTCTTAAACTCCAGCCTTTTTATTTAGTTGTTAAGCTCAAAGCAATAGTTCAGCTCCAGATTCCACCCTTACCCCAAGAGTAGCTGGTCAACTTTGGCTTCCAGTTTCCTTTTTTAATATTTTGCACTAACAAGTAATGAAAGCTTATACACATAGAATGATGCAAATTGCATAATCGCTAGCAAGCATCAAAGCACATCAAGCGATTAAGTGATGTCATAAAGTGTATGTGGTTTTATACACTGTGTGACATAATATTATGAAACATAGTTAAAAATTACACAGTTATCTTAAATGTGTCCTTTTTTTCATGTTTATAGGTAAGATTCCACAGATTAAAAAAGAAATTCTAGATAATTAGATCACTTACATGTAAAGAAAGTCAGTTACAGTGGTTTAATGTGGAAACTTTAATGTGGAAATTTACCACATATAGGTGGTGAAAGGAATCAGGGGTGACACAAATATAGCCATTTTATTTACTATCCAAACGACCAGTAAACCTACACATGTCTTCTGATGGTTTTTTTTAATGTACTGTTGATAAAGATAAAACAGTGGTGAAACTAGAAAAATAATATTTGTACTTTGCTGTCTAATAATGCTGTGCATGTACTTCTCCACCATAAATATGTTTTAAAAAATAAAACAATGTCTCAAGCATTTGTGCTTTGGACCTATTTGTGACTGTTTCATTTATGGCTTTTTGCTAGGGAGTGTTTAGAGGCGTTAAGTGGTTCGGACACCTTGTCCTTTCTATTACCACCACTGTAGTAAATCAGATATATATACATATATATATATATACATATATATAAATATATACAGACAGAGTATACAGTAATAGACTGAAAAAGAAATAAATGTTTTACTGTGACTTTCCGCAAAGTACCTAAAGATACAAGGTGCCTAGATAAAGGTGTTCCAGCCACTCAGCATTCAGCACCACCAGTATACTGATCACCGCCTGATCATCTGGAATCATCTGCGCCTGTTTCTTCACTGGTTCAGGCCTTAAGTTAGATGTGTTTTGTTATGCTTGAATGATTCATTTGTAGGTCACTGTATGACTTAACAAACAAAAACATTCCTCTGAAACTAGTCGGGTTCAAGAACTGGACTGAAAATGAGAGTCTTCGAAAGTCCTTCAGGAAGCCTGGAGAACTGTTCCTCAAGACTTTTATTAAAACTACAAGAAAGTCTTGCTCTTTGGAAGCAAAATATAAAGAAATGAGGGGCTTTTGCACAGTACTATATATGGCACAGAAAATTTAAACACCTCCAACTTTAATGTATCCCTGCCACACCTTCTCCATGGTCAAGCTTTATGATTGAGGTTCTGCCTTTAGTTGGTTAACCCTTTCCTTTCACCATCTTCGGCAGGTAGATGAAGAGTGCACCAAGATCAGAATCAGAATCAGAATCAGAATCGTGTTTATTGGCCAAGTATGTGCAAGCACATAAAAGGAATTTGATTCCGGTAGATGGTGTCTCTCAAGTACAGTGTAAAAAAAAAAAACAAAACAGCAATGTGTAAGGATACAATGAACAATATCCAGAGCAAATGTAATATACAATAATATACAATCTAAAATATGACTATG
>JBBPCZ010000001.1:13965619-13977643 GCA_037974445.1 Brycinus macrolepidotus
GCGCTCGTTCGCCCCCTGGTGGTTGGCTGACTATTGGTTGAGAAAGTGCTTGATTTGATATGCAGCAGAGCCGCTATATAAATGTTAATATCACCGATGATCATCTTAATTTAATCGTGGCAGCCAAAATCGTGATCGTGATTAAAATTTGATTAATTGTGCAGCCCTACTATGAGGGGTGGCTCAAGACTTTTGCACAGTATTGTAAAAATGTAAATGTAAGCACCTCCAGCATTAATGCATGCCTAACACACCCTCTCCATTGTCAAACTTTATGTTTGAGGGCCTGGTTAACCCTGTCCTTTCACCATCTTCCGAAGATAGATGGCTGTTTGTGGATCTGTGTGTGTGTGTTTGTGTGAGTGTGTGTGTGTGTGTGTGTGTGTGTGTGTTCTGAGCTAAGCGGTTGTGAAGCTGGTGTTAAACCTACTCTAAGTCTGCTCCTTCCCCTCCACAGCACTGCCCGGCTCACTAGCTCCTTTTATCAGCCACACAACGGCCAGCATGCGGGACGGAAAAATCAATTCAAATCCAAATCTGTTTACATCCATAAATACCAGCGGCTCAAGGGTCGAGCTCAGTGTTCACGCTCACAGTCGACGCATGTTTACCACAAATAAAGGCAGTTAATGCACCAGCGGGAGGATGTGGCGGTGTCTCACTTTGTGTCTGGCATAAAGGTGGTAGCAATGACTCGAGTCAGAGCGAGGTGGGGAATGAAATTATCCATTCATTCACTCATTCATTCATTGTTGTTTTATAATTCTTTAATTTTCATGTTAATGGCCATCGGTGGCTGAATGAGACCATTCTGATGACATATCTCCAGTCCCGATCCGTGCCCAGCTTAGTGGCTGACGAAAATAGTGGCGAAATCCGGAGTATAATTGGGCGAGGGAGGATTTGGTACAGCTGAGGCTTTGCATTCAAATGGGTGGCCGTCTCAGCAGAGGCCCTGTGCTGCTTTATCATGGCTTTACAGCCAGCAGCTTGTTTATGAATAAAAAATGTGGCATGAAACCAGAAGAGTGAGTTGTCTTTGTTTTGTCAAGTGTGCCGAGACAAAATGCTTCTCTCCCTCTCTCTCTCTCTCTCTCTCTCTCTCTCTCTCTCTCTTCTCCACTCTCTCTCTCTCTCTCTTGCCTTTCTTCCACCCATCTCCAGGGATCCGGCGGGCAGCTGAACCCCGAGCCCCCCTACCTGACAAACTGTTGCCATGGGAATTGTCGTCCCTCAGTGATCCTTAGATGTAGCCCACCCCCTTCCCCCCATCCCCCGACCCCAATCTTACAAACAAACCCCATCACGCTCTCTTGTGACAAGGGGAAAGCAGAACCCCCCCCCAAACACAAGCGTGTACACTCGCCCAGTCACCGAGCACATGCACCCCTGAATCTTCTTTGCACTCCAACAAGTTCTGTTAAATATTCATGATGTATGACTATAGGAGTCTCTCTCTCTCTCTCTCGCTCTCTCTCTCTCTCTCTCTTTCGCTCTCTGCCTTTGTTTTGGGCCTCCGTCCTGTCTTTAAAGTAAAAGCAGGGCTGAGATGACAGGCGGCTGCTCTTTGATGGTTTTATTAGGCCTCACCAGTTGCCTTTAAAGTGAACTGGGTGAAATCTCAACTCACCTTACACACACACACACACACACACACACACACACATACACACACACACATGCATACACACTCACACAGCTCTTAATGCTCTGACATGTTGTTGCTGGCACCATGTCTGCAGAGGCACTTTGTTCTGTATGAGTCATATTTTATTCATGAATCCTTAAAGCAATGGTCCAACAAAAAAATCACAATTTATGCAATTTTATTTTTCCTCACCTATAAAGAGTAGCTGATCAGCTGGTGTGTCTGAAGTTTGCTTCTTAAGTTTTGCACTGCAACTACGATGGTGATGTAGCTAATAAGTAATGAAAGTTTATGGGGGTTGGAAATCAGTGTTAAACTGTGGGATCATTTTGGCCCTTTCACAGGGTTAGTACTTCATTTATGTGTTATAAAGACTCACTGGCAGAGTTTAAGATATACATTTTGTTGTAGTTTTTTGTGACAGGGAGGTGAATCTTAACCAACTCTAGAGGGAAACAAAACAACAGTGTATGAATACATTTAGCCTTATTGACAGCACGGAGCCTTACAAACTCCCAAAGAGTGAAGTATTTAAGGTGGAACGGAAAATTTAAGTGAGAAGCTGATCATATTTTCATGTTTATGCTTATAGGATAATGAATATGAAGCATTTAGGATAAACAGGCATCTGTTTTCACTTCAGATGACGTTACTGGTCTAGCATCCCGTACTTTCAGATTCTGAACCTACAGTGTTTTCAGCTCCTCACCATGTCCTTCAGTGGCTCTTTGATTCAAGATTCAAGACTGAAGATTCTTTATTTGCCACATACACAATATACAAGTACAACATGTAGTGAAATGAGCCACTGAGACGACCCTTAAGACTGTGCAATAATTAAGAGAAAATTGGAAAGGCTAAACTAAGGTAATAAAATATACAGACAAAAAGAATATTCCAACTAAGCAAGTATTACAAACAATACAAACAGAAGCATGGTCTGTACAGTGTGCAAAATGTAACAGAGTAGAATATCTGTGTTATAAAGTGCAGTGTACTGGTTTACTGGTCAATATATATAGACTTAAATGGCAGACAGCAGGGGAGATAGAGTGAGGTACCTCACCTTTGGTCCACAAGCACGAAAACAGTCGCCGATTTAACCAAATATCTCAGAGTTCTTGTGTGTCATGTCCAGTTGGTCCTGTTTTCTCTCATCTCCACAAATTTCCTGCAGACGCTGCTCCTCTGTAGACCAGAGTCTCCCTTTGACTTCATCTGTGTTAAATGGGACAGTCAGGTTTAGGTTCTGTGCTTGGGCTCAGTTAGAAATCACACTAGATGTGGATCACACCTGAGCCCACCTCTTCAAGCGTGCCTGGGCACAATTCAGTGTGCCAGGCCTGGGTACAGGACAGAGTGATCACACTAATCAAATAAACTGGACTTTGGGGGTCAAATATGTTCAGGCACAGTACATGTTGCCTAGTGTGAGTGCACCATTAATTAGCTGATAGAAAACATGATTAATTCACTAAATGATGTTGGAAGTTGTTTCATTAAATCAATATGAAGATATCTACAGTGCAAAAGTCTTGAGCCACTATCTGGAAAGCATCTGATTTGCAACAGCTTCATTTTTCAGCAAAACAATGATCGCAAACACACTGTCAGTGCAGACAAAGCACCTCAATAGAAAAAAAAAAAAACCACAAAGGAACACTATCAGTTATGGATTTGCCTCCCCAAAGCCCGAACCTCAATATTATTGAAACAGTCTGGGATCATCTGGACAGAGAACTGGTAAAAAAAAGGCTGCTAACGTCCAAAGAAGAGCTTTGGAATGTCCTTCAAAAAGCCTGGAGAACTATTCCTGAAGACACTTAAAGAAATTACAGCTTGTCTAAGAGAGTTCCATCTGAAAACAGTGGTCATGACGGCATTCAGAACAAAAACTCACTTTAAAGCTGGTTAAAATTATACAAACTCTCTTTGTGTTCTATATTGCATTTACATGTATGTTTGCACATGTTGCAATAATTCACTGTGCCGACCTACTGTCTCACACACAAAGTCTCTCATCTTCTGTTCAGTCTGTGAATTTGACCAGTTTCAGATGAATGTTTTTTGTTTGTTAAGACACACAGTGACCTACGTTTGAATCATATAAGCATAACAAAGCACATCTAACTTAAGGCCTGAACCAGTGAAGAAACAGGTGTAGCTGATTCCAGATCATCAGGCGGTGATCAGTATACTGGTGGTGCTGAATGCTGAGTGGTTGGAGCTTGCATCTTTGGGCACTTTGCAGCCTGTTGCAGTAAAACGTATGTTCCCATTTCTTTCATTTAATCTACTCAGTATGCTAAAGACAGTGTGACATGAATAAAGTAGTGTTTTTACACCGGCAAGCTGATTCAAGGCAAAAACAAAGAAAAGGCTTTTGCACAGTACTGTACTTCATATCAAGCTATTAAGTGAGCACAAGTGTACTCATAGATACTTTTTACTGTAATCTAAAAGAACAGTATGTTACAGTTAAAAATGATGATAACTCTAAAAGCTAAAATCATACAGCTATTGACTTCCATTGCTTGTTAGCTTTAGCTCTGTAGATCCAGTGCAAAACTAAAGACACCTTGTTTGGTCTACGGTGCAAATTATGGAACTGATTTTAGGTTGAACACTTTGATATGCAAGCTGGTTTGACAGCGCGTTGTATTTTACATACAGTATTTAGCACAGAATTGTTGACACCCACAGTGCATTAATCTTCTGGCCATATTTATCAGCATGGCTGTGTGGACGTATGTGTGTGTGTGTGTGTGTGTGTGTGTGTGTGTGTGTATGTGCGTGTGTGTGTGTGTGAGTGGTGTTAAGATGATTAGCAAGCTGGTATGTGAGAGCCTGCCCTAAGGCTTAGGGGAGGTTGGAGGGTAATGTTGGAGGGGCAGCTGGGTGGCTGGCTGGTTGTCTTGCTGTTACCTGGGTGGTGCGGTGTGTTTGGGCCGGGCTAAGCCCTGCTCTCCCTGCCCGAGCGGACTGGCACGGCTTGGCCAGGCTTGCAGTGGCACGAGCTGCCAGCCTGCCCGCTGAACCATCTGACACACATTCACACCTCTCCCCGCTGTGCCCCACAGGCCTCCGACACCCCGCCTGTGTGCACGCGCCGCTCGGCTCACACCACTACACTGTCTCTGCACGCGTGCGATTGTGTGTCCGAGCGTCCTCACGTGCTTGCGTGTTTATTTACTTGTTATATGATGGTGCTGTGAATAGCAGCCACGGAGAGTCAATCTGGCTGTTTTTTAGTGTGTCAGTGTTAATATATGGGATCTAAACATGATCAATAAATCACTTCAATCATCCCACTCAGTTTGTTACTGAAAAGGTATAAAGCTTTTTACTTAATACAGGAGACAGTTGTAAGTACTGGCACCCTGGTTAAAGATGGGATAAAAGGTCAAAAAGAATTTGTGGTTTCACTATGAAAAGGCCGACAACACAAATACATCTAATATTACTTAAAGTAAATTTAGAAAAAAAAAAAAAAAAAAAATATATCTATATATGTATATCCTCTGCAACAGCCACTCCTAATTTCCTCTTTACATCTGTCCAGCTGTCTTATTTCTGGCATATTGAGTAGAATAAATACTGTGACTAGATAAAAGTGTTCCAACCACTCAGCATTCAGCACCACCAGTATACTGATCACTGGCCTGATCATCTGGAATCATCTGCACCGGTTTCTTCGCTGGTTCAGGCCATAAGTTAGATGTGAAAGTCCTTCAGTAAGCCTGGAGAACTGTTCCTCATGACTACATTAAAAATAAAAGAAAGTCTGTCTCTTTGGAAGCAAAATATGAAGAAATGAAGGGCAACTCAAGACTTTTTCACAGTACTGTGCATGAGAACATACTTCAGAAACACACATAGAGGTGCTACATACTGGAACATATGATGAGAAGTTTTGTTTTCACATAATAAATTTCCTTCAGTTAAGTTTTTCATCTAAGACTAAGCTAGTAAACATCAATTGAAATTAATAACAAATTCAAAATGTAGGCACTTTTCCAGTTTCTGAAGGCTACAATACAATGACTTTCAGGGCGGAGCACCCTAAAGTGTGTGTTATAGTGGGACTGTAGTGTGTGTGTGTGTGTGTGTGTGTGTGTGTGTGTGTGTGCGTGCGCGTGCGTGCGAATGGCTCCAGGCTGACATGTGTTCTTATTCCATGCTGAAGATACACACTGAAGCGGAAGCTGATGAAAAGGCCTGCTCTGCTCTGTGTGTTCCCAGGCTCCTGCTATGCCACTGTATGTGTGTGTTTGTATTTGTGTGTGTGTGTGTGTGTGTGTCAGTGTCAGCTCAGGGACTTCAGGTCTCTGACATATAGGCTTGCAGCCCAGCATGGACAAGCTCTTCTCTCACTGACTCTCTCACTCTCTTCTTTCTCTCTCTCTCTCTCTCTATCCCTCTCGCTCTCTCTCAACTGGGAATCACCTAGCCTTGCCAGCCAAATCACTGACGTAGCAACAGTCTCCAACAGTCTGCCTGCCCATATGCCCAAAGCCTGTCTCTAACATTCGATCTGACAGGACCAGTAAAGTGCCACTTTAGATGTCGTTTCCAATCTCGGCAACAACATGACCAATATTTTCTGCATTTATGTGTTTATTCTGGAGACTGTGCGTGTGCCCTCTGTGCCCTTGCACATCCTTGTTATTGTTCAGATGAGGCTTTGGCTCAAGCTATGCTAAACGTGCTCTTGTTATCACACAGAATCATTTGGATTAAACGCTTTCTGGCGCGCTAAATCCTCCTTGTGTTCTCTTTCGTATCGCTCCTTCCCCGTCTGTTGTTTTTCCTCCACGCCTCCCCCTGCACCACAAAACACATCAAGTGAAATCATTATAATTCTAGTCAGTTTGTATAAGTCAAGTAGGTTTATTGTCATTGCAGCCGTAAACATGCACAGTGCACACACATAGATTTATATACTATAACAATAGATTACTGTTAGAATATTATTCCAGCATATTATTCCAATATTATTCCATTGGCGGTTATTTTTTCTTGTTTCCAGAAATACTGCTTGAAACTACTAACGTACTGTTTCACTAGATATGGCTTAAAACAGTGTAAAACACCTAGAAATGAGTTTAAAAATCTTATGGCATTCTTGCAACTATTACAAAATGAGAAATATAGAAGATAGCTACATTTAAGGTGATTTCACTTGCCAAACACATTCACTGGTATTGTCTCTCGCTCTTTCTCTCCTTGCCTGCCTCTCGTCTCCACTCCCCTTGTCTCTCCTTCTCCCTCCTGCTCTCTCTCTCCCTTCTCTCTCTCTCTCCCTCTCTCTCTCTCTCTCTCTCTCTCTCTCTCCTATCTGGCTGCCTCAGTGGTGGCTCCTCTAATCCCCTGTGCTCCGGTGGTGTGGCACACACTGCCTCTCACGGCTCCACAGATGCCTTCTGTCTGCGGGGCGGCTTCCTGCGCAGGTGTGCCATGGGGCAGGGGCGGTGTGGGGCGCCGCACGGGCATGCCAGGCTGGGCCAGGGGCCGCTGAAGCTCCCCCGTCCAGCTCCTAGAGCCACCCAAACAGTCAAAGCGGTCCAGATGCTGCTTTACATTACTGTCTGCCTCCATCCACATCCGCTTTCTGCTGACTTGATCGAATTTTTGATAGTTGTACTTTTCCCCGTCGCTTGGCGTCTCTTAATCAATGTTAATTGGCCCCAATTAGCATATGTTAATTAATGATATTTACTTCAAATTAAAGGTATGAATGGTCCCAGAGGGTTTCCTGTTCATCTAATTAGAACCAATTAGCTGCAATTAACACGTGTAAATGAGACGCTATTGAGTCCAAAACAAACAGTGTGTAGCCTGCCCGATTCCCATGCAGTTTAACCTGGGCCGTGTGCGTGTGTGTGTGTGTGTGTGTGGTGGAGTGGCATGAGCCTCTCCAGCACACACTCACACACACACACATACTTGCTTTAGAGCTGAGGGCAGGTTGGCCAGGATTTTGAGCTCTGCCATCTGACTCTTCCCGGCAGCCTGCTTTTGTTTCCATAGCATTTCATGTAACACTTAGACCATTATAATACTTGCCACATATGTCATTGTGGATTTTGCTCACATTTTTTTATTCATAGGCAAAGTACACTGTTTTATTTTGGTCTTATTCTCTTGCTATACAGTAGTCTTGAGTCACCCCTCATTTCTTCATATTTTGCATCCAAAGATTCAGACTTTCTTGTATTTTTAACATAGTCTTGAGGAACAGTTCTCCAGGCTTCCTGAAGGACTTTCACATCTGTCTTAAGGCCTGAAGTGGTGAAGAAACAGGTGAAAATGATTCCAGATGATCAGATTCAAGGATCACTACGTTCATTTGTCACATAAACAGTTCTACACATACAATGTGCAGTGAAATTCAACCCTGAATTGCTCCTGAGACTAGATATAACTAGAAAATAGGAAATAGAATAAAAAATAGAATAATAGAATACTGACAAATATACACAAATGTAAACAATATAAATCTAGCAATATGCACAAACTATACAAAATGTATAACATATATGTACATACACATACATGTATGTTGTGTATGTTGTGTATGTACATATGTACATATGAATGTACCTTTATCTAGGCACCTTGTATCTTTAGGTACTTTGCAGACTGACGCAGTAAAATATTTGTTCCCATTTCTTTCATTTAATTCATTTGACAGGCAGAAAATAGTATTTTTGCACCAACAAGTTGATTCTAAGCAAATTATAAAGAAATAAGGGGCTTAGGACTTTTGGACAGTACTGTATGCAAAATCACCAACCGTGTTCAACAAAGCGAGCGATAATTCCAAGACTCCCAAGTATCCTTGTGCCTTTAATATGATGTAAACAAGTAATTACATCCAACTAAATACAATATAAGAGTTCCTTATTATAAGCTTATTATAAGAGTGTTCCACCTTTTTCCATGTATATATATATATATATATATATATATATATATAAGGGCAAAAGTAAAAAGAAAAATAAATACGTATTATGAAATTTTTCCTTTCCAAATGAGAAAAAAAAGTTTTTTTTTCAGTGTCTTTTCTTGGATATTAAAACTCCAGAGAACCACACTGAGTTCAGTTATATCAGGGATACAGGAGAGGAACCAATAAGCAGTTACAAGTTAACATCAATAACTTCAATACATCTTCTCCATTTCTGAATAGGTACAGATTATTTCATTTGATTTTTTTTTCCTCTCCTACATTTAGGGGGCTGAATAAGTGGGGGGAAATCCTTTTTTTTTAAATCCAGGTTGAGAGCAAGCATTCTAATCTGAGTTTGCAGTTTTGGCGAGTGTTGACAGCAATCTGGCCCTGCGTGGTCTGGTAGTGGTGCATTAGTCTCCAGGTTTTACAGTGGAAATGGAGAGCGCCTCAGATACTTACCATTGTAACAATCACGGGGTTTCTGAGCTCGGCGGCTGGGGAAGAAGCCGCTTTGTTCAGTGATAAGAGAAGAGGGAAATACACGCACAGAAAAGGCAATCCAAGGGGCTGAACAAATCTGCGAGCGGTATTATGGGATGGTAAACACGTCTGTGGGTAAGAGGCAGCGGATTTGCTGCTCCTTATTTTTGGGGACGTGCTGAATTTGAAGAGGAGCACAAAGGGTGGAAGGGAGGAGAGGCAGAGCCTCGCCGGGACGGAGGAGAAAACTCAAGCAGGAGGATGAATTAAAAGGGCAAAAGAGGAGGAGATGGAAGAGAATTATTGTATAAAAACTTCAGAAGGGTTTCTAAATAAGGTGACCATCTCTCACACAGGCCCGGACCATTAAGACACACTTTGTCCCTTTGTCGCCTGAGTAAACACATCCAGGATTTGCCTGACTGGCTTACATTGATCCTTATATTACCCTGGACTCTTAGACATACAGGCAGATTTATTAATTTATCTTGTCTTATTTCAGGTGTCAAATTTCAAAGCAACCCACTTACATCAGATTGTAAAATGCTCTAATACTGATGTATTGACTGTGTATTATGCATTTCATTCTTGTCTGCAAGTAATTGTTGCTTTACTTTTGCCTTTGAAGACCCACAAACAGCAAACAGCAAAAGATATTTTTACATGAATACATTTATCCTGTGCAAAATAGAGGGAGATCCACAGCTGCGTGCAAACATCTGGACAAATTACGCGTTTTTCCCAAGTGAAAATAGCTTATATATAATGTTATTTATGGAGAACACAATGCTGCGTATTTTAGTGCACAATCACTGTTTGTTTGTTGAATGTATTATGTTGGGAAAAAACAAAAAACATGACCTGTTCAAATAATTATTTTATATTTTGTTTTATTTTTTTTTCAGTATGATAAACGATTTCAAAAAGATACAAACTGTGGGCTATTAACTGGCCCCTGTACAGAATATGTACTCATTTCATTCAGAAAAAAAAACCCCTGAGTCATTTGACACATTTTCTGTCCCCTTAGCATGAGCAAAATGTCAAATTTCATAAAATTTCAAAAATGACTTCTCAAATCAAAATGTAATAATGCATATTTCTCATTTATTGAAAGGCTCTGCAGAATAGCATTGCATCAAATGCATGCAGCATCACTGGTATGATTTACATTCACCATTTTCTTTCCACGTCATAATTAAACTGACTCCGTAAACATCAGCGCAGCAAAGCAAATGTAGGAACATTATTTACATCCTGTATACTTCATTTCTGCAAGAATAAATGAGAAATATAAATGATACGATAAACAGCACACTATTGTTTAAGTTCATAAATCTCAACACCTGCAACCAACAAAGTAGAGATATGATTTTATTGTCTTATTTACAGTAATTTGCGAAAGTCTTTAGGCACCTTTCATTTCTTTACATTTGACTATGAATCACCTTGTTGGTGCAAAAATATTATTTTCTACCTGTTAGACTGTCTTATCTTTGGCATATTGAGTAGATTAATTTAAAGAAACGTTTTACTGTGACAGACTGCAAGGTGCCTAAAGATATAAGTGTTCCAGATAAAAGTGTTCCAACCACTCAGCATTCAGCACCACCAGTATACTGATCACTGCCTGATCATCTGGAATCATCTACACCTGTTTCTTAACTTTTTCAGGCTTTAAGTTAGATGTACTTTGTTATGCTTGAATGATTCATACGTAGGTCATTGTGTAGCTCAACAATAAAAAAAGCATTCCTCTGAAACTGGTCAGGTTCAGGGACTGGACTGAAAATGAGAGTCTTTGAAAGTCCTTCAGGACGTCTGGAGAACTGTTCCTCAAGACTACATTTAAAATACAAGAAAGTCTGGATCTCTGAAAGCTAAATATGAAGAAATGGGGGGTGTCTAAAGATGTTTGCACAGTACTGTCGTTTACCAGGCTACTGAGTTTAGGCATATTGCAGCTCCTTGCGAGTATATGTGTGTGTGTGTGTGTGTGTGTGTGTATGTGCTCCCCCTGGCTCCTCGCTAATGTTCTCTGTGTCTC
Organism: Brycinus macrolepidotus; assembly: GCA_037974445.1. Lineage (NCBI taxonomy): Eukaryota > Metazoa > Chordata > Actinopteri > Characiformes > Alestidae > Brycinus > Brycinus macrolepidotus. Next base: position 13,976,750 of record JBBPCZ010000001.1, read on the forward strand.
AGCCTTAAGGAGACTGAACTCTCACCCCTCCCCGCTGCTGCCGAGCGGAGATAAAACTTTCCGCTTCTCCTCCCCTTCCCAATTTTTTTTCCCTTTCCAGCCGAGAATTATGCGAGGAAGTCGATAACAGCAGCACAATCAGCTTTTACACAGAGGATTGGGCTCAGGTGAATAGCATGTCCCTTCTCTCAGAGCTGACGCTCAGACGGCACACCTGTGGGTCTGTGGAGGACCCACTTCATCCTATTGTGAACACGACCAGTGGAGAAGAAATATCCTATCAGGGAAGCTTTTGTCTGTGTGGTGGTACAGGCTGGAGAGCGGCTTTTGGTCTGCCTCTGCCATTGCCATGAGGTGAAGCATCTCTATATTGCTTTGTGCACAAGGTGGTTCTCAGGCATGCTATCGGCACTCGATCAACAAAACTAAAGTTCTGTTCTTGGTTCTACATTACTGTTTATTGACAGTGACCCACACAACCCTCTGTCTACTCCACATGCAGCAAGAGCAGATGATTAAAGCCATAGAACTGTTTTCTGCTATAGGTGCTATAAGCAGGATTCATCGGGGCACTTTTAATAGCGTATTTTTAGTTTACTTTATATTATGGTTTATTTTATATATATTTTGTGTTTACCTATGCAGTTATTAAATATTTCTGTTCAAATTAATAAAGTACAGCACTGTGCAAAAGCCCTCATTTCTTCATATTTGTCTCCATAGATCCACATTTTCTTGTATGTTTAATGTAGTCTTGAGCAGTTCTCCAGGCTTCTTGAAAGACTTTCAAAGTCTATCATTTTCAGTCCCTGAACCTGACCAGTTTCAGAGGAATGTTTTTTGTTTGTTAAGCCACACAGTGACCTACGTATGAATCACTCAAGCATAACAAAG
>JBBPCZ010000001.1:13995616-14011021 GCA_037974445.1 Brycinus macrolepidotus
ATATATATATTCAGCTGAGTTTAGTTTGTTGGCTTGGCTGATGGAGGGAAATGCCAGCTGGCGGTGGGAGGCTGGCAGCGCGGGGGCAACCCGTTTAGCCCCACAGAGCCCGCTCTCGGGGAGAGTACTGCCCCAAGTATGTAGTAAATACCCCGGTCTGTAGTAAATACCCTGGTCTCCAGTAAATATACCGGTCTGTGGTAAATACCCCGGTCTGCAGTAAATAACCTGGTCTGTAGTGAATTCCCCGGTCTGTAGTAAATACCCCGGTAGTAAGTAAGTGTGGGTGCTTTACTATTGGCCCGCGCCTGTAGATGAAAGTCTGGAGGTGCTGGAAGGTGAGGGGCGTTTCAATGGCGAACACTGGAGATGCGCTCCGCTGAATTTCAGTATCAGATTGAAGAAGAAGAGCAGAGAATGAGAACTGAATTACTGAATTACTGAATGACCTCGGTCCTGTGGTGGAGGCTGCAGGTGTTGTGGGACATCAAGTCATGCGGGGTAGTGCGTTCGATGGTCGAGATGAAAGGGATGAAAACCTAATTCTCTTTCAGTTTTTATTACACTTTCAGTTTTGAAGCGCTTCGTTTTCCTCACGGAATAATAATTTATCGGCAAAGATCAAATAAATATCACAAACACCAGTAAACAACAGCTGGAATAAACAAGACGTTCTTATAATGGATAGTATTGGTCCAGAATGAGATGAAGTGAGTTAAACGAGGGTATGTGTGTGTGTGTTGGGTGAGGAAAGACAGTCAGAATAAACAATAATTAGCAAACGAAAAAAACGAAGAGAAGTAATGTAGAAGATGAAATAATACACTGATGGAGGGGTTAAGTGTGTGTGTGTGTGTGTTTATGTATATGCATGTGTGTGTGTGTTGTGTGTGTGTAAGGGGGAAGCTCCGCTCCTCTTAAGGAGCCTGTTAATGTTAATGGGAGATGTGAAGCCCCCCCTCCAGTCAGGCTAAATGGAGGGTTAAAAGATCATTAGAGCGAGGATGGAGCCTCGCCTGGCTCGCGCTGTAATTGGGAGTGATGTTGCTGGTGCAGAAGGAGAGGTGCTGATCTTCTGGATCAAAACCGGAGATCAGAACACGGAGGCGCTCGAGATCTTTATTCTAAATCACTAAAACATGAAATAAATAAAGAGGGAGAGAGACTTTAGGTTAATGCTGTTTTGTGACTCTGCAGACCTCGGCCTCTTTAAGCATGGAGACGCGTGCGCACAACAATTGCTGTCCATCTTCTTCTTATTAATATTACTATTTTATTATGTTAAATACAGTGCCTTGAAATCGAGGACTCGAAACGCGGGATTCACGCGCTACATGTGATTTTTTTTAGTGAAATGCAATGCTGTGTTTTATCTGAGCGCGTGCAAGCCATTTATTCAACAGTGATGGGGGGTCTTGATTCGGGGTATTTTTACGAAATTATTTTTCATTCCAATTTATACCAGTCTAGCAGTTTGTTCCCGGTGATGCTTACCAGGGTCTAAGCAAAAGGAGACGCTGTAAATATACTTATAAAATTACAAAAAATAGCATTCAATTTTGACCTAAATTTAGGGCATATATTCCTGCCTGAAATATCGCTCAAATTACTGCCTCAAATTGTACATATAAATGGAATCGTTAAGAATGGTGAATAACGAAAATGCGTCATGTACATCGCTCGCGAAGGCTTATTATTTTTCGTTTGTTGTGTTGTAAGTTTTTTTTCCAAATCTGCGTGTAATGTTTGTACTAAATGTCATTATATGTGGTTTATAATGTGTTTTTTTCTTCCAGGTGTGGTTCCAGAACCGGCGCTCCAAAGAAAGGCGCATGAAGCAGCTGAGCGCGCTGGGCGCGCGGAGGCACGCGTTCTTCCGCAGCCCGAGGCGGATGCGCACGCTGGTGGACCGGCTGGAGCCCGGAGAGCTCCTGCCCAACGGACCTTTTTCCTACTACGGAGGTAAGAGACCCGGAGAACCCCCCCCACACACACACCACCACCCGATGCTGAGGAGAAACGAGCTTCTTATTGAGGCATTGTTTTGTAAAATCAAGATCGAGCCCAGGCAGTGTGTGACATTGTGTGTTGTCTTGAACCCATCTTTCCATCTGTATGATAAAACGGGCGAGAAACACCAAGATTCAAGATTTTTTATGTCTCACATACAAAGTTATACTAGTGCAACACGAAATGAAGCGCCCTGATAAACCAGCTCTACAGAAATAACACCACATTTCCAGCAGTGAAACCTGTAAACAGTGCTTTGGTTTTCTGGGGATTTTAAGCCTGATCCAGCACTTAGACTGCGCTTAGTCTGGACATTCTGTCGATCTGCCACCTTTCCTGCCTCCAAACCAGGGTCTACTGCCACTGCAGGGCTGTCTAATGCCACTGCAGGGCTGTCTAATGCCACTGCAGGGCTGTCTAATTCCACTGCATGGCTGTCTAATGCCACTGCAGGGCTGTCTGATGCCACTGTAGGGCTGTCTGATGCCACTGCAGGGCTGTCCGATGCCACCGCAGGGCTGTGTGATGCCATTGCTGCGAGTTAAACGTTTAACTCTTTACCATAATTGAGGTCAGTAGGTTAGCCATTTTCATCAACAGATTTTTTTTTTACTCCACTGGCATTTCTCTTTCTCTTATCTTTTGCAGACTTTTCTATATGACTATTCATTTATTCTTTTGCCTGGATTCGTTTGTTTATTTTTTTTTTATATTTTCTTGTGTGTGTTGACAGTTTTATAATAGGACAACGCAATGATTAATTTCTAGTGAGAATAAAACTTTATTCTGCAAGGTAAAGTAGAATATATTGCGTTCCTTTTTTTCTTTTACATTAGATGAATAATTTTAAAAAATGTTAAGTGATCTCTTTTTCTTTTCTTTATCATCATCATTATCATTTAGAATTATTGTTATTATTATTTTTTATTTATTTGTTTGTTTTGTAGTAAAAAAAAAACAGTTCTATTCTCTCAGGTGAGAAATTTCTCTTTTCATGTTGCTAGACCTGAAAGGATGTCACACTCGTGCCCCCATGCCTCTGGGAATATTCTACCCCCAACAATTTCATGATTTTTATCACAGAAAGTTTATATTTTGTTGTTTTTTTAAATTTGTGATTACCGTGCGCTTCAGCTGGGAGGTGAATTCTGAAGGTGAAATCACTGATGAAGTTCTCCTCCTACTAATTAATTTTCTCGCCAGCCTTGTTCTCCCCACCCAGCTACATTTTTTGATTTAAGTGTAACATGCTCTGTGACTAATGTAGCACTGAGGCCTTGTTCCACGGAACTACAGGCTACATTTTCAATGATTTTCTTCTTCTTTTTTAAAGAACGGTTATGTGTCTGAATGTAAGTCTGGTGTTTCCCTTTTTACTGGCAGATTATCAGAGCGAGTACTACGGACCTGGAGGCAACTATGACTTCTTTCCTCAGGGCCCACCGTCCTCGCAGGCCCAGACCCCAGTGGACCTCCCCTTTGTCCCCTCGTCGGGACCCACTGGAACCCCTCTAGGGGGCATGGACCATCCCATCCCTGGACACCACCCGTCCAGTGAAGTACAGCGCTTTTCAGACATCATGTCCCACCACCCGGGGGACTCGCCCAGCCCGGAGCCCGGCATCCCTGGACCCCTGCACAGTATGTCCTCTGACGTGTTCGGTCCCAGCCCCTCTTTTACCTCACTGTCTCTCAATGGAAGCGGATACAGCAACCACCTCTCCCACCCCCCATCAGAAATGAACGAGGCCACGGTCTGGTAGCTTTCTGAAGGTGGACATATCTCCAGAGGAACATTAAGGGACAACAACAACAACATGGAAGGGTGGACAAGGGGGACAGGGGACAGAGGACATTTTGCCATTCATATTTATTCATTTTGCCATTTATTTTTTCCCTCTCATTTTTTGTGCTGAGAGTATAAAGAGTTGGAGGGCGTCGTAGATGTTTACCTTGATACTTCGTCGGTTTTTTTTTTGTTCCCGTTATTTTCTCCTCATCAAAGTCAGAACTCGAGCACACGAAAAGACTGATGGCCACTGTTGATCTAATCGCTGTACGGACTGAGCTGTGAGGCTTTAGCACAGCAGAACCCTCCCCTCCCCACACCTCCCACTTCCAAAGCCCACCAGTTAAAACCCTCGCTCTCAAAAAAATGATCGCCACATATTAACAGCATTAGCTACTGTCAAAGACTTTCAACCTCACAAAGAAACGCCCACGGCGACCCACCTGAACCTTTACCTGCGACCCCAGGAAAGAGTCTGAGCCGTCAGACTAATTTATTTATTTGAAAGCTCCTCAGACCTCTTTGCCTTTCAAGGCTCTGCCATACTGACACTTAAACGACCTTCTTTTTGACACTAAATATGTTTCTGGAGGCCAGAGAGAAGAAAAAAAAAGTTTTTTTCTCCCTCTATCTGGACATATCCTTTTGTGTTTTTTTCTTTTCCCAAGAATTCCACCAAATCTGACATTGGCCTTCAAAAGGCAAACAGTAAATGTTGTATGGATTGTGAACCCTTTATTTAATGGGAGAGAACTTGAAAAATGTTGTTAAATGAAGTCTACCTTCTAAAAGAATATTTTAACGAGGGTCTGAAAAGGGACTTAGAAACAGTCAACTGTTTACGTAATATATTTAATTCAGGAGTTAAAAAGTTATCAACCATGTTTTAGAACCTCTTGATCCAGATAAAAAAAAGTTCCAAGCAACCAACCAAACTTTTGTATGACTTTATTTATATTGTACGAGGAAAAAAAACGAGTTTGCTGGGGTTGTGGTTCACTGTGCTAGTTTGTACAAGATGTTGTTTACAAAAAAAATGGGGGAAAAAAGGAAAAAAAATACGAGTTAAGTAGACAGTTGCCAAATAAAAACATAGCACAAATACTGTAAAAGTGCTTTGCACCATTATCTGCAGAACGTGTTGAAACAAAGTGTAAGTGTTAAAAAACGATAAGAAGTATTTACTTCTTAATTTTTTTTAGTCTGCTGAAAAGAAAAAAAAAACATTCATAAATTGTTAATATAACATACTTAGACCTACAAGTTTTATTTTTGTGTCTTTAAAAGGAGAATCCAAACTATTAAAAATCGATGGTCAAATGCGCAGCTCGCGGCTGCTGATTTCTTTAAATATCAAATTCTCATGGTATGTCTTTTATTGTTCCAATAAACCTAAGCTTACGTGACCTCCAGTGCATATTAGACCATTCACTGTATAAATACGACATGTTGAACAAATTTGTGAGTTTTTAATAAAACTAGAAAAAATATGAAATTTGGATGCTTAGATGCTTTTCCTTGGATTCGTAAATAGTCCGTTTTCCAGAACCGTCTGCAGCGCGTGAACGCCTAGTTAGGAAATTTTTTATTCCTTCTGCTGACACTGACACTTGGCCAGGTTATAGACGTATGCAAAAGTTGGAACACCCTCCAGTCAAATGACAAGTTTTGCTGACTTTCTGATGTGGAAAGAAGTACACACTCTCTAGATGGAACCATGGCCTTTTCTGCAAAATTTATATATATATAAATTCAATATGTTAAATTCAGCAAAAAAAAATAAATACAGTAATTCAGTAATTATGCATTGAAATGTGTAGGGGCTGTGCACTTATTTTCACAAAATCAACAAAATGTCATTTAACCAGGGTACCCTAAGTTTTGCATACGACTCTGTTTAATTTAATTCCTCGTCTTGCTGTTGCATGAACAGAAGTACAGAAATGCAGATCTAGTTGTTTTATATATGGGATGAACTGGACATACCTCTTTTTGTGGTTTACAATATCTGAAATTCATAAAGTTTTGATGAAGGCTGGTAGCACATCCACGTAACCGTATAGAGGCCAGACTGATTAGAGGGAGTCCCGTGGCTCTAGGTGGTTATTTGTTGAGGAAGTTTGGTGAGAATGAATGAATGAATGAATGAATGAATGTTTCCAACTCAACCAATAAGAGTGTGATTTGCTTCTAATGCTAGAAGAAATAAAATTTCACCTCATAAGCTGCAGATAAGTGTTCAGGGGTTCAGTAGATTCTGCGTTTGCACGGTGCAGGTTTGCAGCTGGACCGAATGAGATGTGTGCTGGACTGCTTTACCTTAATTAGCTTTGCTTTGTGCCTTTGTGTTGATCAAACCGCATCCGTTCACTTATGAAAGAATCGATCAAACCAGCTGACACGAAAAAGGGGCCGAATTCTTCTCATTCTGATCGTTTCTGTAGCGTGACAAGCAGAGCGTGGAGTTTGATGGCAGCCACATTCTTAAAAATAAATAAATTCATGAATAAATAAAGGTGCTAGAAACGGTTCTTTTTCGAATCCACTGAAGAACCTGTTCCACGACGAACCTTCCAGTGAATGGTTCTTCTGTTTCTATATAAAGGAGTGTATTTATTTTCACACAGTGAAAATATACCAATCAAAGATGTTTTCTAGACAAGAACCGTTTAGGAACCGTTATTTTTAAAAAGACACTGTTAATATTAAAGAGCACTTCAGAAAAAGATATTTACATTCGCACGGTGGTCCCGCACATTTCACATCTCAATTGACAGAGCGGGCGAAACAAAAACAGCAAAATCAGATGCAACGATTTAACTCCCGTTGGGATGCATCAGGGGGAAAAAAGAAAGAAAAAAAAAGAAAAAAGAAAAAAATCTTTCATAGGTGCTGAGGCAAAGAGAAGCGAGCATCAAATTGAGCCTGGCGTCTCGGGAGGCGGGGGGGCTTTATCTCATTGCACTGTGTGGTTTTAGTTTGAAGGAGCCCAGCAGTGCCCCCACTGCACCCAGCACATAATCCACTATGAATTAATCATGGTCCTGGGAGTTAAACAGGCCTGCCGGGGCCTCCTGAGCCTGGGGCTTAGCCACGCCGCTGACTCCGTGCTCCGCCACCCAGGAGGCCACAGCTCTTTAAATTCAAATCTCAGATTGATTGGACATTGGCTATTGGTTCAGGCTGACCTTGTAGACACGTTAAATATAAATGCACCTTAAGAGTATTGAATGTTTTTAAATGACGCTTTAAAGTCTTGATTGTGGGATCTGAATGTGAGCACTTGCCCTCCGGACGTCAGAGCTTTGTGAGGGGCATCGTGGATGAGGGGCTTTATGTTCATCTACTCGGCAGTAGAGGCTTTTATGTGGATGAGATTTTAATGACAAATATAGGATCTATTACATTGTAGGATTTTTAACACTTATGCACGTGAATTTAATCTGCATGATCCAGTCATTATTTCAGGCTTAATACTGACCCTACATAACACATACAGATGAATGCAAAGATATGAACACCCTCGGTCAGTTTTTTTTACAAATGTAACTACTGAGGCTACATAACACATATCGGTGAATGCAAAAGTTTGAACGCTCACTGTCAATTTTTGTTTTGTTGGCACAAATGTAAATATAGCGTTTCCTAAAAATTTTATATAAAAGTATAGTTTATTTGATGAGTTCATCATATTGGAAAATGAGCTTTCAATGACGAATATGAGATCTAGTCCTTGTAGTTTTGTTAGGTTTATTCTGTTGTAGGACTTTTAACATCCATGCATGTGAATATTATTTGCATGATCCAGTTTTATTTTAGGCCTAATACTGAGCCTGCATGTGTATGGAGAAGTTTTGACACCTTTATCATTTTCTGCTATTTTTCACATAACTGCAAAATTATAGTTTATTTGATGAGTTTAATATATTGTAAAATGACCTTTTAATGACAAATATGGGATCTAGTCCTTGTAGTTTTGTTAGGTTTATTCTATTGAAAGATTTTGAACACCTGTACACATGAATATCATCTACATGAATCAGTTGTTATTTCAGGCCTAATATTGACCATACATGACACATACAGATGTATGCAAAAGTTTAAACACCATCTGTCAATTTTTGTTTTGCTGGCACAAATGTATATGTTAAATTCAGCAAGTGAACAATAATTGTGTACAACCAGATGTGTGTTCTCTGTAAAGCGGTGCTCACCAGTCCTAGTCTTGGAGATGTAGCTTTCTGTGAAGGTTCTGTGAAGGTCTAGCTGCAGCCACAATCTGGAGGTCCTGATTGTAAAAGAGAGTAAAGGAGAAGGGGCAGCATGTTAGATACTGGCTGGAGGAGAGAAGATCTTCAAAAATGTTGATGACTACTGCTTTGGATGATGTGTACTCATTTTCATTTTAAATCTGCAAAATGTGTCATTTCACGAGGGACCCAAACTTTTGCATATGACTGTAGATATTCTATACTATACAGATTCATAGGCCTGCAAGGGCGTAGAATCAGAAGTGTATTAGTATATTAGTAAATTGTATTAGTATATTAGTATACTGTATTAGTATATTAGTATATTGCATTAATATAGGAGCCATAATTGCTTTATGAAAAAAATGTGCATAATAAGTGTCTGGTGGATGCTCTTGCATTTGATCACGATTTATTCAGGTTACTCACATTCGGAATAAGGAATTCTGCAGCCATTCACTTCTTTGGTTTTCCAGGGATTGTTGATTCATTAGGTTGCTTTGGTTACGCAAAAGTCTCCAGTGTATTTTTGCTAAATTAAGCATCAACCAGTTCATTCTGATACACCTAATGTTTCAGCTACACAAAAAAGGTGCCATAACGTGTTCTTTGAGCAATGCCATGGAATACCCACTTACAGTTCCCTGAAGAATCACACTTAAAAGTAAAGATGCTTAAAAGGGTTATTTGCACAATGGCATATAAGAACCACTTTTGGTTCTCCATAGAACATTTCGGTGGATAATTCTCCATAGAACCATCTTGTGGAATTATATGTGTGTGTGTGTGTGCGTGTGTGTGTGTGTGTGTGTGTGTGTGTGTGTGAAGAATCATTTTAAAGTGCAAACAATGTCCATATAAAATTAAGGTTGTAGGATATACCCTTAAATTGGAAAATGAACCCTTATATTATGTGAAGGTTCATTAAGCTTTCAAAAGGTTCCTCACATTTACAGATGTCTTTTTAAGCACATTGTTTTTCTGTGGCTTTGCTCAAAAAAACCTCTTTTTGCGGTACCTCTAATTGCTCAGGATAGAAAAATAGATGTAAACCAATTTTACAAGGTTTTAAGAACCTTCAAATATTATAACATAATATACCAATTTTAGGATCCTTTCTAGAGTTATTACTATATGTGGAGGTTTTTTAAACTTCACAAATGTTCTTTACACAGTCAGGCATCTCATTTACAAAAGCACCATTTAAAGTTGTTCTTCTGTATTGGTTAAGAAGTCTTTTTATATCTCTGATTCATTTATTCTGATTTTCAGCCTTGTCAACACAGACACTTCTTTGGTGCTCATACTGAGAGACGACAGCGACAGACTCCAGCTGCATTTGATCTAGAATCAAATCTAGACAGTTAGCTGTGATTCCTGTTGACTTCTTTTAGTAGAGATGTTTTCAGACCCAAAATGTGTATTAGTATATATACACACACACATATGTGTGTGTATGTGTGTGTGTGTGTGTGTGTATGTGTGTGTGTGTGTGTGTTTGTGTGTTTGTGTTTGAGATTGTTATATGAAGTAACACTTGCCAGGAGACCATAAAAGTAATGTTATAACAATAACACACCTGCAAATGGTCTGAGAAATGACTGTGGTGAAACATGACCCCTAATATAACTGCATATAAAAATATATAAAAGCAGTTTCTTAAAACTATAATTGATCAAAAAGCAGAGATTATTCTGACTGAAGCCTAAAGATACTAAACAAACCTGTTATTACAAGAGTCAATGTCACATCCTCACACATAATCTAATCAGGTTTTCCTTTATTCAGATTTCATCAGACTTAACCTAGATGATTTCAGGATTTGATTTAAAAGTAAATGCAATTTTTCTTAAATTATATATCTAGAATAATATTGATAAGAAATACAAAACAGCCATTATGTATGACATTACTCTGGTCTTCATTGTAATCAGTTTTCCCATTTCTTTCTTTCTTTTTGTCGCATTTGCATTTAATGAGCCAATCAGTATTTATTTATTTGTTTGCATTTCTTTCCTTTTAGATCGCAGTGTCTTTTAAAAGAACAAACACAAAACTTTGGTGTGTATTTGTTCGTTATAGAGGTTTTGTAGGCTTGTGATGAAACACTTTAGTCACACAGAAAAATGTTATGTTTTTTTTCTTTTTTACACACACACATACACACCCGCACACACATTTGCATGACCTACCAAAATGTTATTTAGGTGACACACTTTTAGCTTCTATATTATCAGTTTCTGTTCCATGGGGATGTCTGTTCTCTTACGAGGAACACTGTGCTGATGAAACTGAGACTCATCACCCTTTTTAAACATCTTCCTTCAAACGGAGTACATGGATTTTTTCCCCCCATATCTGGCAGGGTATTTTAAATATTAAACATAAGTGCTGTAAATATGAGGACTGATGTATAGTGCAGTAATACAGACGTAAGTACTTTAAGGTTTTTCTTGATCATTTATAATACATGAATGTTTTGCACCGTGATGCTCTGGATGCTTTAGATAAAGGATGTATGTAGAATGTAGTTTTTTGGTTCGTGCTTAGGAAAACATATCTGTAAAATATCCATAAAATATCGTCTGTAGTTTCTTAGCGCAGAAGACTTAAATGTGATCCCTGCTTATCCAAAAAAGTGACTTTGTTGCCATGTTAGTGCACCAGAGCTCCCTGGAATGCTGTTAATTACCAAAATCCATGTTTATCCTAATAGGGACGCACTTGGATTAAGGGTAAGATTTACTGCTCATTGCTTATTAATTCCAAACTATTAGACAATTTGGTGGCTCTTCCAAGAAAAACAGCTTTATTTCCATATTTGCTGAATTGCCACAATGCCTGTAAACGTTTCAGAGAACTGCAGAGTGGTGGCTGGATCTGTTTACTTTATTGATTGATAGATTTCATTGTTTTATGCCAAGAAATAGAGGCACTTTTACGTCAAGGCAGAAAACCTGAATACTGGAGCTGAAAGGCTGATCTAGTGACGCAGCTGGCCAGAAGATTCTCCGTGATCCTTACAGGCCTTTGCACTGGGCAGAAGTTCACCCAGGACGAATGTGGCCTTTTCCTCGGGAAAACCACCATCGTGAATGTGTTTCACTTTTTTTAAACATTCATTCCAATTAAACCGGCCTTGTGCGAGTGCAGCCAAGCGGCGCTGTTATTCAATTCCATTAAAATGAATGAAGCAGCGGTATGCAACCATGCATTTAACAGGAATTAAAACTAGAGGCGAGATGACAGATTACAGATGAAATTGAGTGGTGCATGTGGGTGGCTGTGTGTCTTTGTCTTTGTGTTAATACCTGTGTATAGTATAAAGTTTTGTGTCTGTGTGTGTGTGTGTGTGTATGTGTGTGTGTGTGTTAGTAAGTTGGGCCTGCATGGGGTTTCTAACTGTGGAGTCTGTGGTCCACTAAAGCCTTTTTTATTATTTATTTATTTCCAAGAGATAGAGAATGCATATTTGTTGACTGTTTAAATCAAATGTTTTTCAGCTGGTTTAGACGTATTGATGAAATGCTGATTAATTTTCTCACTCTATTATTTCTTAATTTGTCTTATTATAAACAGAAATGGCGCACAAGAAATCCAAACAAGTGAATCTTTTTACTTTTTCACCATATTGATCATTGGGTTATTTTTCTCCCCATATTCATTTGTCCGTTCTGCCATAATTAAGTAATTATGAACATTCTGACCAGACCATAAGCACATTTATGGTCACTTATGTCCAAGAGCTTCTTTTATATGCCCAAAACTCAGCCAGTGCACATACCCCACCCCCATGCCTTACACCTCAGCACCGCCCCCCCACCCCCCACCCCCCACCCCCAAAACATGGAGTAGCCATGCAGTTAATTAAAAACAAAAGCTGGAAATAATGAATCAGGTTGGAATCCCCTGGTTTTTAGAGACCCTATTATTAGGAAGAGTGGGTTAGGAAAATCTGTGAAACATAATTAATGAAAATGGGGTGGGAGAGGCCAGAAAGATGAATGGTGTAAGTTCTACTTGGATAGTCCATGGTTTTAGGGGTGCTGCTTTAAAAAAAAGTGTCAGGATTTGTAAAAGTAAAACTAAGTCAAAAGAAGCCACGGTCTTGGTTGTGGTACCCAAGGTCACCACACTGTGTCACTGTTTACAACTGAGTTCAATGGACAGTGCAAAGTTAACCCCATTCTGAGAAACTCCAAACTTGGGCCAAAAGTTGTTCACAAAAGACTAGGCTAAGAGACAGCACTGTACTGTGAAAAAGTCTTGAGCCAACCCTAATTTCTTCATAATTTGCATCCAGAGACCTAGACTTTCTTGCATTTTTAATGTAGTTTTGATTAACAGTTCTCCAGGCCTCTTTCCTGAAGGACTTCCAAAGTTTTTGGTTCACATTTTCAGTCCAGTGACTGTTTTTTGTTTATTAAGCCACACAGAGACCTACGTATGAATCATTCAAGCAGAACAAAGCACCTCTAACTTAAGGTCTGAACCAGTGAAGAAACAGGTGCAGATAATTCCAGATGATCAGGCCGGTGATCAGTATACTGGTGGTGCTGAATGCTGAGTGGTGGGAACACCTTTATCTAGACACCATGTATCTTTACGCACTTTGCAGCCTGTCACAGTAAAACATCTGTTTCCATTTCTTTCATTTAATCTACTCAGTATACCAAAGATAACACAATTTAACAGGCATTGAATAGTAATATTGCACCGACAAGGTGATTGAAAGCAAAATATAAAGAAACGAGAGGTGGCTCAGGACTTTTGCACAGTATATATGTATTTTATTTATATCTTCCACACAACATGATGTGATTGGATGAGGCAGGGGCTCAGAAATGCCCCCTGAAAAGACCAGAGCCCTGGGCTGGCCATTCTGTCCGTTCAAAAACAACAATAATCTCTTGCAAATTTTAGCATAACAAACAGAAAAATATCAAGAAATAAAAGGTGGCTCACAACTTTTGTACAGTACTGTAAGTCCCTTTTTTTACCCCATTGTGCCACCACTATAAAACCAAATGAGCATGAGTGCACACTGCTCTTGTGTATATTTTTAATCTGTCCAAAGTGTTATTTTCTGTGTTTGTTTATTTCAATTACAGGCCTCAGAACAGTGAAGAGCCACTCCAAAAGGTGATCACATGTAGCAGGAACGTGTTGATTAGGGCTGAGGTGGGGCTGCACAGCACTCGGCTTGTCATACTGGTCCGAACGGGGAGCAGCGCGGAGCTGATTTTGGCTGCTGTTGAGTTGGGCGCGTGCAGTAGAGGAGGCTCAGTTGAAAAGGGCTAATTTAGGAAAAGCATTCAGCCTAGGCTTCATTTACCCCTGCTCCACTACTGTACCGCAAAATGAATGAGTTTTTCTGTCACCCTGGTGTGCTTCCATTACCCAGTCATTTATTTCCATCCTAGAGAATAATGTTTAGATATTATGCATGGAGCCTAACCCAAGAGTGATTGGGAGGAATGGAATGAGTGAGTGAGCGAGTTTTGATGCCATAGTCTTTTGTCTCTCATCATCTGAATGTGTCATCTCTTGCACAGTGGTGAACAGTGATAAAAGAATAACCATAGAAAACTATAGAAACTATAGAAAAAACACAGAAATAAATAAATTTAAAAAAATGAGAATGAATTTAATGCACAAAATAGTAATTGTGCAATAAAATATGAGAAAAATATGCAAAAAATGAAAGGAATCAAAAAATGTCTGGCTTTGATATAAAATTGTTTGATGTAGAATATCAACATTCTTACATAGTTTAAATATATATACTGTGCAAAAGTCTTGAGCCATCCCTCATTTTTTCATATTTGGCTTCTAAAAATCCAGACTTTCTTGAATTTTAATGTAGTCTTGAGGAACAGTTCTCCAGACTTCTTGAAGGACTTTCAAAGACTCTCATTTTCAGTCCAGTCCCTGAACCTGACCAGTTTCAGAGGAATGTTTTTGTTTGTTAAACCACACAGTGACCTACATATGAATCACTCAAACTTGAGTCCTGAACCAGTGAAGAAACAGGTGCAGATCATTCCAGATGATCAGGCGGTGATCAGTATACTGGTGGTACTGAATGCTGAGTGGTTGGAACACCTTTGTCTGGGAACCTTGTATCTTTAGGCCCTTTGCAGCCTGTCAGAGTAAAACATTTGTTCCCATTTCTTTCATTTATCTACTCAGTATGCCAAAGATAAAGTTTGACAGGCAGAAAATAGTATTTTTATGCAAAAAGCAAAATAGACAGAAATGATGGGTGGCTCAAGACTTTTGCACAGTGCTGTATATATAAGCTTCACCCATTTTTACAAAGTTATAAGATGTGTTTCAGCCTGGACTGCTTTCTGAATGATGCAAATGCAGGCATAACCAATCAGAACAGAGACTACCAACATGGATACATTTTAAGGATACAGTAACAAAAATTGTAGGGAAAAGAGACACTAGAAAACAGTCTTGTAAAAATTGGTATTTTTTTGTTGATGCGAAAACACACTTATGTTGTAAGTGAATGTCAAGGAAAAACAAAGCATAAGAAAAACAGGGTTATGGGCCCTTAAAGTAATTTCTAATACTTGCCATTAGCAATTTAATTTCTAATATTTGTAATAAACAGAGGCGAGTGTGTTGCCTTTGGCTCAAAGCTGCTCCTAAATGTGTTCCACCTGCAGTTTAAATTATCTGCACATGTTGCCTGCACTGCTTCTCACTCATAATAAAACATCACTCATCTCTCAGCAGACTGGAGGACAATGGAGAAATACATGAAGACTCTCACTTCACTTTCTTACCCTCCTCTCATTCTCTCTGTCTCATTTTGTAACCTTCTCTCTTCCCTCCCCCCCCTTTTCTTTTTTTCTCTCTTTCTCTCATTTTCTTTCATCCTCTCTTTCCTTTTCCTCTTTCTCTCTTATTCTCTGTAGCTCTCTCTTTTTCTCTCTCTATCATAGTCCTCCATTCGCTTTCTTCTTCTCATTTTCTCTTTTCTTTTTCTCTCTCTTTTTCTCTCCTCTCTCTCTCTCATTCTCTCTCTCTCTCTCTCTTTCTCTCTCGTTCTCTCTCTCTGTCTCTCTCTCTCGTTTTTTCACCTCCTCTCTCTCTCCTCCACTCCTCTCATTTTTTCTCACCCCCTCTCTCGTTCTCTCTCTTTCTCTCTCTCTCTCTATCTCTCTCTCTCTCATTTGTTCACATGCTCTCTCTCCTTCCCCTCTCATTTTTTTCTCACCCTCTCTCTCTTTCTCTCTCGCGTTCTCTGTCTCTCTCTTTCTCATTTTTTTCTCACCCTCTCTCTCTCTCTCTCTCTCTCTCTCTCTCTCTCTCTCTCTCTCTCTCTTTCTCTCTCTCTCT
>JBBPCZ010000001.1:14029952-14054873 GCA_037974445.1 Brycinus macrolepidotus
CTTGTCTTGGTCTCGATACCCTCTGGTCTTGGTAGTGTCTTGGTCTTGGTTTAGGCGGTCTTGACTACAAGTCTATTCAAAGGCAGTAACAGCTGACAGAGAATCAAAGATTAACCTCCAAAATGACTGTAGACTGGTCCAAAGCATACGAACAAGATCATCAGGACCGTGGTGGCGTCTATTACAGTTGGAGTAAATACAAGTGAGTGAGCTCTACCCAGAGGAAAGGAAAATTCAGAGTAAGACTCTTCTCTGTCCAGCCTGTTTCTCCTAGACATAACTGAGCTCAGTTTAACATCAGTATAAGATTTTGGACATTTTCTCACACTTCTAAATTCAGCTCCTGAGAAATGCTTTTTCTTTTCTTTCACTGCTCTGATCTTTATTTGTCTCGGATAATCAGATCTTCAGATAAACCATAAGATCCAAAAAAACTTGGTTGTCTTATAAATGAGTCTGTACAACAACTGAAATTTTTCTTAGTGATCAAATTCAAATCTCAACTACCAAAGTCAGACAGTTTTGAGATCCACAAGGGTGTCAAAGAGAAGAAAACTGAGAAGCTGATGAGAACAGCAAAAGATTTTTTTTTTCTTTTGCTCCTGAAATGGGGGTGTAGGAGAAACAAGCCAGAATTCCAAATAAGATGATGATTTATTTCTGATTAGACAAAGAAGTGGGTTTTCTTTTGCTTAAAGCTCTTCAAACAAAAAAGGATCATGGACATATGCACCCAGCCTCCTGTCCACCACTGCTATGATTTCATCTCAGATTGGGCTGCATTTCAGGGAGGATACAAGTTCTGCATGGTACACAAGTACAGGCAGTGTATGTGTGTCTGTTGGGACATTAAAGCAGTGGCCTACAGTCTCCACTCATTCATTCCTCACCCCAACAAACAACTAACCAGCTCATTGACTTATCAATGCTCCCCCCGGAAATGTGTTCTTTCACAGAGAGGTTGGACAAATGTTGTGTTTCTGAGTTTTGTTTGTTTTTTTTCCAAAATGTCATTTCAGATAATATAATATTGTGTGTATGTGAAAGGTCAACTACATTTGCTTGCACACAATAGTCTGGCTAAGTTCTAAGCCAGTATATAAAAAAAAAACAGATTAAGAGAAGATGTTTACAAGAGCTGTATTAAAGACTAGTCTATTCATGGTTCTTCTTACACACTATTATAAGCCTCAGTTTATACAGACACAGGTTTCTAACTGTGTATAAATATCTGCAGTCCTTTTTCTCCTTCAACATAAATATTTTATCATTTCTTTTTTGGACAGGGGGAATCTGTCCAAATCTGAGTCCTTCCACTTTGTTACTTATGTTTGTTCTGGTGAGGAAAACCTGCGTGTTGCAACATATACATCTGTGTGTGTAATCACGGGCAGAGAGAGGACGCAGGTGCAGGATATTTTTAATAGTAAAGTCAGTGTAAACAAAATCATGATCTATAGCGCATTCCAAGTCAACCAGGTGTGAACAGGAGCATGAGAGCAAGGCAGAGAGCAGAATCCAGGTAGAACAAACAATGAGTCTAAAACCAGTAACATGAGTATCATAGGCAAGACAAGAGGCATTGGTCAAAGTAACAAAACAGTTAAACAACAACAGATCCAAAACAGTAAGAAAACAAGAGGGCTTGGTGCACCATGACAGGCAACACTTGACAAAGTTTGAATCAAAACTCAGTCCTTAAATAGTCCTCAAACAGGATGTTCTGGGTCTAATCAGAGTGCTGCTACAGCTCCCCAAGCGTTGAGGAGGATGAACAGCAGTGAATGATGTCACAATGTGTGGGTCAGTGTGTGTGTGTGTGTGTCTGGCTCAAGTAGTCCAACCAGTTTTGGCCTTACTTTGTTTAGTTAAAAAAAATAAGTTAATTAGAGGTTTAATGAAATCAAAATGTGAAGGCAACCAGGTTAATTAGTTATCCAAAGCATTAGTTATTTAAAACATGTTGATTATGTGGGTAATGTGACTGACAGGTTATGGAGGCTTATGTACATGAGTTAGCCTCAACGCATGACTAAATTATTACATGCTTTCCTCAAACAGAGTCAGGTTAGATACTTCCAAATACACTAGACTATGCAGTTTCTGGCAGTGTATGGCATGCTCTTACAATGTCTATATAAAATAAACAAAACTGAAGTATATTGCAAACCTAAAAATGGCCTGATAATGCACTTTTGCTTATTTCTATAGTAAGAGACAAAAATGTTCAGATTTGATTTTTGTTCACCAAATTATTGCTGTAACAGTTAGAAAAAGTCTTAAATATATCACTGCTACCATCTTACAGCTGTCTGTTAGATACAAACAAGTTCTTAAAAGGCACTTTGAAAACAGCTGGAGGACATTTGGTCATGAAATGCAAGAAACTCTTGAATTTCCAACACTTTTACTGTGTCCTACACTCATAAACACTAAGTTATTCCTGGACTTCCCATGGCTCCAACGCAACAATCACTGCCTTCACTTTCTTTCTTCAGAACCAATGTTTTATTCACCATTCACCATACAAGCCATGCAATCCCATTCGTCACGTCCCTGTTGCAGATTTCGCCTGCCTCCAACACTACAGTGACAAATGAATGGTACTGATTACAATTCATAGACTACAGTCGAGCGCAGTACTTTTATACAAAATAAACAGGCGAGGTTCATTTGGTGGCTGCGGCAGCTCCAGAGGAGTTCCTGTATGTATAATTAAAACGCGCTCGCTGCCACTCAGGGTGAGAAAGAACATTCTGCTCCTGTTCCCATGAGCAAGAATTGCTCTTTTAATTTCGCCGTCTGAAAGGTCAGAGGCAGTGTTCTCGTTTTCCTCTTTAATTGATTCTTTAAATGCAGCTCAGCGAGCGATGGAAAGATGGAGAGGCAACGTTGAATCAGTTCCTCCAGCTGCAAAGGTAAAAGTTGAATGAGTGCCTGCTTAGCATTGCATGGCCGTATTCCACCATCCAGCAGCTCCGTCTCCTTCAAAGCGCTCTGTTTCCTGACTATCGGTCAGGAACAAAAACACTTCTGTTCACTTTAGTTCTTAAAGGCATGGGTCACTAGGGCCAGTCAGGGGCCACAACTGCACACAAAACTACCACTCTGTTGCAGCCTGGTGCTGTTTCTGTTTTTGTTCTCTGTGTTGCACCAGGATCCTGGAGGAACATTGCGGTCCTGGAGGAATGCTGTGGGCCTGGAGGGACATTGTGGTTCTGGAGGAACATTATGGTTTTGGAGGAAGGTTGTGGTCTTGGAGGAACGTTGTGGCCCTGGAGAAATGTTGTAAAACTGCTACATACAATGTCAGAAATATGTTAATATGTCTGTCGAAAGTTCAAATAATCAATGTTTCATCTAGATCAAATGTTTTATCTACAATGGCTAAAAATGTGAATCACCGGTCACTTAGTACTAACACACTTGTATTGCAATAACTTTCTATTCTATATATTGTTTATGACCTGACTGTTGACACAGGCACAGGCACCTCTGACAAGCAATCAGAATAAAGGAAAATGCCTTGATGTAAATACAGCATAGCAGGCTCCCCCACTGGTTAGGAATTCAGGAGCCAGACTGAACGTTTGATGGAGGGATCAACCAAATCATGTTTTGGTTTACTGTTAGTGGGAACATCACCATAGGCTTTCTGGAAGTTTTAAAACTGTGAGAGTTGAGGCTGGAGGCATAAGTTAAAGAAAGGTCATAAAAAACATTCAGTACACCCAGAATATCTGCAATACTTCACTAATATTACAACATCCAGTCCTTATATAGAGCTAAACACAGGAAGTACTCAATTAACCTAACATCATGACTTAGAGCTCCCCTAGTGGTGGAGAGGGTGAACTATAGAGCCGGACGTCACTGTAAACAAGGTCAGAAATGGAAAATCAAAGAATGTCTTTTACATGCTTCAGATATCTATGTTTGGTCTACAATGGGCAAAAATGCGAATCACCGTTCACTTATAACCAACATACTTGTATTGCAATAACTTTATATTCTGTATATTGTTTGTAGCTTTAGACAGGCCTCATTTTTGACTTTTGCGCTGGTGTACTGTATATAGTTTTGACTCCATATTTTGACAATGCGCTCATACTACCACCCCCATTTTAATGCAGAGCATCACTTTTTTGAGTGAAACCCTCACATCAATTTCTGGTTTATTCTTTCAAAACTAAGAGATCCTCTGAAAAAGCCTGTGCTTACTGCACTACGGATTTTTAAAATGTATTTATTTTAACACAGTGCAACAACAGAATTTACTGCACTGCTCTCCACCGTGTGCTGCTGTGAAGAGGAAATTCTTTCTCTTTACATGGTGAGTGATCAGCCTCCATTCCCATCTGTTTACTGCACACCAAATGTTTGTGAACAGTTATTGCCATTAATTTCACTTTTACGGTGTTGGCGTGCCACGGAGGTTCATTCAAATGGATAAAATGCAAAGGAGTCCTTAAAGCATCGCAGTAAAGCTGCCTTTTGCCTGTTAGTAATAAGCCCTCGAGACAGCGGTCTAGAAAAAAAAAAGATTAAATTATACCGTGGTGTGATTGAAATTTGCGCATGGCACTCACAATGTGAACCTCCTCTCTCTATTTCACAGAGCTTTTAGAGAGGTCCTTAAGATCAGGAGTGGAAGTTCCTCGCCGCCGCCGAGCAGAGCGACGTAAAGGATGACGGTCGGAGAGAAACAGATTAATAACGTTGATCA
Source organism: Brycinus macrolepidotus (assembly GCA_037974445.1). Lineage (NCBI taxonomy): Eukaryota > Metazoa > Chordata > Actinopteri > Characiformes > Alestidae > Brycinus > Brycinus macrolepidotus. The sequence continues at coordinate 14,034,679 of JBBPCZ010000001.1, forward strand.
GGCGTGCTCCCCACTCCACGCTGCTATTGACCCGCTCCTCAACCCTCCATCTCCTCTTATCAGATGGCCATTCCTCAGCAGCGTCAGAGCCTCTGCCACGGCCTCGGCCCACTCCAATTACTCACAGTCCAGGCGGTGCCGAGTCTGCGGCTCTGCACTGTATAGTACATAAAGCAGCCCAAAGACCCCTCTGACTCCACCAAAAATAAACACACTCACAAACGAACTGAGGAGCTGAGCTGACTTGAAAGGCGACGCCTTCCGTAGGCAAACGGCTGGAGGCTTACGAGAAGCCCCTCGGCCTCAGGATTTGAGATGAATGTCCTACCATCAAAACAAACGCACTGTGGACTCTTAAACGTGCTCAGTAATCAATTGCATAAGATGGCTTTCTTGTCAAGAGCCACGTGTTATTTATTCTCTGTTTATTTGTTGCTTTTGAGCCAGATCTCCTGGTCTTGGAGTGTTTTTTTTTTTATTGTTTTTTCTTTCTTTTTCTCCTTTTCAGAAGGGTTTGGCTACCATCACCAACGGTTTCCTGTTTGGGAAATTAGTCCTCTGCAGGGGAATTTCATAACAAACAGGATCTGCGGAATACAAATTAGGCCAGTAATATATTCATAAATCATAGCTGTTGGCAGGCCTTTTAATTCACTTTGATTAATAGTGACATGTGCTGGAGATAGTGTTCAGCGGGCTGCTTTTGTCTCGGATAGTTCTGATTCTTTCCAGGGAAATCACAGAAGAGGATATGAGGATATCACACACACACACACACACACACACACACACACACACACGCAGCACTTGCAAACACCTGGGCCCTTGCCCACAAAGCGGAGGACGCATGTGCACACGTGCCCACACACACACAAGTGGCTCTTATTGCACAATGACGAACACAACAGACAATAAAAGTATAGATACGTGTCCCACCCTAATGGAGGCTTTGAGCTGCAGCCCGTTTTACAAAACTGTAAGCATTTTCTCAAGTGGATTTTTTTTTTCTTTTTTTTTCCGACAAGCACCTCTCACCGCTCTTTCAGATCCATTCAAACCCCTGTTAGATGTGTGAATCTCCCTCCACTCCAGCGTCTAAAGGATCTGTGGTCAAAACGATGCATTTACAGGCAGACGGTGAAGAGGTGGTTTGGTAATATAGAACTCACAAAATAAAGAACATTTTCTGAATAAAGAAAGGAAACGGCTCCTCACCTTCTCACTTCTACATCACTGTAAATCTAAATGGAGACATGGAGTTCAGTTGTGTTGTTCCAGTATCACCAGATCAGCTCTACCATCTCTGCAGGACATTTATACCAGGAGATGCAGGACCAGAGACACCAGAATCATCAGAGACTCGTGTCACCCAGTAACTGTCTGTCTGACCTGCTGAAAGCAGGAAAACACTTCAGGAGTTTTACAGCCAAAACAGAGAGACTCAGGAGGAGCTTCAGTCCTCAGAATATCAACTCTTAACCAGGACATAACACACTTTAACTGTTCATTATAACACAAACTGAACTCTCTACCTCACTGTACCTGACCTGCCTCTCTACCTCACCGTATCTAACCTGCCTTTGTACCTCACCGAATCTCACCTGCCTCATTACCTCACTGTATCTCACCTGCCTCACTACCTCACTGTGCCTCACCTGCCTCTCTACCTCACTGTATCTCACCTGCCTCTTTACCTCACTACCTGATTGTACCTCACCTGCCTCTCTATCTCACTGTATATCACCAGTCTTTCTACCTTATTGTAACTCACCTGCCTCTCTACCTCACTAACTCACTGTATCTCACCTGCCTCTCTACCTAACTGTATCTCACCAGCCTCTCTCTACCTAACTGTATCTCACCTGCCTCTCTACCTGTCTGTATCTCATCTGCCTCTCTACCTGTCTGTATCTCACCTGCTTTGCTACCTCACTACCACTCTACCTCTCTGTACCTCATCTGCCTCTCTACCTTACTGGCAACACTGCAGTAAAACATCTGCTTCACACTGCATCTCTGAAACTGCAGTTTAACTGGATCTGTTTTTAACACACTTCACTGAAACTGCCTTAGACTTAAAGCAATAAGATGTGCAGCTATGTTTTGTAAGGGAGAGAAATGCTAACTAGAAATACTAACTAGTTCTTTTTTCTATTCATTTTATTAACTTTTTAAAAATTATTTACACAGTGCGGGCATGAAACTATATAGAATATGCCATTAAATAGCAATATTTAATTTAAAAATGTCACCCTGTTAAGTAACAGCAAGCTAGCATGCATGGTGTTAGCTTGGTGCTACCCTTACATAAATTACTGCAGTTTCCCGTGACAGTACTGTAGTGTCCTTGGAGGGAAAACACCTGCATTAAATGCATTGAATTGCAGTAATGCATTTCGAGAATGCATTGCTGAACCTGTAGAATAACTGTGTATGTCTTTAACACACTTCATTGAAACTGCACATAAACATTTTGCAGTTCATTTCCTAATAACTGCAGTTTTTTGTAATGGGGGATGTTAGATACCAACTGGTCATATGATGCTGTTTATAGCTTGAAAAAAGCTACTTCTTTATACTTAAAAACAAGTACAGTCATAAAATTTTAAAGTGTATGCCACTACATAGCATGGTGTTAGCTTGGTGCTACCCTTATAAAAATTACTGCAGTTTCCTTTGACAATACAGCAGTTTCCCTGGAGGTAAAACACCTGCGCAGAATGCAGTGATCTGCAGATGCTGTTTATAGTTTGAACAAAACTACTTCTGTAAACATTAATTAATTAATGTATTTATTTATTGATGTATTCATTTACACTTAGAAACAAAATCAAAATCGTCAAGCGTAAGTGCCATTATATAGCAACATTTAATGTAAAAACTTCCCTATGTTAAGTAAACACTTGAAGCAGGTAAAGAACATATTCTTTACTTTGCATGTTTGAGTTTTGTAGTAACACCTTCTGTAAAGGCTTGAACTCAAGGTCAGTCTTATAGACCTGTTTTATTTCCTGTTAGCTTCTTAGCTTTTCACTGACCTGCTCAGCCTTACTGTATTGGGGCACAGTATATCAAGTCCAGAAAACTTAAACTGTTCCCCAGTGGTAGCATATAAAACCATGTTCGTGGATCCTCTGAATCTTTGCATTTCATCAGTGTTTTTTTCCTCTTGTGCCGTACCTACAATATCATTTATATCATTTTAATGTTTTTGTTTGTCAGTCTTCTCTCACTTTTACAATTATTTTGCAGCCAACTTATGCAAATAAATCCTGAAACCTCTGGAAATCACTGTGTTGCCAATAAACTTATAGGCCAATAAACAAAAGTATTAGTGGAGCTCTTATCCTCATTGTCCAACAATTGTTCAAAATTGTCCAACATTTTTGACAAATGGACGTTAGGGACTATTCTTTTAACCCTTTTATCCAAAGAAAGAAGTCAAAATGAGGTAAGATGCTTATATATCCAGTTATCTTGCTAATTATAGCTTTTAGCTCTTCCTCCTCTGTCTCCAATGTAGACCAAAGCAGTATAAATGCTGCTCCCCAAAGTACAGTAGCTAAAATGAAAAAAAGATATTAGTGGTTAAATGAGAATGACTAAAATGCAACTAAATTCAAGATTCTTGTTTGTTACATACATAGCGATACAAGTACAACATGTAGTGAAATTAGCCCCTGTGAGTTGACCCTTAAGACTGTGTAATAAAGTTATTAAATAATTTAAATTAAAGAGTAATTTTAAAAAGCTATACTGAGGTAATAAAAATATACAATGGAAAAAAAGTGTATGAGATAAGATAACCCTTTATTAAAAATTTGCATTGCTACTACAGCAAAGTGGACAGCAGCATAATCTATAAAACTATACAATATAATGATATAATGTAAAATTATAAACAACTTAATAAATATTCCAACTATACAAATATTACAAAAATTACACGCACAAGCAAGACCTGTGCAGCGTGCAAAAAGTAACAGAATAGTATAGGAATATCTGTGCATCATTATTTGAAAATACTCAGAAAGGTACAAAAATCCATCAAACTAAACACTGTGATGTTTAGTTACAGGAAACACTGTGATGTTTAGTTACAGGAGACGTGTCACAGGAAAGTGTTTAAAACCTAAACATTTATATTCACAATGAACTGCACATAGCCTGGTCATCTTATTAACAGTATGAGGAGAGAACTGCTGTGTCCTCGTCTCCTCCCGGCCGCTCTGACAGGGCCTCTATCAGTCAGGGGCAGAGCGCCAGCTCATCATCTTAAAAGAAGAGTAATATTATAGTTAGCCGCAGACTTTTATTGCCCAGTCATTAAACTTTCCCATTAGTGCTTTATTGGAGGCCGGTTCAGTTTGGGTTGAGGTGAGTTAGAGTGTGTGTCTGAGTGTGTCTTCCACCTTCCTTTGTTACACCCGTCCACCTGAAGGTGTGTTTTGCGCAAGTTAAATGCTCCACTGTTTTCGCATCTGTCATCAGTAAAGCAATAAAACTGTGCAAATGTAAAGAAGCCACACTGCTCTATCTGTCATTCTCACAGGGCTGCTTTTTCAAGAGTGAACCTGCTGGAAAAATGTAAATATGATATGAATGTATTGTAAAGTAAAGCTTGCTTACAAAAGCATTTTAGTAGTATAATGTTACTACACTCTTGGGTCTATATAGTACCAGGTTCTTTCATACAACAGAACATCTTTTCAGGTGTTCTGTGGAATTATTTTTCAAAAAGTTCTTTAAAGAACCATACACATAAGGTCCTAAGCACCCATCAAACATGCAAAGGAGCATTTAAATATTCAAAATGTTCTTTGAGCTGTCTTTGGTTCTGCACGTAACCACTATGTTTACCAAAGAACTCCCAAAGCACTCATTTTAAGGGTGTAGGATAAACACACTTCTATTTGTTATCATTTAAATTACATACTGATTTATTGAGTCTGTACTTTCAAATTTATTTCCTTTATCTATCTATCTATCTATCTATCTATTTATCTATCTATCTATCTGTCTATCTATCTATCTATCTATCTATTTAAATGTCAGAAAATGACAGCGACACAACTGAAAGTGTTGGTGTTTCATTTCGCAAAACTAGACTGCATGCACAACAATATATTTTCATCAAATTCTAATCATAAATAAATATTCTGTTCTACTTACAAATGTAATATTGATTGGGAGAATGTACGCTTACAGTCTGCATTTTCAACACAAACACACTGTTTGTTTCAGTGAGCTACAAGTGAGAAATAATTCAACAAAATGTTGAACTGGCATTTCAAGCCAGAGAATTTGCATTCAGTAAGTCTACGGGTAGATGTCTACAATATTTACTCCAGTGGCAGGTATGGAGAACATGAAGACAAACCCTAAGATGGTTATAGATCTATCAGTGCCCCACAGGTACATTCATTTGGAGCATATGTTGCTGGGTTAGAATGTGCAGAATTGACAAAAAATCCCATTCTAATGATTTCTTTTAGGTTGAATGGAATCTTTTGATTCTGTATAGCTTGTCCAGCCTTGGCTACTCAGACGTGCAATTTTTTTTATCGTGTGCTAAATCATTATCATTACCTGCAATATCTTTTTTAGTATGTGCAATAATTATTATATGCAATAGTCTTATCATGACCTGGTATAAAGAACAACTCCAAACTACTATTTGTGTTAATTGGTAAACGACTTCAGCAGCTATTTTATTTGTTTATCTATTTATATCCAAGCCTCTTATTGAACATAGCATTTTGTGTATCTAGCGTGGGTTTTTTAGTACAGAGTATTTTCTGGAGAGTTTAATTTAAACTTGTATTTTACATTATTCTTGTTTTTTGTATCTCTGTGTGTCTGTGCAGTCATACCATAAGCACTTTCCCCTGGGATCAATAAAGTTTTCTGATTCTGATTCTAATTTTGATATTTGTTGGCAGAGCATAGATATTTGGACATTGGAAAACACCCAAATGAGCAGATGGTTAAGATTCCCAAATTGGGACGTTGGAAGTACATAAATATGGAAACTATACATAGTAAGTGATACGATAAAACAACAAATCTGTGCCAGCGTTGTAGATGTTGTTGCTGGGAGGCTTCATTGATTGTGTGACAGCAGGGTGAACTGGGGCAGAGGCGGCCGCCCGCGTTCAGCATGCACACACTCCGCTCGCTGCTGATCTGAGGTCAGCCTCATCTGCATAGGGATCGATAGACTACAGTAATAATTGTGATCTATGGCGTTAACATTAAAGCGGCTGCTGACCTGTGTGAATCAGAGCCGAGGAAACTGACCGGTGCCGAGGGAGCCAGAGCATCACCTCTCCCCCCAGAGGCATATCTCACCGGGGGCAGTGAGGAGAATGACACGGCCTGCTGGCTCTATGAATGCTAATGTCCTGCCAGAGGGGCCGAGGACCACGGGTGGATCCACAGGGGGATCTAAAGGCCTGAAATGAAATAGAGGTGTTCCACCTGCTCAAAAAAATTGCATGTACCTATACATTCATATCACCTTTCTTAATCAGCACTTTCAAAAATTTAAAGAAAGACATACATGCTACGAATTTCTTATGATAAAATGCATTGCAGTAACTTCAAAGGCATTCATCCAGAATAATGGACAGATGATTTTGTGCTGTTATGATGAAGTTGACTTGAAACAAAGGTGGTCAAACCTTGAGGCAGAAAACTTAAAGATAAATAAGAAATGACTGACAGTAGTAGCTTGTTTATTGTTTACTCACTTCTTATTGTCCCTAAAAACTTTAAATATTGAATGGAACCTATCTTCCAGCTGATCTTTACACTGTGTGAATATTTCATAACAAACGGACCAAAAGAAGTGATCAAAAATGACTTCCCAAACATTAAAAAGACCATTTTTTTTCTTCTCTGAAAAAGTTATCCTTTCTGTTTTGTTATGACAGTGATGATAAATTATTATTGAATAAAATAGAAAAACAACAAGTATCCAGACTTTTGAACAGCCAAGAGGTCTGTCTGGGCATGCCCATACTTGCACACACACACACACACACACACACACACACACACTGACACACACACACACACACACACACACACACACACACACACAGACACATAGACACACACACACACACACACACACACACACACACACATACATATACACACAAGTACAGGAAATGCATAGACATGCACACACCACTATCCTGCTGCTGTTCTCATATGTGTGACAGATGTGCGGAACTCTGTGTGTGCGGAACCCGAGGTGGCTCTCGGCTCTTTTGAGGAGAGGCGGGAGGAGATTGAGGACGTGAGGACATGGTGCAGCCTCAGCAGCTCTTGGAGGCGGCAGAGAGCCTCGAGCTCGCCTTCTTTTCTCTCTTTCTCTCTCTCTCTCTCTCTCTCTCTCTCTCTCTGTCCTTCTTTGATGTGCCAGCCCTCCCTTTTCCCTTCCCCCTCCCCCACCCCACAAGCCCCATCTCTCTCTGTATTCTGGAGGTGGCAGTATGAGGCGCTCTGCTGGAATAAGAATGCATGCATTATTTGATAATCAGAGTTTATTGTAATCCTTGACCCTGGCCCTGCATTTCAAACAGGGATTGGGGATTAGAGCAGCGCTCCGCTGGTCCTGACAGGCCGACTCCTGCCTCCTCAGGGCACCTCTCTTTCTGCCTCGCCCCGGCACCACTGAGCCACGTCCCACAGACGGGACATTTTCAGTGTAAAATGTACCGTAATATATTGCATTAAACAAATACAAAAACTGCCTGTCCTAAGTCTTGGAGACACCTAAACATTTTAATATGTTCTCAGTACAAAGGAGCACTTTTCTGTTTTAAATAACTAACCATGACTATTAAGACTAACCAGGTTTATTCTGAGGAAATTGAGGCTGTGCATTACAGTGAATTTATCACAGGTGAGAGTTTTATTGGGCTCACCGCAAAGTGTCCATATTAAAATCACTGTAACACTCGACCTCAAATGGCTTATTGCTTTCAGAAAGGGCCAGACAAGATAAAATATGATAAAATACATATATAAATGATCTATATATTTAAACATCTGTTTAATATTAATATAGTCAATACATAATTTTTAAACACAGTTTAAACAAACGAAATTATTCTTAATTGTATTTGCAAAAAACAGCTCTTATTCCAAAAAATAAATAGTTTGTTCAGAGTATACCTTTTGGTACCAAGCAAACATTTACTGCTGAAGGAGGACAAAAACCTTCACCCATCATTATGTTCTGTAGTCATTTATTTATTTGTTTGTTTGTTTGTTTATTTATTTATTCATACATCAGTGACCATATCATAATATGATGATGTTTAATGCAAGAAGCTTCTCTTTTGAGTAAAGACAATGCTAATTTCCAATAGCATCCCTATGGGATTTGCAGTCTTAAGGTGTTGTATGGACAAAGTGTGCACTATTTGGATATATTTGGATAAATTATTTGGGTAGGTATGCATTATATGATAAATATAGTGAAATTATTTGGATACATATGCACTATATTTCACAAGTTGTGGAACACACTGTATTGGGAGTGAGGAGTCATTTGAGATTTAGCCTGGGTTTCATACTAATTACAGCAGATCTAAGTTTATAGACTTGTTATTATCATTACTTTATTATGTGGCAGTTTTACAGGCAATCATGGAGTAAATGTTTTAATTCAAAGCCTGTGATATTAATGGAGCTTTTTAGCCTGTTAGCTACATTTTAGGCTGATCAGCCGAAATCTAGTTAAGAAAAGAAGCTGTCAGCTCCTCAGTTTAAACAAAAATGGGATCTTACTTCTGTCTACCCTTGCTTGTCCAAGCAGGATAACAGTCATAGATCATTTTATCAACAATTGTTTTTAGACACTTAATACAATTCAGTTGTTGTGAGAAGGTTGTTGGTTTTCATCACTTTCAAATGTGGATCAGCCACTGTGATTTTAGGACATGTACTGTCTATTTTATAAAAAAAACCCATTTTACATGAACAAAATACCCTTTTAACTAAAAAGAAATGGTTGGAAAAACCTCATAATGCCCATCCTGTCTGTCTTGGTGGCTGCTGTTGTGTGTTTTCTGCAACAAAGCTGAAGGAAAGTCTTTGAGTGTATTGTGTTGAGGCTCAGGTCTATAGCACTGAAGACCCTGGGGAGAGGATTTAAGCTGCAGGTGCTCAGAGCTACAGACAGGCAATGAATGTGTCACCAAATATCATGGAACGTTCCAAATTTCCTCCCTTTTGGAAATATTTCTTTGATGTAGTATGTTGACAATGTTAAAGTTGTACTGTTCACTCCTAAGTGCACACGGTGCATATATAGAAACTATGCTGCAGTCAGCTTAAAATTAGTTGTTTTTGTGATGTCACAAAAACAGCAAGTTTCATCAGTTCTAGGAGATAAACGGAGGTTGGAAAATTATCATAATATAACATAACATAGTCATAGCATTAATTTATTCATTCATTAATAGCAACATAATAAAAAAGATACAAAATGGAAACAGCACACACATACACGCACACATATTTTTGTGATATATTTGTTTGTGTATGTTTTTATAAATTTAAAGTTCATATATGTGTGTGTGTGTGTGTGTTTACAAACTTTAAAAATATACAGACAAATATATACAGTTAAATGCAGAATATATACAGTATATACTATTATATTCATAACATTTGCATATTGCTACTACTAGTACTACTACTACTAAAAATAATAATAATAATATTAATAATCACTATAGTAGTGTTGAATGGTGGATCTGTAATGAAAGCAAAAGGCCTTTTCATGGGAATATATGAGAGATTATTGTTTGGGTGTTTGTGCACGTGTGTGTGTGTGTGTGTGTGTGTGTGTGTGTGTGTGTGTGTGCGTGCGTGCACATGGGTACTGTAAGTAGCTCCTGCAGGTCGATGGCCGCTCCATGTAGGGTCACCTGACTGCAGGCCTGAGTGGACTGAATTGGGCAGGAACCCCTCGAGCTGACCTCTCCAGGCCTCAGACAATACAGTGGGAACAAAGGCCTGGAGCTGCGGCAAGAGAAACAAAGAGCAAAAGAGAAGCTGAGGGAAGGAGAGACGGAACGAGAAAGAGAAGAGCTTCAGCGCTTTGGAAGAATACCGAGGTCTCCCATGTTAAAATGCTATTGTAGTTCATATGTGCTCATCCATTCCCCGCCGATTACACACCAAAACGCACAGACTGAGCAGTGCTGCTCCACTACATCAGCACCACAGCCAGAGCACACAAGAAAAATGGTGACTACATGCCTATTGGCAGGCTGGGAACTCTGGAAACACGAGCTAAATGATTGGCTTTTAATAAATGCCTGAAGTGCTTAATGAGAGGAGCACTCACTGGAGGCATCTCCATCTCTCTCTCTCTCTCTCCCTCTCCCCGTCTCTCTCTCTCTCTCTCTCTCTCTCTCTCGCCCACTCGCTCTCTCTCTCCGAGCATACTTCTTTCTTTCTGACATTAATTACCAGCATTAAAAACAACAAAAATTCCAAACGGTCTCATTTTCTTTAGTGTACTATAACAGCATCACAGCAGGAGACTCCAGTCAAACTGCCTCTCATAAAAAACAAAACAGCATTCTAGATATGCTGGTGTGAACTGGAATAGTGTGCTTTAACAGGCAGGCCTTGTGTGGTCATTTTCAAGCCAATTTAAGAATATATGGCATATTGTCACTGTCCATCTCCAATACTGTGACTTTACAGGACAAAACGTCTCTTTAAATTTAATCCAATTTAATGGATGTGTATTAACGTGAAAAGGGAGCTGCATGGTAGAAGAGACACATTTTAGGTGTCCAGTGGTCTAGTAGTCACCTGGTCTAGAATGAAATGAAATAAATAGGCAGCTCTTGTGCACATGTGCCCTTACATGCCTGGGTTACACTTTGGTGTGGTTGAGGCAGTTGAGAAACCCAAAGGAGAAAAATAAAATACATGATATAAAGTTCTGTGCTCTTCAGCCTCCTTCTTGTTTATCCTATTTTTGTGTTAAGTGTTCTTCCGAGGACACAATAATGTAATAAGATTTTTTAGACTGTATTTATTTGTGCATTTGTTTCGAAGCTGCTGTGCACAAATAATGCCAAAAAATCATAGATTTCATGTAGCAGTGATAATATCTGTGGGTCGGTTGCCTCCAGCTTTTCTTACATGCAGAATTTTTCATCAGCGGCAGAACCCTCAACCACATACAAGGGAGAGGAGACCAGAAATACCTGTGAGGGGCACAAAACAGGTGCAAAAGAGGAAGGTTTACTTCTCACAACAGTCTTTTCTTCGTCTGATCAGAAATAAATCGTCATCTTATTTTAAGATTATTGCAGTCTGACTTGTTTCTTCTCAAAACTGTCTGATTTTGGTAGTCGAGACCTGAATTTGATCACTAAGAAATTTCAGATGCTGTACAGACTCACAGACTCATTTATAAGACAACCAAGTTTTCTTTTCGATCTTAGGGTTTATCTGAAGATCTGATGATCTGAGACAAATAAAGATCAGAGCAGTGAAAGATTTAAGATTTTAAACTGGGATCGGGCTGAGATTAGAGAAGGGCTCTTTCTCAAGACCTGAATTTAAGATGTGTGAGAAAATGGTCAAAATCTCATACTGATGTTAAACTGTAGGAGAAACAGGCTGGACAGAGAAGAGGTATTATTCTGCAGTGCCATAGATGAACCACTTTTGGTTACATAAAGGACTTTTCCATGGACGGTTCTTTAAAGAGCCACTCTCGTAAATGAGACATGTGAGTGTGAGGAGCCTTTTAAACGCTTAAAGAATCTCCACATAACGTAAAACTTCTTTACCAGTGAAAGGTTTTCTCCTGGAACGATATGTCCCACCCAAAAGCCATTTATTTTTACAGAGTGTGGTGGTGGATGACAACTAAAGCCATAACTGTTCTGCCTCAAGTGTCTGGATCTGTATAGAGCAGTCTCCACATGGGTTCCAAAACCTGGAGAGTGGTGGGTCCACACAGGTGTGCCACACTGCCATCTAGTGGTGCGAGGACCTCAGGACTTCTCTGTAAACACAACACCGTCTAAAGCCTAACATGCATCAGCAAATAAATCCACGGGCGTTACTCTGGTAGGTGATGTACACAAGCCGTCCGAATCCAGGCCATAATGTTGGATTTAATTCAGCGACCGATCCCCTCTCCTTTCTTACTTTTCTGCTTTAAGGAGTACAAGAGAGACAGGCGGGAGCTGAGGGAGGCCGAGAGCGGTCTGATGAAGAGAGAGGAGTGGATTAGAGCAGTGGTCTTACAGAAGGCCTTGACCTGGGCCAAATGAAGCGGCCACTGCCATTAGCAACGGCGCTCTTTAAAGTTTTAATTAAAATCCGTGGACTTACAGGTGACCCAACATACCGTTCTACCTGCTGTATGTGTGTGTGTGTGTGTTGGATTAATTAGAAAGCGGCTGGGTGGCTGAACTTTGACTTGGCAAGTGCTGTACGTGTGTGTATGAGAGAGAGAGAGAGAGAGAGAGAGAGAGAGAGAGAGAGAAAGAAGAGGTATAGACACAGTTAAAACCAGAATCTCGACAGTCTAAACCGACCATCTCTATTTAAAACACTGAAATCTGCCCTCAGGATAACAGTAAGTACATTGTACATTAGTAGTAAAGTGTATCAGCATGTGGAACTGGAGCTGTCTGTGTGCTACTATGCATCTTTTGTGACACTAAAGTAAAAATGGTATGGCATTATTAAATTAGCTTCTTTACACATCAAAACAAATGCAAATGCTCTATAAAAAATATAATCTTGAACAACAAAAAATGACAAAAATGTTACTTTATAATGTAGGAATTATAGGAATTATGTAGGGTTAATGCTTTACCCTTGATTTGCTCACCATCTGAGGACTGGAGGAGGGAGGAGGGGTGCTTTGCTGACCCTACATATGTGTCTCTGTCCTATCAGCTCCTCCTGGTTCCTCCATCATGGTCTCAACCCACTAATTTAGCTAGTTTGCTCAGGCTCTCATTTTAGGGTGCTATCGCAGGTTATTGGATTTGTTTTCATTTTTTGCAGTGGCTTTGTTAAAGGAGAGACACAAATGCATTTAAATCTGATTTTATTGCCATGATTACTAAAAAGAGAAATCCACAAGATGTTTAATTTTCATAATTCCATGAGGCCACTGCACACTCCTTGTTTCCGTGACGATCTTTGGTTCTAACAGTGCTAAACCAAAGAGGGAATGAAGCCGAGATGTCCTACAGCAAGCGGGACGCTGACACACTAACCATTCTTCGGATCTTCAGATATCAGTCCAGACATCAGACTGCTGTTTATGGAACGGAGGCGGAGCCACAGGCGTCGGATCCCTAGATCAAATGAGTGTCTTATTTTGACTGACATGCATGCTCAGCTTCATGAATATGCATGCATAATGAACGCCGCTCATTGTCTTTGATTCTCGTGTAATTATGGCTGCGAATGTCTCGAATTCTGAGTTTTGTTTTGTTTTGTTTTTAAATGTTTCTAATGTATTAAATGAGCTTTATTATTTAATTTAAATTACTCCTATTACAGTGTCACTGATATGTCCAACTTTAAACTTTCTGTAGCTTTATGTGTACTTAAATAAAATATATGATACAATGTATAATACATATAATGCATATATATATATATATATATATATATATATATATTTGTGTAAAATACATGTTTATACATTGTGAAAACATTTTTGATGCATCATTAATCTGAGCCTTTCATTAAATAAATAAATAAATAAATAAATAAATAAATAAACAGTGAATTGAAGATATCCGGAAATTCAGTCTATGTTAATGACTCGCTGCCCTCAGGCAGGTTCTGTGGATTTCAAGGGAAAGTATTTGAACAAACATGTTTCTAATTAGAAAACATTTGAAAATACAATGTACATGGATATACAATAATGACTTCATTTATTGAACAATATATGTACTGAATGCATGTGTCTTTTCAGGGGTGGGGAAGAGACGGCTCAATGCGACTCCAGCCCTTCAATACAGATGTCAGAATTCTCTGACAAGGCACCCTCTCCACTCGCCTCATCTCACACAAACAGCCAGCCAGACACGCCGCTGGAATGGAAAACACACAGTCCTCTTCCTGCCTATCTGCTCAGGAATAAAAAAAAAAAAAATCTCCTTGGAAAATTTCTCCCCTGCTGATTAAAATAACTTTGCAACTGGCGGGGAAGAGTGGAGGTATTTAGAAATAAATATTCCCCCAGTGAAATGATGTGCAGCTGGGGCTTGCTGATGTCTTATCTGCCTCCCCTATTTCCCTGCTCTTTATCAAGGCCTGACACTTGTGCTGCTCGGGTAATCAGAGCGCCCGGCCGCCATAAAGGGAGCCTGCATTCTAATCTCAACTGTTGCATATCTAATACTAATTGGAATCCTGCAACTGGGTCACTGTCATTGTTTTTCAAGTACTGTCAAGTCGGGGGAAACATATGAAACCGAAATTATACCCCGGCGCGGACCGCCTGATTGAACCCTCTCTCCGCCACTGATGTGCTCTCATTCGTCCTATTAAAATATTCAATCTGCCATCCCCCCGGTCTGAAGGGCCAAGCTGGGAAGGGCAGACGCAAAGAGGCCTTGTCAAGCTCTCTCTCTCTTTCTCTCTCTCTCTCTCACACTCTCTCACTCTCTCTCTCTCTCTCTGGTTAGCACTGCTCCCATTGCTTTTGGCAGAACCCCTCTCTAAAAATCAGGGCTCTTTCTGGGCTCTGGGTCTGATTTTAATTACAAGTCACTTCCCCAAACAGACAGTTTTGGCTTGTCATGTTTTTCATGCACTTTCACATCCGAAACTCTTCCACCAGCAGCAAGATTACAGATTGGAGAGATTTATTTTTTTTTTTTTTTTTAATATCGCTATGTATGTTGACATATGCAAATAACACACACACACACACACACACACACACACACACACACACACACACACACACACACAAACACACTTGTATTTATTCAGTGTCAGGATAAAGAGTCATTTCCCATGTGTAATAATAGGATGTCCCCTATGCATAGTATAGTTAATACATGTGACAAGCCAAAACTAACCCTAATCTTAAACCTAGTAACTAAAAAGAAATGTTTTAAAAGTTTAACATTTCACATTTAGTTTGTAGGCTCCAGGTACCTGCAGTCCTAGTAAGGATTAAATGGTTACAGAAAATGAACGAATACAGAACATTTAGTATGTCCTGACATCTAAACCCTGTTTCTACCTGATTTCCCACAAATTCGGAACACTTTGTCCTGAAAAGGCACAAAAACAAACTCACGGACCAAGCCGGAGAGCACATACACTGAGTGCTGCTCAGAAAAGGGAGTAGCTTAGTCTAGTTAATTTGCTAAAGAGATGAGCTTTCACAAGGCATCAGATGGTTTATGTCTCTGATGAGATGCTGAAGGATGTATAAAGATGTGGCTTTATGAAGTGACAAGTCAATATGAATTGAGTATCAGCTGAAGTGCAGTGGTTTGACTGAGCGCGAGGGAAGCGGCTCGCAGGGCTTTTTAATGCCCCTCTGATGAGGCCGAGGTGGTGACGCGGCTGCTTGGCCAATTCGGCCACTAATTAACTGAAACTGTCAGCAAGAGGCTCTGATGTCACACTGTGCCATCGCCCTCAGTCGTCAGATTATATTTCACAGGATTTTATAGAGATGTTGGGCTTACACGATCCCATCAAATGATACACATCTTTAAAGTTCTTCACATTTTACTGCTTGTCCCACTTACATATGAGTGTCTATATAAACCTGCCAGTAGAATTAAAAACATTCAAATGTAAGAAAAATGAATAACTAAATAGATAGATAGATAGATACATACATACATACATACATACATACATACACATATAAATAGGATAAAACCTACACACACTGATGACGCACATCATATCCATGTGAATAAAATGACATCATCCTCATTATTGCCAAAAGTAAATAAACTGAAGCATATTTGAGTGCAATAAATCCAAAGCATCACTTTTTTTGAAAAATGTCATTTCATTCAAACTCCTCCACTCTGAAATGATTATTTTATTTTCTCGCTGTATTTGATCAAATATGACCTGATTCAAGTTCAGTTAACCCTCATGTTCGGTTCAAATTTACTAACATCCAGCACATTAAACCTCCAAAAAACTGAAATTAAATTTGCCACCCAAGTGTATGTATCAGTACTTATTGTTTCTTTGTTGATGACCTAAATAGAGCTTTAAATAAAACATACATGTAATAAAGCCCCCAAAGGTCTGGTGGAAAATATGCCCCCCCCCCATGTCATGTGATCTAGCAGTGGTTCTCACACTCCTACAGGTGTGTTTATGTTCAGTTAAAGGGACCTAAAGCAAAGGGAAGTTTTTTGAAGATTATAAACTTGCATATTACAGCATATTACCCTCAATATCATCCAAAACAACCAAAACAAATGTGTGTAAATGTTGATATTTCTTATATGTTTTATATACAGATAAAACAGCTCCAAAGAACACAGATGCACAAAATGTGTGCAGACTCTGAAAACACATTAGCATTTTGTGTTTACTCAGTTTGCCCCCATTAAATCAGGAAAAGTCATTTAATATGAAGCAAAAATGATGTCAGTTATTTATTTATAGTCATGAAATGTTAAAATGGGTCAAATTGACCACAAACATAAAAGAAGGGTTAAGAACAGTTTAACCCTGATTGGCAGTTAGTTATTACATATATTAAAGAACTGCTACATGAATGGATATGAACATATAACATATAAAATATATCTTCATGGAACCGAGTCTCTGAACCTCTGTCACATCTTTCTAGCTAAATGCCACAGCCAAGCTATCTCTCTCTCTCTCTCTCTCTCGCTCTCTTTCTCTCTCTCTCTCTCCTCTCTCTCTCAGGGAAATCCAATGGAAAGAGTCTATCACTCCATCACACCCGGGAAAAGAGAAACTGACCCTTGCTGTTCACTTCCTGACCAATGGAAATTTGGCCAGTTGTCAAACTTGCCAGGAGCAAGTTCGACCCCAGCTTTCTGTCTGACCTGACCTGACCTTTAACCTTGTCTGGTGTTTTTTGGTGACTATAGAATACTACTACCATTATTACTGCTATTACTGCTATTAATAATAATAATAATAATAATAATAATCATAGTACTACTGCCACTACTACTACTAATAATAATAATAATTGTAATAATAATAATGACGATAATTAAAATACAACAACAATGGCAATGACAATAGCAACAGCAACAATAATAATAATAATAAGAAGAAGAAGAAGAATGCAATGTTTATGATAGCATAAACAGAATGTTAATATATAAAAGATGCAGATGTCCGCCATGCATATGATGATTTCTGAAATGCTGAATTCTGAATAAATATCTCCTTTAATAATATTTCTACAGATTCTCTCAAATCATGAGTGAAGTATATATCAGTTCAGTAAAACCTGTAAAAACTCACCCTTCCTTTCCTCTTTCTGTTTCCACGTTATTAGTGTATGTGTCCAATCCCCACTTTAATCAAAGCTCCTTCCCAGCAGAACCAGCACCAAGAAACCAGTGACCCATCAGGAACTGAATCGGACCCCTATCTCTCTCTCTTTACACCAACAAAATAAAAACGCATGAAAGACATGAACAAACATGACCACACACTTCCATCTTATTTTTATTTTTTTGTTTTGTTTTTTTGTGTTTTTTTTTTTGTCTATCTCAGCATGGCCTCCGTTCTCTCTCTCTCTCTCTCTCTCTCTCTCTTTCTCTCTCTTTCTCTCCTCAACACTGAAAATGGTATTTGGAGACAAACAACTTCATTCTGCTGTGCGTCTGTAATTAGCTGTGGAATTAGTAGAGCTGACGGGCCTCCATAGATCAGCATGGCCCTCCAGGGAGGCTGCCGGGACGGCGCGAGCCGCATTTCCAATTATTGTGTTGAATTGCTAATTTAGTTATTGTGCCTGGCGTAATTGTGATGGGTATTGGGTGTGCGATTCAATTTGTTTTAAATATTTGTGGGCTGGTGGGTTGGTAATAGAGCTGACCTATCTAGCGGCCCAGTATGAAAGTAAGAGAGGCAAAAACAAAGGGAAGAGACTACAAAGATCTTCTCCCTCTCTCACTCCACGCTTTTTCTCTCCCCCTTCCTCCTTTCCCTTCTTCTTCTTCTTCTTCTCCTTCTTCTTCCTCTCCCCCTTCTCTCATCGCCTTAGTTTGATCTGCCTCATCCCTCTTAAGACTGTTGAAGTTAAAAAGCTTGAAATTTAGAAAATAGTACTTTGATCAGTGGCGGGAGAAAAGCATCGTGCATTAGAGGAGAGAACATTGAGGGCTTTGGTTTGAAGATAAGCGCGGAATGCCTGGCTCCCTAAATATTGCGGCAGGAGAATTGTGCCGGTGTGTGTGTGATTGTGTGTGTGTGTGTGTGTGTGTGGAGGTATAGCCGGTGCCCTGGCAGGATTAGGCATGTGCTTTAGAGACAAAGCTCTGGGCACATGAACTCCTGATATGCCTCGTGCCCTTGTTTCACACCATGTCCTCACCGCCTCTGTTCTCCTCATTCACTCACTACACAACCTGCTTCTCCATAAGCTCTTCAGATACAACCATTTAGCCCTCTAACACACACCCCTGTTCATGCACAGCACATGACAAAAGCAAATTCGGCCACAAATTTGCACAATTATGCACCCTGAGGGCGTTTTTTCAGCCCTTGAGCCGCTCTATACTATTCAATACACAGAGCTCCTAACAACGTGCCACCAAGGGTTCTTTGACAGATACTGCAGAAGAAACACTTTAGTTTGCTAAAGAAGGATTTTTTGACATGCAGTCTTGAGCCACTCCTCATTTTTTCACATTTTGCTTCCAAAGATTCAGACTTTCTTGTATTTTTAATGTAGTCTTGAGAAACAGTTCTCCAGGCTTCCTAAAGGACTTTCAAAAACTCTCATTTTCAGTCCAGTCCCTGAACCTGACCAGTTTTTTGTTTGTTAAGCCACACAGTGACCTAGGTATGAATCATTCAAACAGAACAAAGCACATCTAACTTAAGGCCTGAACCAGTGAAGAAACAGGTGCAGATGATTCCAGATGTTTACGCAGTGATCAGTATACTTGTGGTGCTGAATGCTGAGTGGTTGGCTCCTTTTATCTTTAGGCACTTTAAAGCCAAAGCAGTAAAATATTTGTTCCCTTTTTTTTTATTTAATCTACTCAATATAACAAAGATAACACAGTTTGACAGGCAGAAAATAGCAAGTGATTCACAAGATGATTCAAAGCAAATTATAAAGGAATAAGGGGTGGCTCAAGACACAATACTGAATGTAAACCACATAAGGACAGTCAGTACACTGTACTTGTGCACTTTTTAAATGAACTGGGAAAAGAGCAACATTTATCAGGAAAAAATGGATATAATGACTTTCATCTGATGTACAAACTGGTTCAGACCTTTGAAATGGATCAAATTATCCACTCAAATATGACCAAATATCAAATTATAGCAGTTTAGCCACTACAGACTCACAAGTGCTGAGCCCATTACTAATTAAGTGTGTGGCAAATGTGCAAACAAACAATTCACACTTGTGTGCTACAAACCATAATTTTTAACACTTAAAGTCAACAGTGTGATGAAAACTAACTGCAGAAAAAAGAAAGAAAAGATAAAATATAAAACAAAACATAAAATTAATTATAATCTCAGTGTTGATTAAATTCACCTACTGTGATATTTTTCAAACATTATATTTGTTGGTCATAACCAAGAAGCTGTACCGAGAATGCAGAGGAGTCTCTGGATTAAAACATTCAGATGACAATGTAAATGAAATATGAATAAAAGCAATAGGAGTGACCCTGAATATCCATTACTGAGCAAAAGTCTAGAACCACCTTGTTCGTGCAAAATACTATTTTCAGCCTGTCAAACCATCTTGTCTTTGGCATATTGAGTAGATTAAATGAAAGCTATGGGAAGAAATGTTTTGTCATTTTACTGTTGTGCTTGAATGATTGATACGTAGGTCACTGTGTGGCTTAACAAACAAAGAACATTCCTCTGAAACTGGTCAGGTTCAGGGACTGGACTGGAAATGAGAGACTTTGAAAGTCCTTCAGGAAGCCTGG
>JBBPCZ010000001.1:14063987-14096298 GCA_037974445.1 Brycinus macrolepidotus
CGAACCCCCCCCCCCCCCCCCCGCTCGTCCTATCTCCCTTCTAGCTCGGCTCCTGTTTGAAGGCTGGGCTGGAGAGCTGGGGACACTTCTATCATCTCAGCATGGCGCTTTATTTGTACCTTCATTACTGGGCTGCCAGCGTCCGCTCCCAGGGCGAGAGCCGGTGCTGTGTAAAGAAGCTTTCTGCTGACAGAGAGGAGGCCCGACCCCGTCCTGCCCGTCTGGGCCCCCGGGGGCACTTTCTGGACCAGGGGACTGAAGGGAGGGGGCAGGAGAAGTCACACCATGCAGCCCTTCATCTACACCTCCACAGGGGGGACTACAGTACAGAGGTAGCAGGCTGGGGTGTCTGGAGCTGCCAGGCAGGCTGAGGTCACGTAACACAGGGCAGGAGGGGGCACCACAGGGCATGAGGGGGCGCCACGCCTGGGGACGTGGCACTGATCTCAGTGTGAGGGAGGAGGAGCCGCCTTGGAAAGCTTTATGCACAGAGACTGAGGAAAGAAGAAAGAAAGGAAAGCTGGTTAATAGACTGCTAGGCAGCAACACTGTTTCATAGGGGAGTTCTTAACTACAGGTCAGTTACATTTCAATCCAAAACTGGGACAGTAATGCATCTGGCCTTCACAATTAACAAACATTTAAGCCCATCCTTACACTGAGATTTAATCATTTTTTTCATTCCGAAAGCTTTATTCCATGTATTTGGACATAAAAACCTGCAATTAATTTATATTTGTTCTAACATTTGAACCCAGATGCTAATTGGGTTCCTAACACAAATGGATATAAACTGTGGCTTGGTAAAAACACAAAGCAGTGGCCACAATACTGGCAGGTATAACAATATAAGAAGTATATTTTAGAATCCATTTATGTATCTTTATGTAAATGTCCTTTACATTGCATGAACATTTCAGAATGAATGGACCAACAGTACACATTCAAAATTCCTTAGAAAAAAATATTTTATATTAACTCTATTTTTACATTAACCTTTATAAGGTTAAGGTATGGAGATGTGAGGTTCTGTTCGGAAAGTAACGATACAGGTAGCATGGACAAACTCACTTTCAGAATCCACAGTAACAGGCAGAGACCTGAGCAGAGAAAACTAGAACTGGATTTTAGATACAGGAGGTGGAAAAAACGTAAGCTAATTACTAGAAATGACATAAAACATTCAGAAGACTTGAAAGGAACTATAATCTTTGCCAAAGTCCTAGACCAAAGAAGAAAAAAAAAACAGACTCTGTGCTGTTGCTTTTGGACAAAATCTTTGTATCTCCAAAATGTTTTTTTTTCATTCCATTCATCATGAAATTTTCTCCCAGTGTAAAAGGCATCTGGCATCTTCAAACTGTCAGGAAATGAAAAGCAGACAAACATTAGGTATGAGGTTTTGTTCAGACAGTGATGATACAAACAGGGACTAAAAAAACACAGGTGTAGATGATGACTGTACACCCTCACCCTCTCCACACAGCCTTGACTGAAAAACCCTCTAATACAGCCTTGGCACTGGAGGTCCCCTTACCTCCCTCCAACATAGCTGATCCTAATTAACTAATCGACTAATTAACAAGCCTTTCCTGGGCTGAACTGGGTATGTAAGGGTTTAAGGATAGAGAGGCCTCCAGGACAGAAGTTAGGAATATAATCTTCTCCTTGTATTTTCCCCTGTTTCAATGGTTATGTCGTTGTGTATGTTCTGCCTGTTCCATGTGCTTTTGTTTTTAACTCTGCCCTTGTCCTGCCTCCTCTTTAGTGTTTTCATCTGTTCATTTGTAACCCCACCTTTCCCAGCTGCTCCCTGTTCATCCTGTGTATAAGTGTATCTGTCTTTCAGTCTGTTTGTCTGTGCTCTGTATTTTTTTTAGGAATGTTTTTTTTTTCTCTCTCTCTGTGTGTCTCTTTTCAGTCCAGGTCCATCCAAATATTTATTCCAATTTCATTTTACTTTGTTTTGTTTCATTTTGTTTCAGTTTATTCTTAGTTATTCCCTATGTTAGTTCAGTGTTCTGTTTACTTCTTGTTTAGCATCTTGTTTCCTGTTTACATCCTTCTCCACGTCTACATCAAATCATTACAGGGAGCCACTAATCTGGTACATATTACCCTCAAACTGTAAGTTACAGTATCTTTCGTAGCAACAGCTAGGCAGATCTACCTGCCAGTGGAAACGGACTGTACTTCATAATGCACAACCTGAGTGCTGTTATTGCAATGGCTATATGCAACCATCACCCTGTTAATACTAGACCTACATCCATGGAACATCTGGTACCACCACAGCATCAGCATCCTCACACATGAATGCTATACTGAAAGAAAACACCCTCCCAATAAAATCTCCCCCATCCTTTCTTATTCTAGTCTTGACTGAAGTTCTCTCTGTCATGTGTTGTGTTGCACAGCAGGCTCTCCGCCCCTCTGAAGCACATCCGAGGCACCGGCTGGTTCCTGCACTTCATGCTTATCCAGCAGCAAGAAGGCAAAGCAGATTTAACGCCCCCTTAAGACGGCTAAGGCAGAGAAGAGAAAGGAAAACATCAGAGCTGGCCTCTCTCGGCCGGCTGCTGCAGAAAAAGCTGGGCCGGACTGTTCTCTGCTGCTTTGGACACTGTGCCTGAGCAGAATGTTGTGAACATCACACTTACCCTCCCCAGGACTGAAAATAGAGTTTTGTGACTAAGATGACGGTTCACGACTCCGCTGGACAGACGCACTCTTGTATCACTATTATCATGACATCCCACAGCTACTGTTCGTGAGATTGGACAAGCTCTACAAAATCCCATTTCACCAAATAAAAATGTGTGGAGGATAATTTAGACAAAATTTGGATAAAAGGTGGAGTAGTTTTCTTAAATATTTATTTTGGATGGATGTTGAAAGTATACTGATTTATACTGAATACTGTTAAGTAAGATGGGGGGTTGGGGGTTTTATTTATTTATTTACTTATTTATTTTCGCAGTGTAATTGAGTTGCATGGTGGAAAATTATCCACTGTGCAAAAATCTTGAACCACCCCTCATTTCTCTGTATTTTGCTTTGAATCACCTTGTTGGTGTGAAAATACTATTTATGCCCACCAAACCGTCTCATCTTTGGCATGTTGAGTAGACTAAATGAAAGAAATGGGAACAAATGTTTTAGTGTGACAGGCTGCAAAGTGCCTATAGATGCAACCCTTTGAGAGTCCTTATAAAGATTACATTAAAAAAAACAAGAAAGTTTGGCTCTTTGGATGCAAAACTTGAAGAAATGAGGGGCGGCTCAAGACGTTTGCACTAGTTGAATGTACAACATAGTACAGATAACATTTTAAACTGGGAACTCAGTATTAACTTAAATCTAACTTCATAAGGCTCAGTTTGAGTTTTGCAAACAAGCTAGTCCAACCTGACAACAGTTTCTAGGAAAGTATTCATTCATGGGCAGAGCATAGGTAAAGTGTATATACAGTATAGTACATACACAGTATATGACTGCAGAAGTAGCAGCGGGGTCTCATGGCAGCAGGTATCCTAGCAATAGTGGAATATCCTATAGGCAGCTTATAGGAAAAGGCCTTATTGCTTCTGGCGGGTGATGCATCCTTATCGTCTTGATCAATCTGCGAGTAAAAGGGCTCGATGAGGTGGGGGGGTGGGGGGGACTAGAGGGGGGCACTGGTAATTTGGTGTATGAATGAATAAATAGATGGATATTTCCAGCACTAATCTTTCAGATGACTAAAATACTTCTCTCCTGTGAAGAAGCCCATTGTGTGTGATGAGAGTTTGATTGGATGTCTCCCCCGGGGTGCGCTCTCCATTAGCTAAGGTGATATAACAGGTAATCAGGAGATAATTAAAAGGCTTCACTTGTGCGCATGCCACTGGGAGGGGGAGGGCCTGTCACGGGCCGTTCGGCAGGCGGCACGAACTGTGCGATACACTCTCACTGACACACTCGCTACCGCACGCCCCAAAAAAAGAAACAAAAAAGTTCTGATGCTTTCAGTGCTAATAGACCTTCTCCCGGAACTGTAGCTGACTTTTTTTTTAATTAGCAATTTTTTTTAATTGTTCTGATGACAAAGGGCATAGCAATATAAATCAGAAGTTTTGTCTTAAAGATCTTAAATATGAACAAAATCACACAAAGATCCATAAAATGCCACACACGCACACACGCACACACACACACACACGCACTGACCTTTATTGTGAGGGCATGCTCTTCTGGAATATGGGAGATGAATGAAGATAGATGGACTAGACATGCTCTATTAAGCCCTGCCTTGTGTCACTGTTTGTCCAAAGTTTGCCTTCTTTTGACATTTTCTTTAGAAATAATGTTTGTTTTTCACTCTTGTTTTCAATTTAAATCAAAATACTTCATTCAAAAGTAAAAGCTGTCTGCCAAAGCTTTGGGCATGATTGGGAATATGCAGTCTCATGTTCCTCCAAGTTGTTATGAAGGTGTACCCCTTAGCAAAAATTGTTCCAAAAAGCAGGTGCATTTACAGGTATATGGAGGTTCATCTCAGCCCCCTTTCAACCACTACCAGAACTGAGCCACTACTGAACCAAAGTACAACAATTCAGCTATTATTGTACCATAAGTGGCTCAGATCTAAAACTAGACATAGTGATTTATTATTATTATTATTATTATTATTATTATTGTTATTATCAATGATGGTTGTTGCTGCTATCTGTAAAATTGGCCTAATCCTGTGTCTTTACTGTATATAGTGACAGCACTACAGTACTGTGCAAAGGACTTGAGCCACCCCTCATTTCTTCATATTTTGCTTCCAAAGATTCAGGGTTTTTAATGTAGTCTTGAGGAACCGTTCTCCAGGCTTCCTGAAGGACTTTCAAAGACTTTTATTTTCAGTCCAGTCCCTGAACCTGACCAGTTTCAGAGGAATGATATTTATTTGTTCAGCCACACAGTGACCTACGTATGAATCATTCAAGCACAACAAAGCACATCTAACTTAAGGCCTGAACCAGTGAAGAAACAGACGCAGATGATTCCAGATGATCAGGCGGTGATCAGTATCAGTATCTTCAGGCATTTTTCAGCCTGTCACAGTAAAACATTTGTTCCCATTTCTTTCATTTAATCTACTCAATATGCCAAAGATAAAAGAATTTGACAGGCAGAAAATAGTATTTTTGCACCCACAAGGTGATTCGAAGCACAATATAAAGAAACAAGACTTTTGGACAGTACAATATTTATCTCAAAATAATAATAATATAAAAGCATGTTGTGAAAACCTAAAGTGTCCCCAGAATTTAAGTGCTATAGCACTATAGACTGCAGACTCAAACTGATAAACCCACAGTAACATAAATGTGAGGGTGAGGCTTGTTTACTGCGATGAGCCTGTGCTGGATGAACTTGGCCACTCCAGCCTGCGATTAAGACGATATTAACAAATATGTCAATGTCCATTTTCTGCTCAATTTAAAGTCTCACTTCTGTAAAGATTGCCTGCTCTCTCTGTAAGCCACCGGAACACAAACACCAAATGAGAGCGAGAGGAGTACTGAGTGTGTGTGTGTGTGTGTGTGTGTGTGTGTGTGTGTGTGTGTGTGTGTGTGTATGAGATAGTCATGGGGTAAGAGGTAAGAGACAGGCCCAAACGATGCGTGAGCAGGCTGGGCTGATAAGGCAGAAGATGGACAGACAAGTCACTGAACATAAGAGCGTCTCTCCGCCATGTCCAGTCAAGTGAAATACGACGTCCAAATTATGCCAGGCAGCTCTGCTTCCATATTTCAGCCAAACCTGAGCCTTTAAAGCCCCCTTCTACTTACCACTGATCATTAATAGAGCCAAACAACTCAATAACTTGAGCTAATTAAATCAGTTTCGAGGAACATCCTGCTCCCTCCGTTACTCCATAAAGCTTCAGTGGAAAATTGGAGGCTTAGTTTAAAGAAGGGAAAGAGTGCTCTCCACACCAGGCCTGCACCGGCTAAACCTCGTTAGTCCAGCCAAACACCCCCCCCACACACACACACCACCACCCCCTGGGTTTGCGGCATGCGGAGAGACTGATCCTAAATGCCCTTTAAGCGTCTAATCGGCTCAGTAATTACTTAAATGACCTCAGGCCCGAGGATCACTTGAAATAATTATGAATTAGGAGGCAGGGAGAGAAGCGCTCCATCAGGGAGAATCAGGGAAATCTCCTTGTTGGAGGCAGTCCTTCACGCAGCCCCGCTGGGGCCACGGGCAGCCAGGAGCACAGTCTCACACACACACACACACACATACACATGCGCGCACACACACACACACACACACACACACAGCTCTATCTAACTGCTCTTTTTAGAAGAGTTGGAGACTCTGCTGAATAGTAGCTGCTGAACTGCACTTACACATAAGCGCAAAAGAACAGGCTGACTTAGCATTGCTGTCAAAAAATTAAATAAAGAAAGAAATAAAGAAATAAAAATATTCTGTTTTTGTTTTAATCCGCAATGACATCAAAGCAAGTCTCTTAGATCATGAAGCTGTGTCTTAAAATTTTAAAGAAATCACAAATATCCACACCAGCATCACATCAGAGGCCTAAAATCTGACATGGCCCGACTTTTACTTGCGGCCATATATACAGTGTATATATATATATATATATATATATAAGCTTTCCTGTCATTTCCTGTCAGGCTTCTTGAAGAACATGGCAAAGCTCTTCTTTGGATGATACCACACTGCTTCAGTAATGTTGAAATCTGTTCTTTGGGAAGGCCAATCCATGACACATGAATCCAAGGCCAATCCATGACACATGACTGTGTTCCATTGGGTTTTCTTTTTAATTGAGGTGCTTTAACTGCATTGACAGTGTGTTTGGGATTGTTGAAGCTGAGAAATGAAGCTGTTGCCAATCAGACACTTTTTATAATGTACTGCGGGAGGGCTAAAAATTAGGCCTGCTTGCTAGCTTGACATTTTTATCATAAAGAAATCTTGTAACTGTCTTCTGTTTTTGTGTTTATTTGTTTGTTTGTTTGCTTGTTTGTATGTTCGTTTGTTTATGCACCATGTGAAATCACCAGCTGCAGTATTTTTCAATGAACCAATAGAAATATTAATTTCAATATTTATAAAGCAATAGTCTGAATAAATAATTACATTGACACTTTTCCAAGGTGCAACTGAACAGCTATAAAGTGTCCAAAGTTTGCCGTATTCATTTTGCTCTTTAGCAACAAGGCTAAGAAGCGAATTTTATCCCCACCTATTAGCGGTGTCTCAAAAAGTTCTTGGAAAAACATCTCTAAAAGTTATTCGAGATGCTCTGGCACATTTGTTGACATGCATAAGTTTGTCATATGCAGGTTTCCTTCGGTTGTTGCCCCTGAATGTCCCACAAAAACAATGAAAGTAAACATCAGACACGCAATGTTTTTCTTTTTCTGATCGACTATATTTAACAAGGATTTTTTTGTGAAGCTGAGGCTTCCCAGTTTGTTAAATTATTACTCCTTCTTACATCTATTCAATCATATTTCTCTCATAAATGTAATGATTTGATGAGGTGTGCTTCTGAAAACAATATAAGTCTTTTGTGAAGCTGTGTGTGTGTGTGTGTGTGTGCGTGCATGCGTGCACATGTATGAGAACGTGTGTATAGTATCAATGACTGTGTGTGTGTGTGTGTGTGTGTGTGTGTGTGTATGTGATGTGTATGTGTGTAGCATCGTTGTTTATGAGTGCGTATGTGTGTGTGTGTGTGCACCTATATGAGAGTGTGTATAGTATCAATGTGTGTATATGGGTGTGTGTATGTGAGTGAAATCACTCTTTGTGTGCTGTTGTGTGTGTGTGTGTGTGTGTGTGTGAGAACGTGTGTATAGTATCAATGACTGTGTGTGTGCTGTTGATGTGTGTATGGCATCACTGTTTGAGTGCTGTTGATGAGTGTGTGTGTGTGTGTGTGTGTGTGTGTGTGTGTGTGTGTGTGTGTGTGCGTGCGCATGTATGTGAGCGTGTGTATGGTATCAATGACTGTGTTTGTGTGCTGTGTGTGTGGCATCACTCTTTGTGTGCTGTTGATGAGTCTCTCTCTCTCTCTCTCTCTCTCTCTCTCTCTCTCTCGGTAATGTGGAGCTGGCTGCCTGCTCCCCGGACCCCTCGGCCCATCAGCTGGGAGATTGATCTCTGTCAAAAGCAATCCGTCAACCCGCACACAGGCCGCCGCACACGGCCCTGACAGCAGATGCCTATTTTCAGCTGCGAATAAAATCAATTGCAGGAGAATGAAGAGCATAATCAGCCGCTGATTGATCTGCAGGAGCCCAGATTGACACGTTTCCCCAGGGAACGGCCTCCAAAGGGTTACACACAACGCCGAGAGAAGACGAGCCAGTTCACACTCAAAAATGTGCGCACACGCGCGCACACACACACACACACACACACACACACACACACACAGAGTAAAGTTTAGTCTCTTATATAGGCTCATATAGGCTTAACGCAAGCAAACAAAGTGCCAGGAGCAAACAGAAACTTTACCCAGAAAGTCTCTAGAGTTGCAAAGAGTTATGAAGCCTTTGGTATTTTCAGTGTGTGGAATAATAACATAAAGCAATAAAAAGAAATTAAATGAAAGCCGAACCTGAACTTGCTGCATCTTTTGATAATGAAGCACATGGTCGATTACCAGCAATTGATTCTCTGTACGTAGTACATAGCGTTTCAGCACCTGCTCATTAGCTCCTAATATTAGTGTATTTCGAGTCAAATAACATGGGGCTTATCTTGTGCTAAAATTAACTACAATGCCGAAAATTGCTTTGCAACTACATTTAACTAATAAACTTCAGCACAATCCTATTTTGCACTGTATTACATCAATCATTTTAATGAGATACTGGACATATTTAGTGGCGAACGATGTAGGCCTTCAGTTTGGGCCATAAATATCAAAACAAGGTCAAAAAACAAGGACAAAAAAACACACCTTAACGATAATGCACATTTTTGCTAGCGTCCCCATGTGGTTCTAGTTTTCACATGAAGTCCAGATATAGTACTTGAATATATTAGCATATATTGCCATTTCACATGAACGTTTTTTGCCTGTTCCAGATAAAACACCATCATCTGAAGCCTGCAAAAGAGATTCCATGTTTTATTGGTATGTTTTAATGACATATTAACATGCATTTTACCTCGTGTGTAGCATTTCTGGAGTGATTTCTTCAGTGAAAAGTCCCGGCACCAAGCTGCCGCTGTAGTTTAAGTCATTGAGTGTTTGAGGGTTTGAGTATTTTAAGGTTTGAGTCAGTATTTGAGGGTTTGAGTGAGTGATGGTTTGAGTGTTTGAGGGTTTGAGAGTTTGAGGGTTTGAGTGTTTGATGGTTTTCAGGGTTTTGAGGTTTTAGTTGTTTGAATGTTTGAGGTAAGATTTGAATGTTTGATGGTTTGAGTGTTTGAGGGTTTGAGTGTTTGAGGGTTTGAGTGTTGAGGGTTTGAGTATTTGAAGGTTTTAGTCAGTATTTGAGGGTTTAAGTGATTGATGGTTTGAGGTTTTGAGGTTTAAGGGTTTGTAGGACAAAGTCCTTTAGGTGTTTGCCTCCAGTGACAGAAACTCACCGCTGCTTGTATTCACAGTCCATGACGTATCTTGGACTTGCATTCGCTCCCTGTTACAGAAACAGTGCACTATTTCACAATAGTGTGTCAGCCGTGCTGTAGGGCTTTTCAGTTTCTCAACAGTAAATCTCCAGTCCGTTCATTATAAAGCAAACATCGTGAATAGTGAATCTGTAAATGAGTGAACCACTAAAACGCAACACCAGAGTGACATTTTCCCTCACAAAATCAGTCCCAACCGCTGGAAAGCAGAACATGGTTGGTTGATTACACTTCCTAATTACATTGATGGCTACTAACAACGTAGGACTTCAATCTCCTGAGCTTTCTGAGGTTTATCCATCCAGATCCAAGAGAGACCAATCGTAACAGGATAATTTTCTTTTGGACATTTTAAGAACCAAAACCTGAATTTAATACTTCGCAGATTTCACACACAAACAAGATTCTGTTAAATAAAAATGAACTAAAATTACATGTATAAATTTTAGCCCCCAGAAATCATCAGATCTTTTCTGAAAGTCCAGAAGGCCCTGAGAGTTGTGCACTTGGTTGTGCTCCATCATATTAGAGGACATTTTGTGGTCAGAAGCAGAATAGAAGAAGCAAAAGAATGTTAAGCAAATTCACTAATACATTCATTCATTCATTCATTCATTCATTTTCTGTAACCACTTATTCCTTACTAGAGTCGTGGGTACCCGGAGGCTATACGGGCACGAGGCAGGGACTCACTCTGGGCGGGGTGCCAGCCCACCGCAGGGCACACACACACACACACCATTCCCTCTCACACACACACACACACACACACACACACACAAACACACAATTTAGAATCCCCAATTCACCTGACATGCATGTCTTTGGACTGCGGCAGAAACCGGAGAGCCTGGGGGAGACCCACGCCACCACAAGGAGAACACGCAAAGCTCCACACACACAAGGTCAGGACCCAGATTCGAACCCCCAACTCTGGAGGTGTGCGTCAACAGTGCTACCCACTGCACCAACATGGGGCCTACAAATACAATAAACAAAATTAAAAATGCCAGTGAAAATGAAGAATAAAGTTTTTGAAACACTAAATTGAGTTGATTGTCATTGTATTTGTAGCATATTTTAAAAACATTTGATATTTAATACTCTTTTTATATATATATACAAAAGTAACTCAATAAAATTGCTTTTGTTCTCTTCAGATACAAATTGAACCTTACAGACATGTTACATGATTCTCTAGATTAGCCCTACCCTGAACTCTAGATTAGCCCTTACATGTTGGTTATTTCTACCATTACTGTTTTGCTATAGGTTTCAAAATCACATAATTACATCATTTAGTGATCTAGGCATTGAATTATATTTAGACACAATTTACATTTTCTACTCACAGCTTTTTTTGAATAAATACTTATAAATAAATACATAATAATTTTTACAAAAATATTTTACAGCACCATAATAAAACACCTCACAGACAAATGTGCTATGAATTGTAAGTTTAAAATCCATATTTTCAC
The DNA here is from genome assembly GCA_037974445.1 of Brycinus macrolepidotus. NCBI lineage: Eukaryota > Metazoa > Chordata > Actinopteri > Characiformes > Alestidae > Brycinus > Brycinus macrolepidotus. The sequence continues at coordinate 14,075,135 of JBBPCZ010000001.1, forward strand.
AAGAATTTCTCCATTTCTTTCAGTGAGGCACGAGTGACATATAATTAATATCACATGTTCCTGTTATCTCTGGCCATAACTGTGACCTATAAGTGTTGACGCCTCCTCCAGTGTCACTATCAGGACCGCCGGCTCTGTTGTTGCCATTCGTTCCGACTGAGACTCATCATATCACACTGAGGGATGTTACTTTGCTGTGGGGTGTGTGTTCTGACAGCAACGTGTCGGTGTGTGTGTGTGTTTGTGTGTTTGTGTGGGTTGGGGGGATGCTGGTGGCGAGGAGGCTGCTGGGGATGGTAGGGTTAAGCTGGCGAGGGTTCTGTAATGAGTAAGCATTCAGCGGCTGGGGCAAGATAAATGGAGCCAGTGCTCTTCTGCAGCAGTCAGCAGGAACCAGGGCCTGCGGCTTGTTTGGAGCAAATGGAGTGCGCAAAATATCAAAGGCCAGCGATCCAGAAGACGCCCTGGTTTGACAAATTTTAAATTAGCCAGAAAGAGAGAGAGCGGGTGAGAGAGAGAGAGAGAGAGAGAGACAGCAAGAGAGAGAGAGAGAGAGAGAGAGCAAGGAGACATGCAGCAGGAGAAAAGGGGGCTAAATTATGCAATCCTTTGTGCTGCCCAACACCACTGAAATCCATACGTTCTCTCTCTCCCTTTCTCTGTTTTTCTCCCCCTATCTTTTGTAATTGTCCGCTATTATCGCCATTATGAAAACTGTTATTATTCCGACTGCCTAGCTCCAGGAATCGCCGCGCCGTGACGGGGGGGGGGCACCGGGATCACTGAGTGTTTATTCCTTTAACTGCTCCACAGAACATGCCTCCCTTTCCACACATCAACTACGAAACAGAAAGAGAAACATGACCATGTCCATTGTCTACCACAGTCCACTCACAGTCAAATACACTGATCTCTCACCGTCCAACACACATTAGATATTACCTAAACTCCTTCCAGGCAAAGTGAGAGCATTTCTAGTACTGAGAGAAAAGAAAACACTCTGAAAAATAAAGGTACCAGAGGATTTCGCTGCTCACAACAGTCTTTTTTCTTTTTCATTAGAAATAAATCATCTTCTTTTTTGGAGATTATCGAAGTCTGACTTGTTTCTCCTAAACCCCCCTTTAGGAGAAATAAGGAGCAAAAGAAAAAAATCAACTTTAGACAGAAGTTCTTTTGCTGTTCTCATCGGCTTCTCAGTTTTCTTCTCTTTAACAACCTTATGAATCTTAAAACTGTCTAACTTTGGTTGCTGAGTGTTGATTTTTGAATTTGATCAGAAAGACAAATTTCAGATGTGGTACAGGCTCATTTACAAGACAACAAGGTTTTCTTTTGGATCTTATGGTTTATCTGAAGGTCTGATGATCTGAGACAAATAAAGATCAGAGCAGTGAGAGAAAAGAAAGAGCATTTTAAGATCTTAAACTGGGATCGGGCTGAGATTAGAGGAAGACTCTTTCTCAGGAGCTGAATTTAAGAAGTGTAAGAAAATGGTCAGAATCTCATACTGATGTTAAACTGAGCTCAGTTATGTCTAGGAGCAACAGGCTGGACAGAGAAGAGTCTTATTCTGAATTTTTCTTTAATCTGGGGTGACGAAATAGGTTCTTTGGATGCCACCGAAGAACCATGTGATTCCCTAAAAGAATAATTCAGGTGATGATTCTTTAAATAATACGTTTTGTAAATGAACACCAATTTAAGTGTTCTTTTCTTTTTTTTGATGTGAACAATATATCAAAACCAAGAACTATTTTAAAAACTTCATTTTAAGAGATTAAGTGAGAAAACAGTAGCGACTGCAGTGCACAACAATGGCTGTTCTGTTTAGTCTGATCTCAGATTGAGAAAGAGAGAGAGTAAGAAAAAAGGAAGGTAAAGAAAGGGGAGAAAGATATAAGTGGAGAGTTGGAAAGAGAAAGAGGCAGGAGTGGAATAGTTTTGGTTTTACTGTTTTTGTGACAGTGTTTGAGGGTTTGAGTGTTTGTGGGTTTGGCTGTTGGAGTGTTTGAGTGTTTAAGGGTTTGAATTTTTGATGGTTTGACGATTTGAGGGTTGAAGAGTTTAAATGTGTTTGAAGGTTTGAGTGTTGGAGGGTTTGAATGTTTAAAGGTGTGAGATTTTGAGGGTTTGAGAGTTTGAGTGAATGAGGGTTTGAGGATTTTGGGGTTTGAGGGTTTGAGTGTTTGAGGGTTTGTTGGATGGCAGGCTTTATGTTTTCACTTCCAGATGCAGCTCACCTAAATAAAGCATCAAAATCAGCAAAACAACTCCACCATGCCTGTCCTCCACACACCTCTAATTCAATCTCGAATTATGCCAAATAGCTCTGAGGTAAAATAAGGGGTGAAATAACTCTGCAGAAGATAAGAACTGTTATGCCCAAACAGCAAAACTATGAGTTTTTCCGATGTTGTCTTTTTCCACTCTCATCCACCCCCCACCATTCATTTTTGTTTTACTGCCTAAATTAGGGTGCCTTGCCCGCCCTGTAAAGAGTTTTCTTTTACTAATGTCAATTTACAGCCTAGCACGAGCTGCGTCTAATCTTTTCCTACTCATTACACACAATTTCCAAGTCGTTTGGCCGGCGCAGTGATTGGCTCCTTGCGGTGTGTGCAGCGAGGGTGCTGTGATTGTTTATTATTTATTTATTTATTTACACACAGCAGCCTCCTCCTCCCACTTTCACAAAGCCCCATTTTCTGCGTTTTCTATGAATAATCAGGGCCCTCCCCGAGCGCCCACGGCTCGGACTCTGCAGTGCCGACATGCAAATATGCAGCAAGCTAAACGGTATGCGAACTCACACTTCAGGCGGCTGTGTGTGTTATTTCACCACAAACACACAGCAAATCAGACCGAACATGCCTCCACAAGTGCACAACTGCACAACACGCGCATACAGGCACAAACAAGGGTGGCAGCCAGGCCACGTAGTCAAATATACACTAAAGCTAATTGTCTGTACTGTACACACGCACACTCCCTGGCCACTTTATTAGATACACCTACATTATATTGAGTGGGCATTTGACTGGGCTGATGACCAACTACAAGATTAACTGCACTGTATGTTGTCTTGTCCTGTAAATTAATGTACTATTGCTCTTGTATTTATGTTGCGCTCTTTCCTGCAGTCCTGTCCTGCATTTGTGTAGTCTTGTTTTCTCTTTGTTGTACCATGGTCCTGAGGAATGTTGTGGTCCTTGAGGATCATTGTGGTCCTGGAGGAACGCTGTGGTCCTGGACGAACATTGTGATCCTGGAGGAACATTGTCCAGTCCATGACTAGCTTTACAGAATGTTGGTAAAAATTCTACATTTTGGTAACACTTTACCGAAGGACAGTATTTAAAAGGCGACACAACACTACTTATTTATTCAAATCACAATTAACACACGACATGTATAAAGGTTGAGTGAAATTATTATGTGCAAGAACCTCCAACAGCTGCCATCTTTCAGTCATGTTTAGTTATTTACCAAGGAGTTAACAGATCCATGCACTGTCCAGATGTGTGCCATGCAGATATGCACAAATGCTAATAAATGTGGGATACATACAATGTGTGTGCAGTATTAACAGTCATAAATAATGGCTTGATGCAACTAGTAAGAAGACAAGTGCAGTCAGAGACCAAGGTGATTACTGTAGATTGTGAAAGTTTAGTAGCACAAAGGCCTGCAAGGAGAAACTGCTCCAACAATACTCCAACTACAACATTCCTCCAAGATCATAGCATAACACAAGGACAAGAAGAGAAACAACAGAAGACTACATAAGTGGACAGGACTAAAGGAGAGGCAACAACACAAGAGCAACAGTCCAATAATTTACAGCACAAGAACAACAAACAGTGCAGTAACAGCAGTAGTAACAGCACTAGTGTGAGTGAATACAGTATTATAACACATACTGTATTCTAGCAGCAGAGTTGTTAAAGTGTGCAAAGAAATGCAAAGGACAGCAACAAACAGTTGTGCAAAAATAGCAGCAACAGGATTAGAAAAAAATAGTGCAGTATGTAAAGAAATGGTTTTTAAATAAAGGTTATTTACAGCGCCAGTTGGGCAGTAAGCTTTCTTTATTTATGACGGAGCAGTTTAGTGTGTGTGCAGTATGATTGGGAAAAAGGAAGTAGTAGTAGTGAAAGTGTGTGTGAAAGAGTGAGTGTGTGTGTGTGTGTGTGTGTGTGTGTGGGTGTGTGTGTGTTTGTGTATGTGTGAAAGAGAAAGATCATTTTGTTATTCATGTTCTGATTTAGTCTGGTTTTGGGAGCAAACCTTTATTGCCTTCAACATATGACTTCAGGAGAACTTAGCCAGAAGTTCTAGGCAGATTCAGTTTGAGTTAGTAGAGCCGAGAATGGGCTGAGAGAGGAGATGAGGTGGTGGGGGTTGGCACACAAGGTGCAGATGGAAATTTATGGGACGTTAGATTGAAAAGCGGAGGAGCTCCAGGCTCGCCCTTCCTCCCAAACCTCAGGTTAGCTGACCCCTGTCCCTCTGCTGGATGCTTACATCACTAGGCTTCTGACTCCTGCAGATAGACCATGCCCACTCTGCAGTAACCCCACCTCCTCTGCTTCCCTCTCTCTCTCTCTCTCTCTCTCTCTCTCTCTCTCTCTCTCTCTCTCTCTCTCCCACCAACAGTGAAGCCCGGCAGCCTGTGACTATCAAAAAGCCGCGCAGGACAAACAAAATTAATTAAACAGCGGCATGTTTGACACCTAGCTGTCTCCGTTTAAAAAGCTATTAAAGCACAAGCTGACACGCTGTCTCAAAACAGACACACACACACACATACACTCCCTGCACAGCCTGTTGTCACGGGGCTATCAGAGAGGGAGGGGGAGCAGGAGGATTACAGAGCATAGGCATATTTACACGCTTAACTCCCAACATCCCAGACCCACTGTCCACTCGAGCAGCACTCAGAACTGCACCAGGCCTGTAGTGGCGGCACTGATAGTGCAGTGATGCGTGGTAATGTAACGTAGACCAGTGTGTTTGAGTGTTTCTAGAAATGAGCGACTGTTCTCCCTGTCTTTTTACCCATTTCTTAGCCTTTGTACTGTTCTCCTGTCTTTTCCCCTGTTTTCTTGTCTATGTTGTTGTTTCCCCTGCCATGTGTCTGTCTGCCATGTGAGTTTGTTGTTGTTTTGATGTCAGTCTCCGCCCTAGTCCTGCCTCCTCCTCGGTGTTTCCACCTGTGTTTTGCTCCTGTCTCCTCCCCTGTCCAGGTGATTACCTAGTAGTTAGTAAATAAACCTATGTGTTTCAGTGTGTGCTTGTCAGTTCTGTATTTTGTCCCAGTGTTAGTTGTTCAAGATTCTGTGTTTTCTCACTGTGTTTTTGCCTGTGTAGCCCTGGTTCATCCCTGTTCATTTCCATTCTGTTCTAGTTCTGCTTTGTCTTGTTTTGTTTTGGTTTTTTCCATAGTCAATTCCCCTGTTAGTTCCGTGTACTGTTTACTTCTTATTTAACTTTACATCCTGCTCCTTGTCTATATCTAACATGCTACACCGAGCAGGATCCTTCCTCTTACTCTCAGTGTAATCAATCAGCCAATATAGGCTTGGTTTCTGAAGTTTGCCTCTGTTGTTTTGCACTTAAGCCACAAAGATGATGTAGCCATGAGATGATAAGCTTAGTACAAGTTAGCATATCACTGTTTAATTTACAGGCCTAAAGCCACACCAACACATGCTATTTCCTTCATCAGGGTGTAACTTTTTTTTTGTGGTGCTTGTGTGGTATGATTTTGAAGGGAACGTATACAACCAGTCAAAAGTTTTTACACACCACAGGTTTTTACCACTTATCCATTTATTTCATAAACTGCAGATTTTTATTCTTGTTAATCAATGGAAAGTTGTTGAGTGAGCAGCTATACATGAAAACATGTCAAATAAAACAAGTTTCCTTTGTAAGATGAAAGAATCTGTAACAGTGCATATCTTACATCCCATTAACTGGTTTTCTGGATAATAAAGGAGCTCAAATGGTGAACATACTGTAAATTTATTTGTTAACAAAGAATGTTAAGTGCATTTTTAGTAAATATTAGGTGAGTAACATGCAAATATAGAAAATCTAAGAGACTGTTATTATTATTTTTTTTTAACCAAATTATTTTTTCACACCCTGGCTTTGTTTTTCCTTCATGCCATGTGGCTTGTTTTGACGTCCAGTTCCGCCCATGCCCTGCTCCCTGTTTGGTGGTTCCACCTGTTGAATTTTCTCCCTCCCCAGGTGTTCCCACATCCCAGTCCTGTTTTATATAACCTTCCTGTCAGCACTTCTCAGAGGAAAGGAAAATTCAGAAAAGACTCTTCTTTGTTTGATTCTCCTTTGTTTCTCCTAGACATAACTGAGCTCAGTTTAACATCAGTATGAGATTTTGACCATTTTCTAACACTTAAATTCAGCTCCTAAAAAAAGAGACTTCCTCCAATCTCAGGCCGATCCTAATTTAAGATCTTAAAATGCTCTTTCTTTTCTCTCACTGCTCTGATCTTTATTTGTCTCAGATCATCAGATCTTCAGATAAACCGTAAACTTGGTTGTCTTTTAAATGAGCCTGTACAACATCTGAAATTTCTTAGTGATCAAATTCAAATCTCAAAACTACCAAAGTCAGACAGTTTTGAGATCCATAAGGCTGTTATAGAGAAGAAAACTGAGAAGCCGATGAGAACAGCAAAAGAACTTCTGTCTTAAGCTGATTTTTGCTCCTTATTTCTCCTAAAGAAGACTTCTATCTATCTATCTATCTATCTATCTATCTATCTAAAGGGTAGTCAGACTTCAGCAATCTCCAAATAAAAAGATGATTTTATTTCTGATCAGACAAAGAAAATACTGTTGTGAGTAGCAAAATCTTCTGCTGGGTTTGCCTCCATTATCCTGGGTTTGCCTTTTGTTTTGTTACATTATGCGTGTTACTTTATACTGGCATCTAGCATTTATGTTTTCTAATAAAGGTTCTCTTCACTTGTGTGATACCTCAAGTCTTCCATAGGCTCACAGTTAGGAACCCTGAAATATTGTGTGTTTTTTGCCCAGTTTTAAACATTTCAGAATGCCACACAGTGTGTGAAACCATATAAGCTCATTCAGTTGTAATTCATAACCTGGTTTGAGGAATGCAGTTTGCACAATCCAGATCTGACAACTACATGCTTACATTCCTTATTTCCTGAGGAAGCCTTATAGCTCCAGTGCAAAAGTAAAGAAGCAAACTTCAAATACTTTGTGTAAATCATAAATCTGTACTGAATTTTATTTTAGCTGAACTTATTATGCTTTAGGTCATTTGTGTCACTTATATTAGCAGCAATTGATCATTACAGTGTAAAACAACCGAAACATTTCATTAAGAATAACAAAAAGGTAAACATGCAATTAAGTGGGCATGCTAGGGTTCAGAAGAAGTTGTTTTATTTTCGGAAGAGATGTGTCATCACCTAGTCCATGCTGTTCTCGGGGCTGGGTCGAGACCACATGTCCCAAACCAGCAGAGGTCACGAACACAAAGGTGTTTTGTAGTGAATGAGTGTAGAGGATGGATAGAGGGGCCTTTGAGTGCAGAGGGGTCAGCTAGAGCTGACAGGTCACCAAAGTCTTCTATGAGGCTAAAGAACACTTCAGACCATCGCTTCACCATCTGCTTCCAACCACACTGGAATCATTAGGCCTGATTTATAACCACTCTGATGTTTACAGTAGTAAATATGATGTGTTCTTGAAATCTTCTCTCTGTCATCAACAAGTCACTGTGTGGGTTAACAAACAAACAAAAAAAACATTCCTCTGAAACTGGTCAGGTTCAGGGACTGGACTGAAAATAAGAGTCTTTGAAAGTCCTTCAGGAAGCCTGGAGAACTGTTCCTCAAGACTACATTAAAAATACAAGAAAGTCTGGTTATTTGGAGGCAAAATATGAAGAAATGAGTTGTGGTTCAGTGCTTTGCACAGTACTGTATACATCATAATTGTGAGTGCTGTCTAAGCAGCTGTAGGACATGTTGGCAAATGTGTAAAACTGGCTGTTTTTGCAAATTATTGTTGTTTTAAACTATTTAAAAAAGTAAGACGTTGTAAAAATGAACGATACAGTAAAATATAGTCACCAAATGTAGTTCTATCCAAACTCACACACACAAAACCAAAAAACCTAAAACCTAAAAAGAAAAAGCCTGTGTTATACGCTTTCAGAAAATTCATTATCTACCGCGGGTCTGACGGCTATTCAGGGCATCGGGGTAATTGTTGTGCTTTTCATTAAAGCAAGACGAGCATCAGGAGATGAAGTGAAATTGCCTCATCAGAGCAGAGGAAGGTTTGACTTGGACTGGGACAGAGCTCACATGCGCGCACACACGCACACACGCGCACACATACACACACACACACAGAACACTCTATACAGGGCCAAATTGTCCCTGCACCTATAACTGCAGGCTCTCCTACCCACTATTAGCCCAGAACATTGGAAAAGAAACTGTCCTGGAGAAAGGAAAAAAAAGATTACAGGACAAAAGAGAGATAGGACAGCAAGAAAATGAAAGAGGGAAAAGAAAGACTCCAAAAGAAGAAGGCGCTATGATGAGAGTGCAATCCATTCAGCTTGGATGAGAGGGACAAATAGGAGAGAGGGAACAAAATGAAAAGACTGGAGAAAATAAAAAAGCGAGGGGAGGTCAGGACACGGAGGGCGGAGAGGGCGAGCTCTCGGTATTGAAGGCCGTGGGGTTGTGTAGTTTATCACAGAGGGCCCGCGGACGGCCTGAGGCTAAGGTCTCTCTGGCATCACAGTAAACAGTGAAGGGGGGCAGGAGGTCAGTCAGGGGGCAGCAGAGAGAGAGAGGCTGGAACTGCTGCAAGCCTTTAAGTGAATATTGAGCTTTATTTATTAATAGTAATGTTAAAATTGCCCGTCTCGTCTCCATGGGAACATGCACCATGACACAACACCATAATTGGTCCAAAAATGTTACATTAAATGATGTTGACCAAAAAAAAGAAATGAAACAATATCAACAGGAGTAAGAAGGATGAAGAAATAATGTGGACATTAATACCAGTGCTGCTAATTAAAGGAAATAGCCACCTGTTACATAAGAACATGCTGATTCATAACCACTATGTTTATGTTCATTGTTACCATAACTGAATGAGGTCCAGTACTGTGCAAAATGTAAATTCAAGCCACTCCATACGTTCTTCTATTTTGCTTTGAATCACCTTGTTGGTGCAAAAATATTATTTTATTTCTGTCAAACTGTCTTATCTTTGCCATATTGAGTAGATTAAATGAAAGAAATGGGAACAAATGTTTTACTGTGACAGGCTCCAAAGTGCCTAAAGATACAAGGTGCCTAGATAAAGGAGTTCCAGCCACTCAGCATTCAGCACCACCAGTACACTGATCACCGCCTGATCATCTGGAATCATCTGCACCTGTTTCTTCACTGATTCAGACCTCAAGTTAGATGTGCTTTGTTGTGCTTGAATGATTCAAACGTAGGTCACTGTGTGGCTTAACAAATAAATAACATTCCTCTGAAACTGGTCAGGTAAAATTAGAGTCTTTGGAAGACCTTCAGGAAGCCTGGAGAACTGTTCCTCAAGCCTACATTAAAAATACAAGAAGCCTGCATATGTGAAGAAGTGAGGGATGACTCAAGACTTTTGCACAGTACAGTAAGTATGCATCATGAATGGATAAAAAAAAAGGTTTTAGGCCAAAAGCTACTGCGTAATAATGTGAAACAAGTGAAAAACAGTGCCTGCAGAACTAAATGATTTGTCTGACCATTGATACAATTAAAAATGTCAAGAGACACTTTACACTTTACTCCACTAATGATTCTTAATAATATCAAAATTTACCCTCTGTGAGCAGTGCAGGTCTGTGTGTGTGTGTGTGTGTGTAAAAGAGAGATCGAGGAGAGAGAGAAAAAAAGAGAGAGCTTCAGCAGGGCCCATGCTTTATCAGTGAGACAAGAATGAAGAGTGAACAGGCTCAAAAGCCACGCTCAGCATTTCCTTGTCTCTCTCTCTCTCTCTTTCTCTCTCTCTCTCCTCAATCTCTCTCTCCTACTCTCTCTCTCCCTTGGCTGTGTTAGCACAACACTTTCAGAGGTTACCATTCAATTAAGCCCTGCCTACCCAGACAAAGAGCCTCTCTCCCCTCGCCCTCCCCCTCCCCCCTCGCTCACCCCTCTACCAAACTTGTAATTACACTGTTCTACACTCTGCTCCGCCGCGACCTACTGTAAAATATGACCATCAATTCTGCCATTATCTGCTCATCGGGATTCCTGGCTGATGGCTGAGATTGGGCGTCCCGTGCGGGGCGTCAGGATGAAGAATATCGCGCCACTATCTGCCGTAATGAATTACTTTAACTTTTAACCTCCTGGATCTGCGATTGAACTTATCACCGCAAATCATCACTTTTTTTTTGTCTTTCTCTTTTCTTTTGCACCCCCCCCCCCCCCACACACACACACACACACATACCCCTTTTAACTCCATCCACTAAATTAAAACATAAAGACTCCATTTAGGAAGTTGCTGTTTGTCAGATGGGTAATGTGGACGGTATTGACAAAAAAATGATCTGAAATTATAAAAGAAAAGTAAAATAACGCACAAAAAAGAAAAACAAGATTTGGTGGAGCAAGGAGATTGTTGTGGGTTCTTAATGTGGTCATGTCGACAAACAGAGGGGGTATTAATCATTACTCTCAGGGTGTGTGTGTGTGTGTGTGTGTGTGTGTTCCATACTGCTTTAATGCATTTACAAGACCATTTAAACTCTATGAAAGTGAATGTGTGTGTGTTCGTTCCCCTTTTGGGAAAACCTTGACCAAAGATGATTTTTTTCCTCATCATAAAACAATATGAGGGCTTGGTGAAAGACTGCCCATTGCTGAAGGTCATTCTGCTTCAGGTGCATTATTCTACGATGGACATTTTTTTTTACAGCTGTGTCCTTGGTCCACACTGAACCACTCAGAGGTTTAGAGTCAGGTGTTTACTTACTGGAATCCTCACGGATTCCAGGAGCCGCCTGCTCAAAGGTGCGCCGGATTCGGAATTCCTTTGTTTGCTATCATTGTCTATCCTTGAATGAGCTGACAAGTAATTTAATAGTGTGGTGCAAATGCAGGAGCAGTGTGGGGGGGGTACTGGAACCAGATTGGGGTGTGATGAATGGGGACGAGGCTGCTGTGGACCTCAGGGCTGCATCTTGACCAGGGCGACCTGCCAGAGTCCAGCACAGCTCAGGACATCTCAGCAGGCAAAGTTTCCTCCAAAGGCTCGGCAGGTGTTTGGCATGTGGGGTTGGCAACAGAGATAATGCACAAAAAAAAACAAAGCAGGAGAGAAGAGTGCAACTCAAACTTAAATTACAACTTACACATCGCTGCTCTTGGAACCAAACTTCTTACATCTAAAAAAGTAACTTTACCTGAAAAGCCTAAAACATTCTTAAACTTCAGTGTTGGAATAATTTTATTGATCCACCTGTCATGACATTTTGACAGTGTAAAGGGGATCTGAACAAGTACATCAGTACTCCCTTCTATACATACATACATACATATTTATATATATAACGACCGCCTGCCTGACTAGGACTCAGACCTGCCTTCAGACTGGTAGCAGCTGGCAGCTGGTAGCCTAGTGGTTAGGGCGTTCGCCCTGCGATCAGGAAGTCGTGGGTTCGATTCCCAAGACTGCCTTGAGCAAGGTACCGTCCCCACACACTGCTCCTCGGGCGCTGTGTTCCTGGCTGCCCACTGCTTCACTTAGTGAGTGGGTTAATTGCAGAGGAAGAATTTCATGCCGTTCACACAGTTCACACTGTGTGCTGTAGTGTGTTCACGTATGACAGAATGGTCACTTTCACTTCACTGTGGTATCTGCAGCAGATCCTGCAGTCCCAGTCCATGGATCAGACAAGTTTGTCAACAATGTCCCAGTCAGACTGAAATCTGGGGGCCAGTTCTGGTGATCACGTGTTCATTTTAGAAGCTTTCAGTGGTGGACAGGAGTCAGAATGGGCACTCTGACCGTTCTGCAGCTATGCAGCCCCGTACATAGCAGGCGCGCTGCACTGTGTGTTCTGACCCCTTTCTATCAGAGCAGCATGAACTTCTTCAGAAGTTTGTTCTATAGCAGATCCTCAGTGGGATCAGACAAGATGTGCTAGCCATTGCTCTTTACACATGTCAGTTAGCTTTGGGCACCCAGGACCCTGTGGCCGGTTCTCCGGTTCTCCTTCCTTGGAGCACTTTCGGTAGGTTCTGACCACTGCACACCAGGAACCCCCACAAGACCTGCAGTTTTCTTAAAACGTTTTGAGCCGCCCCTCATTTCTTTATATTTTGCTTCCAAGGAGCCAGACTTTCCTGTATTTTTAATGTGGTCTTGAGGAACATTTCTCCAGGCTTCCTGAAGGACTTTCCAAGACTCTCATTTCTTTGTCCAGTTCCTGAACGTGACCAGTTTCAGAGGAATGTTTTCTGTTTGTTAAGCCACACAGTGACCTACGTATGAATCATTCAAGCATCACAAAGCACATCTAACTTAAGGCCTGAACCAGTGAAGAAACAGGTGTAGATGATTCCAGATGGTCAGGCCAGTGATCAGTATACTAGTGGTTCTGAATGCTGAGTATGTCAGGAGAAGGCTGATACTGGCTGTTAACCCAGTGTAGCATGGATGGTAAACCCAAATGCAGAGTGAACGCAAAAGAGCAGGTAAACCACGCAGTTGAGAGTAGAGATTCCCACTGGGAATCCGTGTCCTCAAACACACACACAGTCTTAGAGAAAAGTGCCAATGAACCGGAGAACTCACGGTGAAGGCAGAGATGGTCTGGGCTGGAGTCGACATGGAGATTCAATGACTGAGCGGTGAATAAATGCAGCTTACCTGTTTATATTCCGGGTGATGCGCTTACTTCCGGTTCCTCATAGTGATCACGTTACTGGTGTGCATGACAGAGTGGTTGGAACACCTTTATCTAGGCACCTTGTATCTTTAGGCACTTTGCAGCCTGTTGCAGTAAAACATTTATTCCCATTTCTTTAATTTAGCAAAGTTTACATTGGAATGAAAGCAAACAAACAAGAAAGCAGCAAAAAGTATCAAGATTAGTTTTGGTTGTAAAAAAGTAGTTGATATTTAATGTGCTGGTAAGGAGAACACGGGTTCGGTTCTAAATTTCTCCTCAATGCCTCCAGCCGTTGTTTGGATTTACGAAATTCCATCAGCCGCTCCTGATTTAATTTAATGAAGAACTGATTGAGTCAAACCAGGTTTCTGATGGAAACTACAAGTAATACTGGGCTTCCACAAGGAACACACTGATATAGTGTACATAAAATCACTTTTTACTATATAATGTATTTTTTAGTTTTATTTAGTATGTTTTTAGTGATGTTGATGTTAAAAAAAATCCTGCTCATTTAAGCAATTTTAAATATTTATTCACATGTGCCTAAGACTTTTGCACAGTACTGAATTTACATCATAATCTTGTATGTAGTAGTATTGAAAAACATAATACTGCATAATACTACTAAAAATTATACTGACATTATCAATAAATCACTTATTTCTCTTAATATTAAGTTCACAAGCAGGCATAGTACCATTATTAGTATTGGTATTTGAATGCTAGCCTCGGAATTACTGGGTATCAAACAGAAAATAAGTATTATTACTCATCCCTTCTCTTAAGCTTCATGACTCTGTGATAACTGCATTAATCAGATCACATTATAAGTTAAGGTCAGCCGTGTGATACCAAGTTGATTTTCATGGTTCTGTATGCCAGGTCTGGGAGGTGGTCCTGCAGTGACGGGGGGGTTGGGGTTGGTGTTGGTTTGCCCCCATGCCCTCTCTGTGGCATTCTGGAGCACAGCTGCTTGGACATGCAGGCTCCATATGCCGGTGGCAGTGGGGCGCACCACAGCATCAGCACCGGCCATCCATCACCCGGCCACCACGACACACTCCAGCACGGCTGAGACTTCCATCCACAGACTTCACTCGGTCAATTTAATCCTTAGAAAACGAGTGGCATGGATCCGTGCCGGCAACACGACAAATGGTAAATAGTCATCGTCAACAACTCCTTATATGGAAGTTCCCCTTTCTGTTAATGCTCAAGGTGACAGATGTCATGCTGAGCTTTGTTTGGTGTTCCTATATCACATAGAACCAAAGTTATTGTAATTTAAAAAACGTGTACTAATAACTGCTGCTGGAGTTTTAAAAATGGCACCACACGCAAATGTCCATAAAGAACAACGGTCTTATAAACAAACAGAAAAAAAACACAAGATCTTCAAACCCGGGAGAACTTTCAGAATAGTCTCCACCCACAAGTGAGAGGGGAAAAACCCGCAGAGGGAGGGTGTGTCTGGAGAGCAGCCGAGTATATATGTATGTACAGTACTGTGCAAGTCTTTAGCCAGCCTTCATTTCTTTAGATTTTGTATTCTTTAGATTTTCTGCAACATCTGCAACAGCCTAAAATCGTTTAGACAAGCTTTCCTGTAATTTCTTTGTTTTCAGGAATAGTTCTCCAGGCTTCTTGCAGGACGTTCCAAAGCTCTTTTTTGGACGTCGGCTGCCTTTTGTTCCGTTGTCTATTCAGACGATCCCACACAGCTGAAAAATGAACGTGTTGCCAATCAGAAGCTTTTTATATGATACTGCGGGGGTCAAGAAATGTTGTGGTCCTGAAGGAATGTTGTGGTCCTGGAGAAATGTTGTGGCTCTGGAAGAATGGTGTGGCCCTGGAGGAACATTGTGGTCCTGAAGGAATGTTGTGGTTTCTGGAGGAATGTTGTGATTCCTGGTGGAACCTAGTGGTCCTGGAGGAACATTGTGATTCTGCCGGAACATAGTGGTCCTGCAGGAACATTGTGGTTCTGGAGGAACACTGTGGTCCTGGAGGAACATTGTGGTCCTGGAGGAATGTTGTGGTTCTTGCAGAAATGTTGTGTTCCTTGCTGGAATGTTGTGATTCTGGAAGAACACTGTTTGGTTTCACTGTGTCTTGTGTCTATGACAAAAAACACCTACTTGACTTGACTATATTTTAATCAGTAATTTTACTTTTATTTGAGTGAACCTGAACCTTTCTAATAAAATATTAACAGCATAAACACTGCTTTTCACAACTCAGCTTCCCATCTGAGGATGCAGTTTGCTGGATGTTCTGTTAGGTGGGTTATTTAGTCAACGTAAGTTAATGAGCACTGGCTAATTAATGGGCTAGCTGAGGTAGCCAATAAGCACACACACACACACACATGGCGACGGGCAACTTAGTATCTCCTATTCATGCATGACTTTGGACTGTGGGAGGAAACCGGAGAAACCGGCAGAAATGGGGAGAACATACACACCCACACATAAAGAATCCTCAGCAATGAACTGAACTCAGAACCTTCTCACTGAGAGAGGACAGGGCCACCTACTGCACCACCCTGCTAGTATTCAACTTCTTCTAAATCAAGTTATCAAAAGAATCATGGTTTATTAGTTGTTAAGAGCAGTCAGGTGTGCCAGGGCTTGAAATTGGACACATAGAGAAAGCTTGTATTGTCTACCAGTTACTGCTGTTATGTCCTCTCATCAGGTACACTGGAACAGCTAAGTGCAGGATGTGTGGTCTGCAACAAAAACCCACATTTTGTTACCAGTTGTAACACACCAGCAGTTTAGCTATTTCTATTCAATATTTATGTGAAGGCACCTGCAGGTTGCAGTTCACGATGGAAGTCACTTAGTTTTGGAAAAGAACAGAATTAATAAATACCATTTCTTAAATTCTTTCATGCCTAAATGAGCCTTTAACTCGACTGAGATGGTTAAAAATGCAAAAAATTAATAACCAGTGTCAGGTTTTAAAAAGTGTCTCCTTAGCTAAGCCGCTTCGCCTGAACAAACGTCAAGACCACACAGTGATTAAGAGGTGTAATCACAAAATTATAAACAAAACCACAGCTGCAGGTGGCGCTGGTGCAAGTATTTGGCAGAGATTCTGGTTTGGCCGGGGCAAGTCTGTGCCAGGGACAGCAGACGAAATATCCTCCCTAATCTTGATACCGACTACTTCCAAAATGGTCCTCAGATCCAACAGAGGAAAAACAAAGCAAAAACAGACACTAAAGATAATGACGAACCACTTCTAAAAGTTACCTAGGAGTAACAATAAGAAGTCACTTTTAACTGGGAGTGGAATGGAATAAACTACCAACATACCTGGAACAGACCACACATTCCAGGACTGCTAGTGGCACCTCTGAGGTACCCTTGAGCAAGGTACCGTCCCCACACACTGCACACTGTGCTCCTGGCTGCCCGCTGCTTCACTCGGTGAACGGGTTAAATGCAGAGGAAGAATTTTGTGCTGTTCACACTGTGCTCTGGTGTGTTCACGTATGACAAATGGTCACTTTACTCATTTCTCTCAGATACCTTCATTTTACATTTACATTTACAGCATTTGGCAGATGTTCTCATCCAGAGAGACGTACACCTGTGCTTTGCAGTCCACAAGAAAACGCACCCCTCACACCAGTAAACCCAGACTTAAAATAAGAGCCACTAGAAGGCCAAGATTCTACCAAAGAGGAGATTTTCTGTTTTTATTTTTTTGGGTGAAGTTTGTGTTAAGTTTATTTTAGTTTAGTTTAGAACAGGGGTGTCAAACTCATTTTGGTTCAGGGGCCACATACAGTCTAATTAGATGTCAAGTGGGCCGGAGCAGTACAATCATAACATAATTACCCATAAATAATAGTAAGTTTATATTTTTCCCTTTGTTTCCATGCAAAGAAGTTCATATTTAATCAAATATCCTTTTACAAAACGTATCAACATATCAAAACATATAACAACCTCAGATTTCTTAAGACAAGTGTTTGCACAAATACAAACAAAACTTTAAGTCAAAGGCATTTGGAACTGAAAAATATAGTATTGCACTTTAAAATTCATGGCATTGCATGAACAATAGGATTCCACCAAACCAAACTCTTTTTTAGTGAAGCTGTTGACTCTTACATTAAATTGAATATTTAACTATTTCCACAACAAGAATTCATTTTTCACCGAACTGTATCCTTTAAGTGCAATTGGTGTCTGAAGAAACATTTTAAAGAAGTTAGTCATGTCTAGACCACTTTGTTTTTGCACGTGAAACTTGGCATCTTTTGGTCTGCACAAGTGCATCAATATCAGCATCAATGTCATCTAAGTGCTTATGTGTGAGCCTTGAGCGCAATTTTGTTTTATTGATATTCATTACCAAGAAAGGTAGGTTGTCCCAAACATGCACAAAATATTTGCAGCCAGGGCTGTTAATTTGGGGTACCCTGGTAAGAGATATTGATAAAATGTGTCCAAACCAACTGAGGCAAACTTGTCCTTCATATCTGCATCACACTGCAAATCAATTATCTCTAGCTGGATGTCGACAGGCACATCAGAAGCTTTGACTGTGAAGGGTGAGCGAAAAACTGCAAATTCTATCTCGGGTTCACCAAAGATCTCAAACCGTTTCTCAAACTCACACAGCAATCCTGCAGTCTTGTCTTTATACTGTTTAATGTCAGCATTAATGTCTGTTTCACATACATCTCTTAGGCAAGGGAAATGTGCAGGGTCACCACTTGACAGCTGTGCCTCCCACAAAGACAGCTTCAACTTGAATGCACGTATGCTGTCATAAAACCGTGTGACAACTTTTTTGCGGCCTTGTAACATTTTGTTCAGAATATTCAAGTGCTCTGTAATATCCACCAGAAATGCAAGGTCCTGCAGCCATCCCTGACATTGTAATTCCATCTCTGGATTTCCTTTTTTGTCCATGAATTGTCCGATTTCCTTGTGTAGATCAAAGAAACGCCTCAGCACAACACCTCCGCTTAACCATCTTAATTCAGTGTGGTATGGCAGGGTATTAGTAACGTGATTGTCACTGAGAAGGCAGTCAAACTGACGATGATTCAGGCCTCTGGCTCGGATGAAATTAATAGTTCGGACAAGCACCTCCATGATGTGATCCATTTTTAACGACTTGCAACACAATGCCTCCTGGTGCAAAATACAGTGAAATGTCCAGAAACCATCTCCTCCATTAGCGGCTTGTACTTTCTCTCTGAATTTTGTCACAACACCTGCTTTTCTTCCGATCATTGATGGCGCGCCATCTGTAGCCAGGCTGATGGCGCGGGACCAGTCCACCCTGACTCTGTACAGCGCGCCAACCACAGAGCCGAAAATGTCCTTAGCTGTTGTGGTGTCACTTATAGGCACCAGCTCAAGGAACTCCTCAGTGACGGTCAATGTCTCATCGACTCCATGAATAAATATAGCCAGTTGAGCAACGTCTGTAATGTCAGTGCTCTCATCAGTTGCAACAGAAAATGCAAGAAATGACTTGACACTGTGTTTCAACTGCCTGTCTAAATCAGCTGATAGTTCCGATATCCTCTCTGCCATAGTATTTCTCGTCAGACTAATGTTGGCAAATGCTTGTTGCTTCTCAGGACACACGAGTTCTGCAGCCTTCATCATGCATCTTTTAACGAACTCACCGTCGGAATACGGCTTTGATGCTAATGCTATTTCGTTAGCAATTACGTAGGTGGCTTTTACTGCTGCTTCACTGACCTCTCGGCTCCGGGTGAAAATTGACTGCTGTTTCCTCAGACCCCCCCAACAATTCATTTATCTTCTCTCTCCCCAGTTGTCCTTGCAAGATGTCATATTTTCTACCATGATGAGTCTCATAGTGGCGCCGAATATTATATTCCTTGAGCACCGACACTTGTTGATTACACACCAAGCACACAGGTTTCCCATTTATCTCTGTGAATAAAAAGAAATGTCCATTTCCCTTGGAAAACCCTACACTCGGTATCCACTTTTCTCCTTTTTGACAAAGACATTTTGGCTAATGAGGGTGTCAAAGTGAGTAGAAAATAAGGTAGCTTAAAGTAGCTTACACCATAATTAGCAGAAGGCGCATTGCTACCATCTGCTGTTCAGACTGAGTGGCAGAGTTGCCGTTTCTTTTACTCTAATTAAAACAGTGCACCCCTCCCCTTTGACTAACACAGTGCGCCCCTCTCCTCTGACTAACACCCTTGTGAACGATTTAGGAATTGCATTTTATTACGAATTTCGAGTTCAAAATTCATCCAGCGGGCCGGATTGAACCTGCTCTCGGACCGGTTTTTGCCCGCTTGCCGTACGTTTGACACCCCTGGTTTAGAAGATGTAAATGTTCTCCTCAGTGCTCAGTGAAGAAGAGCGTCTTCAGTTTCCTTTAGAAGACTGACTCAACAATTCTGACGGTCTGGAGAAGTTAGTTTCACCAAAAACCTTCATTTCCGGTATGTTCAGAGACAACAGTAACTACTGTGGTGGGAACTTTTTTTTTTTTTTTTAAATAATACCATAGAAAAACCACAACTAGTTCCCTGAAGAACCTTTCATAGGTTCAAACCTTTTAAAGATTTCTCTTTAAAGAATAATTTTGCAAATGAGTTTGACGGATGTTCAAGAATGCAGAGTTCAATGATTTTTTTTTTTTCCAGAACTATACAATAAAGCCCAGAACGTTTATTTTGTGGACTCTGCAAACACCTGGCCACTGGTGTGGAACTCCAGCTTCCTGATGTGCTCTTCATCTGTATCCTGTGTGGCACTGAAGACCCTCCGGCTGAAGAATCTGCCCTCTGTGTTGTAATCTGCTTGGTAATCTGTCCATTATGGAGCAGGGATGCTGTGTGTGTCAGCAGGGCCTGGAGCTCAGGGCTCAGGATCAATAAAACCATTCAAAGGGAGGGGGTGGGGGGGGGGGTCTATGAGCCCTGCGTCCTAGGGGACGTCGATACTGTCGATTGGGTATTAAAGAGCACTCCGTCAGCCCCCGGTCACAGGGGGCCGCTGTGTGTGGGACCCCAGGGGTGGCAGGGCAGCCTCCAGTGTGTATTAATACCAGGACTCTCCCTCCTGAGTATCGACAGGTGAGGTGACAAAGAGCCTGCTGGGTCCTGCAGAGAGGCCCTACTGAGAGAGAGAGAGAGAGAGAGAGGGTGAGACAGTGAGAGAGAGATAAAGAGAGAGAGACACTGATTTGTATTGAGCCACATCCAGTTTACTGTTTATGAGGTAATTTAGATGAATCAGATATGTGCATCATTTCCACCTTAATGCAACATTGTACATTACTACCATAATTGCGTGAAGTAAGTCAACTGTAGAAAAAGGATGGTTATGCATTGTATTTTATATTGGAAATGATGAACAGTTAAATGTACGGAGAAACTGTTCCTGAAAGAAAAGCAAAACATACACAATTCCCAGATCAACTGAAGCTGATCAACTAAAGTATGTTTGGAGTCCAAATTTTGCTTCTTTAGCTCAGCACTGCTGCTGCGAAACAAACACTTAAAGTCAATAGTCACCCAAAAAGCACATCCCCAAACTTTAAACCCTCTCAAACCGCAGCCAGCTATTCATGAAAATGCAGACTTGTTAATGTGGGTTAAGATGCAGAATAACATACTATGAGCTTCACTTCTCACCTTAGGAGTAGAAGAGCTGATTTAAAATTAGTTTTTAAAATTTTTAAAAAAGTTGTAAAAATTTTAAAATGTAAAATAATAAGAATTCTAGCAAAGATTAGAATTTTGCCAAATAACTGGCAAAGATTTTATAACAAATACCTAGGGTTTAAAAGTATAGGTTTTCTTCAAAATATCAAATATTTAATTTAGGTAAGTGGTTGAACTGGTTTTATACAAGTCAAATACATTTGTGGATTAAAAATGAAGCAGTTTGAATCGTACAAACTCTTCAAATCAGTCTGTGCTTTTTACCCACTTTTTACAGCATGTGCAACATATACTGCTGAGCTGGCAGGACCACCAGCACTGAGGCGCTCGCCCTCTCTCTCTCTGTGTTCTCTCTCTCTCTCTCTCTCTCTCTGTCCTTTTGTCTCTTACTCCTTTCTTTTTCTCCCATTTTCCTCCTTTTCCTTTCTCTCTCTCTCTCTCTCTCTCTCTCTCTCTCTCTCCCCCTCTTTTTTTCCCATCTTCCTCCCT
>JBBPCZ010000001.1:14109510-14125328 GCA_037974445.1 Brycinus macrolepidotus
GTCACAATGAAATGATGTACACAATGTGTCACAATGAAATGATGTACACAGTGTATCACAATGAAATGATGTACACAGTGTGCCACAATAAAATGATGTACACAATATTTCACACAATGAAATGCAAACACAGTGTATGATTTTCCAGTGTACTGTATTAACCCACACAGATTTTAGGCTTTAATATTTTGTTTTTTTACACCCATTCGGACCTAATGGAGAAAACATCGTAATGTAACTCAAGTACTAAGAAATTGGCTTTACTAGCAGACCAAAACAAAACTTCATTGGGTTTAAGAGTGTTTGGAAAGTCTCGGTCTCGGAGGCCAACCCTCCTAAAGAGAAGAAAAGTGAACGAGATCAGAGGACAGAGCTGAACCTGCTCTGCTTTTCTGCTCGTGCCAAACCTGCAGCGGTGCTCCCTCTTCCTCTCTATTGGCCTCAGAGCCTCAAGAAAAGGGCGTGCAAAAGAAAAAAAATCTTTTTTTGACTGAAAAAAAAAGGAATCATTGTCCATAAATCCACAACTGTAATGATTCTATTATACAGAGGCAAGAATGAGCTTGCCTTACAGCTACGGTGGTAAGTGTTAATTAAGGAGGTTGAATACAATGCACTGCAACTGGATCCTTATTTAATGCTGTCTGGCAACTCTAAATAGGGAGAAAATGAAATTCTCCCTCGCCTCCCAACTCCTCGCTACAGCCACTTTCCTGTTTATGGGACCAGAATTACAAAATCACATTACTGTTTCCAGCTGCAAATGTGTTATTGTGCATATGCAACCACTGTCTCCCAGCAAATGGGACGTCTATATCGTCGGTGCAGGCAGTGGACACAATCATACAGACTCATCTGTGGTTCTGGTTCTGCACTAATGAAATGCGGTGTTAGAAATTCAGGCCACAAAAAAGTGCAAAAGGTGGTTTAAGCGTTTAATTTAAATGCCGGTTGCATTTCCAGCAAGAAAAATATGTTGTCTTTTTCATTACTAAAGGATGTATATGTAGAAACACACTGCATGTTGGGTTTAACTAGAGTTAGACTGAAGAACTCTCCTGATTCTACACAAAAAACACATCCACCGTGTAAATTGTACATCTGGCAAATGAACCGTTGTGGTTTATTTGCTGCTCTTATGTAGAGCCATTAAAGAAAAGTATAATGAAGATCAGTATACATTTTAGGTACCCTGTAAAATTTATACCTCATTGAATCTGACGTATACTGTGGTAATTCAGTACCACTTCAGCAGCTAACTGAAGGCCTTTACATGACATCTGGCATAAACCTACATAAACATTTATGACTTTATGGCTTATTCCAAGGATCAGTTGTCATAAATGCTGCTTCTTGATGTCATTTCAGCTCAAAAATGTTAACTGACTTAAGTCTTTATAAGAGTAACTGTTGTCATAAATCAGAGTCAGAATAATCAGAATCAGAAAACTTTATGGTCTCATTACCGTAAACCCCTAATATATGCACCAACACAAAGTGTATTACCATAAACGAGAGTTAGTTTAAGGAATTGAGCAGAGAATTGCGAGATTATACCTATTCATAATCCCCATAGACAAGCATTTGTTTCTGCTAAGGGTTTGGCAACAAACTGCACGTTGTGATCAAACAAACCACACACTGTGATCAGACAAACCGCACACGGTGTTCAGACAAACCGCACACTGTGTTCAGACAAATCGCACACTGTGATAAGACAAATCGCACACTGTGATCAGACAAACTACACATTGTGATCATACAAACCACACTGTGATCAGAAAACCACACACTGTTTTCAGACAAACCGCACACTGTGTTCAGGCAAACCACACACTGTTTTCAGACAAACCACACACTATGTTGGGCTACACTGTGATACTAGAACTGGCAATAATAATAACAGGAGTCTGTTGAGTTTAGTTGTGATTGTGATTACGTATTTTTTATATTTTATTTATTAATAGATATTCAGGAGTAGGACACTGTGAGCACGTCTGAATATTGCCCCTCCCCCCAAATGTATATTATAATAATGGCCTTGGTGTCATGTAGCTTTGTGGGCCTTCAGTGAAGTTATACCTAAAATGCTAAAGCATCTGGTAAAAGAATGTTCTTCTCAAATCCCCACAGAGGAAAACAGGCTCAGCGGAACTATATGGATCCCGGAGGAAATTGAAAGAGTAATGTACACGTAATGCAAGGCCATATCCATGGAGTCAACACTGGGGGACCAACTCTGCAGCCAACAACCCCAACAATGACAGAAAAACTCTTGCCGTTCTAAAATATTTTTAAATTTACTAATACCCGCGTAGGAATAACACGCCACCATTCCAAAGTCCGAGCAAACGATGACGGCACTTGAAATACGGCTGTCAGTGAGGAGCCAGACCTAAACTTTCCGAGAGGGCCTCAGTCTGCCTGCGCGTGATAATGGAGGGATATTGACTGCTCGAAGGATAAGGAGTTTATTGAGATGGAAAATGGCCACAAGTTAAGCGGCCAGGCTAAGTAAATGAAATAAAGGGCAATCGCATCTTATTAAATGAGACTCGTTCCTCTTAGCGAGGCAAAGTAATTATAAAGTTCATTACTGTAATGAGTTAGGCCATTCTAGAGGAGCAAGCCCAGGCCAGGGAGGAGAGAAAAGCCACCATTGATCAAACTGTCAGATCACTCAAACTCGCAGAACGCCGCGGGAGGGCCTCGGGCCGGAGCCGCTCTGAGAACGATGAGCATGACGTCACCTGGCACTTTATTTCAGGTTAACCAGCACACAGGCAGCTTTTTCGTATGGAGGAACTTCATCTTCTCATCCTCGATATGCAACTGTAATCTGCTCTCATTTCACTGTTCAGAATTAGAATCAGATTGTCGATTCCGGAGGAAACTGTTTATGTTACGACTGCACAGACACTCCAGAAAATTCTCTAAAAATACTTTATACTACATACACTATGCTTTTTACAAAAAATGCTGTGGTCCCTAAGTGAACTGAATATACATGCGATATATAAATATATATATGAAGTATATATGTATATATATATACATATATACATATATCTATATATATAAAGTACTGCTGAAGTATTTTACTAGTTCATACAAATAGTGGTTTAGAATTGTTCAGGTACTTTTTTTTTTATGAAAATTGAACCCAGTCACAAAACTGATTTATTAGATGCCACAGAAAATCACTGGTAGATACAAACGCATGTCCAGAATTACCACTGAAATGTACATTCTACAGTGTGAAATAAGTTACAGACCTGCTTCATTTTTTTCAAGAAGTCTAATGGAAGCTCTTAAAGAACAGTAAACGACTGGCAGGAAAATGTGAAATTTGGTTGGCAGAATTCGGCAAATTATCCAAAGCCAATCTCTGTGCTGATTTAGAGCCACTTACCCAGTTAGTTGTTGGTTGTCCTGCACAGACGATGTTCCTTTAGCTTTGTATAAATGATGAAATAATGAAGTGACTGGAGGACAGTACTGCACGTTTTTTTTTTGGTGGGGGGGGGGGGGTTAGGTCTTGAGACCTCCTGAAGAAACACACAGAGCAACTGTTATGCCAGCAGCTCAATCAATATGACTCACTGTCACTCTCTCTCTCTCTCTCTCTCTCTCTCTCACACACACACACACACACACACACACACACACTCCCTCTTCACTTCCTCCTGTCTACTAATAACGATTCGTATCCCATTATGCGAGAAAGGAAAAAAGGAAGGAAAAGACAGGAAGAAAGAGAGAGGCAATGAGAGACAATACAAATGTACATTTTGTCATGTCAATAAAGCAAATACTGAAGTGGACTGAACTGAGAGAGATATAGAGAAAACAAAGATAAAGAGAGAGGAAAAAAGAGAGGGCGCGGGAGAGAGACACAAAGCTGAAAGAAGGAAAGTTTGTTCAAAGATAGAGCGACTGAGAAGGAAAATAGATAGATAGATAGATAGATAGATAGATAGATAGATTGATTGATTGATTAAATCAGTCCCCCTAAAATGTAAATCTGGTGTCCGGAAAGAAGTTTGATAAGAAAAATAGAGACAAAAAATGGATTTAAGAGAAGGAGAGCCATAAAAACAGATAGAAGGATAGTTGGTTCAAAAATAGAGAGGCTGAAAAGGAAGGAGAGTGGAAAATAAAAATAAAACAGACAGACAGACAGACGGATAGACAGACAGACAGACAGATAGATAGATAGATAGATAGGTAGGTAGATAGATAGATAGATAGATAGATAGATAGATAGATAGATAGATAGATAAACATTTTGACAGGCAGACAGACAGACAGACAGACAGACAGATAGATAGACAGATAGATACATAGATAAACATATAGACAGGCAGACAGACAGACAGACAGACAGACAGATCTATATATAGATAGATACATAGATAAACATATAGACAGGCAGACAGACAGACAGACAGATTGATAAATAGATTTTTCCCCCTAAAATGTGAACCTGATGTCTAGAATGAAGCATGGTAAGAAAAATAGAGACAAAAATGAATATAACTATATTTACATTACATAAACCTCAATGACTGTTGCAGTTTAAGCTTGCCGAAGAACCCCATACAGGCCTTCCCTCCTAGCTGGAGGATTCCCAGTGTGTCTGACTGAGGCAGGAAGAGAGGGAAGACAAAAGAGAAAGAGAGAGAGAGAGAGAGAGAGAGAGAGAGAGAAAGACTAAAGCTAGTGGGCCGGGGCAAGTGAGCCCCACTGGGCGATAATCTGATCAGCGTTATGGAAACAATCACAATAATTCCCTTAAATTAGCCTGACGCGGCACCCCGCCAACCAGGAGATTGGAAAGTGATCGCACAGAGACCCATCCTAATAAGAGCGCTAACTACCCAGCCAGGGCAGAAAATTGGGTGCCTAACAGAGGAGGATTCCTTATTGGCAAACACACAATGCTCAAATTAGCCACTGTAAATACAGGGGGTGGTCTAACAGAGCCCCCCTCCCACACGCACCCCCCTCCTCAAAGGAGCTCCAAAAACTCATTGTCTTATTTGGCCTAATTCGAATTGTAGCAGAGATAATTTTGTGTAATGTGACACTTTTCATTCATTATACACTTAACGAGAAAATTGCAACAAGCGTACTTTCCGAAAATTGTGACAAACGTTTTTTTAAAGCACTCAATTGTTCGCTTATGCGCTTGAAGATAAATGAGTTTGAATCAGAAAAATAAATCACAGGAAAAACAAAAAGTCCATCACCTAACGGTAATTGGAGCCTCTCACATCGACGTGTTGCAGGACTGTTTAAACCGTTTAAAACTAATGTGCCACAGATTTGAGGCCCGGTCTCGACTTTGCAGTGCTGTTCAGGTCTCGAGATGTTTTTGGACATTTTTAGAGAGTAACTTTAGAGAAGAGAGAGCTTAACTTTCAGTGTAAGTTAATAAAACAAGCTTTTATTCGAAGTCATGTTGGACCATTTGTAGTTCTGTTTCTATTCATTGTGAAATTTTGAGACATTGTAAAGGGCAGCTGGAATTTTCTAATTATGTAAATATATTAAATGGCAAAAACTGAGTTTAGTTCTGACAGACCTGATATATTTATATATAGATATATAGACTGAAGTTAAATAGAGCCTGATCAGAATCTGCTTTCTGAATAAACCACAACACAAGGCAAACAATCAGAACAGAGGTCATTTAAAATATATCAAAGTGAACGGTTGGGTGGGGCTAAACCACTGTGGGCTGAATAGGCAGACGTGTTTGTGACATCACAAAAACAATGAATTTAAAACTGTTTGTGCACAATATATATATATATATATATATGTTTATGTATATATGTATATGTATATATATATATGTGTGTACTGCGCAAAAGTCTTGAGCCACCACTCCTTTTTTCATATTTTGTTTCCACAGATCCAGACTTTCTTGTACTTTTATTGTAGTCTTGAGGAACAGTTCTCCAGGCTTCCTGAAGGAATTTCAAAGGCTCTCATTTTCAGTCCAGTCCCTGAACCTGACCAGTTTCAGAGGAATGTTTTTTGTTTGTTAAGACACACAGTGACCTACATATGAATCATTCAAGCATAACAAAGCACATCTAACTTAAGTCCTGAACCAGTGAAGAAACAGGTGCAGATGATTCCAGATAATCAGGCAGTGATCAGTATACTGGTGGTGCTGAATGCTGAGTGGTTGGAACTCTTTTATCTAGGCACCTTGTATCTTTAAGCACTTTGTAGACTATTGCAGTAAAACATTTGTTCCCATTTCTTTCATTTCATCGGCTCAATATGTCAAAGATAGGACAGTTTGACAGGCATAAAATAGTACCAACAAGGTATATCTATATAATTTATTTATAGATCTTTATACTCTGTTATGGTTTTGTCGGGTTCAGTATTTGTTTTTACTCTCTCAGTGTAGTCCCAGTGACAAAGAATGTGTAACCTCATATCTTGATGCATGACCATTTTCCAGTCTCTCTATATCCCTTATAATTGAACAGGCTGTTTCTGTTACTGTGTCTTTAAGACTTATATATTTAAATGACCTCTCTTCTGATTGGAGGTGTTGAAGGATTGTTTAAACCGTGCAACTAATTTGCCACAGATTTGAGGCCCGGTCTTGACTTTGCAGTGCCGCTGTTTGTTCTACATTGCTGTCTGTTTGTGGCCAGACTTTCATTTATTATGGCAATTGGCAGTAAACACAGCTAATAGAGAGCTGAAGGAGAGGCTGATGTATGATGTGATGATAATTATAAAGGATGTGGAGCAGACCTGAAGATTATGAGGATAATCCTGGAGTCCTATCTCTGCTTTCTACTGCGGGCGGGCTGAAAGTGCATTTTTAGCAGTTACTCCAGCTGGCAGATCAGCAATTGAGCCTAAAGATGCAGTGTATTCCATCGCGTTCGGACTGAGGCCTCTTAGCCTGATTTGACCACACTATAGCATCAACACTGTAATTTTCATTAGGATACGTCCGGCCTTAGCTTTCAGACACGCCGCAGTGTTTACTATTCCGCCGAATGTGACGAGGCCTGCATGAGCTCTCTCACTGCTGACTGGCAATGAAGGAGTGAGGGGGGGGGGGGGGGGGTGTAAAAAAACACAATCCACTTTTCTCTCGTCAAAGAGGCACACACAGCCAGGATCTTTACATGGGCAAAACAAAAACAACTGCATGGGAGAGCAAAGACTAATTTAATAGGATTTAATTCAGAGAGACGGGGCGGCGGGGGGGAGGGAGACAGGAGGCAATTGAAGGCAGTACCTTTTCTATGTATGGCAGGAAAACCTTACAATTATAGAAGGAGGGACACAATGATGCCGGTGATTACCTTTGAGGGCCACAAAACAAATCTGCCTTTTCGCAATCAAGGCCATGGTGTGTCTAATCAAATGAAGGCGAAAGGCAGTAATCCCAGCATTACAGAGCGAAAATGAACCGCCGCTGTCACCCATCCAGATACACACGAGAAGACGAGTTGCCTTGTCTACACACACACACACACACACACACACACTCACACAAATACCTCTATTTTCTCCTTGCCAAAATCCATGCTGTTTGGAATTAAATTATTAAATTATTAAATATTATTAAGTAATTAACATTAACAGTAATCTACAGTGCCCTACAGAATTATTGGCACCCCTCCTAAAGACTGAAATTGCTTAAAAATTCACTTTATCAGTTATCTGAATATCATATTGAAAATAGAAACAAATAGCCTTATTTGAGGGAGGTTTAGCCTGAGAATCAAGCAGTCATTAGAGTTTTTAAGACTCTCATATCACATATGTTAATGTCACAATTTTTGGCACCCCAAGGAAATGTACATGAGGTACTATGGCAAATGTTGAATCTGGGGGTGCATATTAAAGTCTTTTGATTTGAACGTAATGTCATTAAAGTCCCTGTTGGAGTAATGGTCTAGCGTCCCAAAACGTTTGTTCATATAGTGTGTATATATATATATATATATATATCGTGCAAACGTATTGAGCCACCCCTTCACTTCCAAAGGGCCAGACTTTCTTTAATACTTTTTTTTATTTACTTAAAAAAAGAGAAAATTTTCAGTTTTCCATGATAAGGACCCTTTAGGTCTCTACGAGAAGACTTCCCTGTTCCTGGCTGGACAGATAATAGGGGCTGTTCTGCTGTCTTTTCTTGTTGTGTATCAGCCATGTCTGATTCAGTAGCCTGAGCTGTGCTGCAGAGGTCCAGATTAGGTCATCAGTTACCTGCAGTGCAGCCATTCTGTCCCAGCACCAGCAGCCTGTTCGGGGAGTCTCTGAGTGCGATACGAGGCTAATATCTAACATGGGAACAGGATGGGCCTGAGCTGCCTCCACCGGGGCATTTGTCTTTGTACGTGGGCTGCTTTTGCAACACTCGTCCCCCCACACACGGCAAGAGGAACCCATCCAGCAAATTCATTATATTTCACTTCCACACCCACTTTTCATGCTGACACTTCCATGAGAGAGTTCGCTAAGAGTCGGGAATCTTCCTGCTGGACACGAGACTTCACACATAAAGCCACGGGAGAGCACCTCTGCAATGAGCAAACAATATTCCAGCAGCTCTAGAGACTCAAAACCGCCTTTCTAAAACCCCCTCCTCTGCCTGGGAGCCTGGGAGGGCACATTTCTGTAGAACATGTGAATAATCAGAACCAAAGTGTCGCACAGCAAGATAGTTACTCTTGTAAACTCGTAGGCCTCATGCGGAGGAAGCCAAGATCACAGCATTTGAATAATGCCGGTTGAAGGCACCTTTTTTTCCACCCCCCCGTTCCAGCGGAAAGAGATTAAAAATTCTGAAACGTGTAAATGCCTTTAAGAGGCTGGGGCTCGGTGATAAAGCATGACGTGCATCTCTGAGCGAGAGAGAAAGAGAGAAAGAGAGAGAGAGAGAGAGGGGGAGAGAGAGAGAGAGAGAGAGAGGGAAAGAGAGAGAGAGAGATAGGGAGAGAGAGAGAGAGAGAGAAAGGGAGAGAGAGAGAAAGAGAGAGACAGGGAGAAGGAGAAACACACAGACTTTGGCAAATGTGGTCTCTTCAGGATCTTCTGGGCTGGGATATACCTTCACTTTGACTGCTCGCCTTTTCTCGGCAGCTGGTAAGCCTTCAATTAAATGACGGCTACCTTTTTCAAGTCGCTAATCCTCTTAGCATGGAGCTACCCTTTGCCATGTGCAGTTTCAGTGCCTGGCAAGACAGTGTAGAAACTCTGCGAGCAAGAATTATACCACTCCGCCTCCTCAGGGGGGGTTGGGTGGTGGGTGGGGGTGTTGAAATGGCATGTCGATGCCGCCTCCTGCAGCCTCAGCAGCCTCTCTTACACTACCAAACACTGCATGAACTCGCAGTGACCAGGCGGTGTCGTCATAAATGTCACAGTATATCATGACTGCCACGTTATCATTCTAAACAGACTCCTCCCGGCCGTCCCGGCCTTCCCCGTTCTGCACAGTAACGGTGCGGTAATGAGGTTTTGCCAACGAAAATAAGCCCCAAACAGCTTCGTCAGAGGTCACGTGATGGTCGGCGGCACATTTTCGTGCTCGGTGCCACTCTTCACCCTCTCAAAGCCATTTCAGTGCCCCCTCTGCCTCCACTCCAGAAGGAAAAGAGGGCAGCTTAAGACTGAATCTCGGCTCGCCTGATTGGGAGGTCTTCTGCACTTTGCCTTCCCACCAAATTGCCCTACCAATTTGAACTCGCCTACAATTTAGCAAATCCGAGCGAGGAAAATTACCATTGTTAAATATTTCATTTCCTTCAGTGTTCCAGTGTTCAAGATTTGGTTCCATTTCCATCTCAAATTCATTACATCCAAGGAAATGGGTGGGCCCCGAGAAATTACATCCAAACTATGTATGTATATCTTGATGTTCTTGGCCATAATGGGCTTGCATCCATTTTGGTAAAAGAGCACTCGTAAGTATGATAAATGAAAAAGAAAGATTAGCAATGGTCATTTTCTTTTCTTTTTTTTTTTAAACTCAGGTTTTAGCCGTTTTTGTGCAGGAAGGTCAGGGCCTTGTGTTGTTGGGGATTCTGGTCTTGTCATGGTCTTGACCACAGTTCTCATCCATTTTAGATGCACTGCTATAGAGATATCATGAAGTTCAGACGGTCATGTCAAAAACCTGCATCTCTCCAAAGCACTAGAGTTTTTGTTTTTTTCCTACAACCTAAAAGGACCACATGTGTGGTCAGTAGTTTGGGCTTTGCTATCCTGATGCCATAATAGCATTCTGACAACCTCTATTGAAAAGGTAGCCTGACTGCTGGTCTTCTGACTTCACAAATAAGCTGTGATTGCTAGCTCACCCTGCTCCTGTCACAGCTCTGGACCGTACTTGGCATGTCCCCCTAATGATTGGCCCTGGCGTTGTGCCGCCGAACAGGGCTGGCAAAAGAGGAGCTATGCAGACTAAATGACTGCAATCTCAGCCTGGTCAAAATGGGCCAAACCACATGCCGAGGAGCGGGGGAGGGGACAGGGCCGCCGCTCGGGACAGCTCTGTCACCTCCAGTCACGGAGAATGAAGGGACAGACACATGCTATAATCAAACAGATTTACCTCCACACACACACACACACACACACACACATACACACACACACACTGGCCAAGACCTCTCAGCTCTCTGAGTTGGAGTGCACACACATGCACACACACACACACACACACACAGCCTGGGAACAATAACACCAGACATACAATGCAAACACTCCCATCTCACTGTCCAGCCTGAAGACAGCGACAGCGTAAGGGGGGGTAGGTGAGTGAAAGAGTGTAAATAACAGGGGGCAGTGACCCGTTCTGGGCGTGGGAATGGACGGACAGGAGATGGAGATCTGGGTTCAGTGACAAATCTCTGTTCCTTTCTGAATAAAGAGCCTATTGTTAGGTCACCATTGGGAAATTCTTTGAAAAGACTTTAGTTTCAGCTTCTTCGTCTTAACTCTTAAATATAAAGGTGGGGTTTTTTACAGAAAAATACACTTTTGGAACAGGTATGGTGGTTCTTTAATAAGTCCATATTGTAAAAATTTAGCAATTTTACTAAATGTAGTACATAGTTAAAAACTGGCCCAGCTCCCTCTAACCAATCAGCTCTGCTCAGATCATGGGTTACAGCTCTGACCACTTAGAGCATCAAGTACAGCCCGACTCCACCCACCCCTTCTCAAAGGTCCAAGACCTGCATCAAGACTTTCCTCAGTTTTGGAGCCGAAATGGTAGAACGCACTTCCCTTGAACGCCAGAACTGCTGAGACGCTCACTGTCTTCAAACAGCAACTGAAGACCCTCCTCTTCACTGAAGAGAGCATCTATATCTTCATATCATAAACTAACTTTACAACTAACCAAAAAACTGCCTGTTGTGTGATCTGAGAATGTTCTGGTGGTTCCTCTCTGTCTGATCTCAGAGGGTTCTGGTGGTTCCTCTCTGTGTGATTTCAGAGGGTTCTGGTGGTTCCTCTCTGTGTGATCTGAGAGGGTCCTGGTGGTTCTTCTCTCTGTGACCTGAGAAGGTCCTGGTGGACCTCCATCTCTGGTAAAATCTTAGTCTACCAGCAGCTCTTCTTGTAAGTCTGGGTTTACTGGTGTGAGGGGCGTGTTTTCTTGT
Organism: Brycinus macrolepidotus; assembly: GCA_037974445.1. NCBI lineage: Eukaryota > Metazoa > Chordata > Actinopteri > Characiformes > Alestidae > Brycinus > Brycinus macrolepidotus. The sequence goes on from JBBPCZ010000001.1 coordinate 14,121,174, forward strand.
GGACTATAAAGCACCCCCTAATGTCACTCTGGATAAGAGCTTCGGCCAAACATTGTAAATATAAATGTAAATGTAAACATAAATATTTATGTACATCCTTTTAAATCACCCTGTTCACCTTCCAGTCCATACAGTCTGTATATGGAATCTAATCTGCAAAAACAGCCCCTTCTGAATTCTGTTTATGTAAAACTAACTCATTTACACATATTCAGCTCTACAGATGTTTAGCTCTGCCCTTTCATGCAGGAACGTTTCATCCTGGATTGTTTGTTGAATGAAGGCAGCCAGTCAGAACAGAGGTCATTTACATCTATCTTAGAAGCACAATGACAAAAAACAGCCTGTTTACTGTTAAATGATAAAGAGAGATTGAAAAATATTTGTTTAAAAATAAAATAAGCCTTAATTTTTGGTACATAAGACCACATGCACATCATAAGAGCACAAAATAACAGATACACTGTAGGATATGGGCCCTTTAAAGGGGGTGTGCAGCTATGAAGAATCATTTTTTTTTACAATTTAAAGAACCTCCACATAGTGCTGAAGTTCTGTATCTGTTAAAATTTTTCCTAAAACAGTCTGTCGAAACACAGAAACATTCTTTTGTTTCTGAGACTCATAGAAACTTCAGCTGCAGGAGGTGTCATCTCTTCTACACAAACAGTTCCGTCATTGTTTTCTGAAAGCACTAGTCTAAGAGAAGCTCATCAAAGTGAAAATTAAGCCTCGAAATCACGCTGGGAATAACGGGGCGATTTAAGATGGCCATGTTTGCTCTCCAGATATGCAAGGGAGAGCAACAGAATGAAAACTGGTAATGGTGAATCACGGGAACAAAATAAGCCATTATCTATCAATATCTCTGTTTCTCATTCGCGATGACGAGGTGAGCCGGGATCCTCTGATTTACTGGCCAATTTTATGGCTTCTCGAAATCCTTTTCAATCAAGCACATTATATTAAAACTGGGCAATAATTTTTTCAGCTTTACTGCAGACGCAATCCATATATCACACGCCAAACGAGTGAGTGATTCATCCCAGAAACCATATTTTCAATCAAACACATTTTACAAGGGCAAAGCCACTAATTGAATGACTCACCACCAACAGCTAAGCCTGGTCTAAGTAGTTTGAGAGGCGTTTCTTTATTTGCCATGTAAAATCATTTCTGTCTGCTTTTAATTTGAAGTCGTCATTCAGGTTCCTCAGTAGGAGGCCCAAGAATGACACACATACAGCATAAAGAAATGAGCAGCAACTGCACAGTCACTACTACACTTGAGTGCACTGGTCTATACAGTACTGTGCAAACGTCTTGAGCCACCCCTCATTTCTTCATATTTTGCTATGAATCACCTTGTTTTGGTGCAAATATACTATTTTATGCCTGTCTAACTGTCTTATCTTTGGCTTGTTGAGTAGATTAAATGAAAGAAATGGGAACAAATGTTTTACTGCATCAGGCTGCAAAGTGCCTAAAGATACAAGGTGCCTAGATAAAGGAGTTCCAACCACTCAGCATTCAGCACCACCAATATACTGATCACCGCCTGATCCTCTGGAATCATCTGCACCTGTTTCTTCACTGGTTCAGGCCTTAAGTTAGATGTGCTATGTTCTGCTTGAATGATTCATAAGTAGGTCACTGCGTGGCTTAACAAAGAACATTCCTCTGAAACTGGACTGGACTGAAAATGAGAGTCTTTGAAAGTCCTTCAGGAAGCCTGGAGAACTGTTGGGACGGGCCACAGTCAAAAGGTTTCAACATTTCAAAGTAAAAAGTAAACATTTTAGCAGATGGCGTGTGAGGCAGTGGTGTGTGTGCGGTGTGGCAGTACTACAAAGTCTCAGTCGTGATTTTCGTGGGATAAAAATAATATATTCAAATGTGCCAGCATTCAACTGAGACAGAGAGAGATGAGATTTGTAACAGGGTTCTTTGAAGGTCTACATAAAACAGTGTGGAAAAAATGCCTTAATCTACCTCAATCTTTTGCATTTTTTGTGCATTTAAAGACTGTTAGAAGCTGTTAGAATACAGTATCTGTTATAACACTGTATTCACTCACACTAGTGCTGTTTCTGCTCCTGTTACTGATTGTAGATTGTTGCTCTGTTGCTCTTGTGTTGCTTTGCCTCTCTCTTTAGTCCTGTCCTGCACTTGTGTAGTCTTGTGTTGTTTCTGTTTTTGTTCTCTGTGTTCCACCATGATCCTGGAGGAACATCGTGGTCCAGGAGGAACATTGTGGTACTGGAGGAACATTGTGGTCCAGTAGGAACACTGTGGTCCAGGAGGAACATTGTGGTACTGGAGGAATCGTTTGGTGCTGGAGGAACATTGTGGTCCTGGAGGGACATTGCGTTCCAGGAGAAACATTGTGGTACAGGAGTAACATTGTGGTCCAGGAGGAACATTGCGGTCCTGGAGGAATGTTGTAGTCCAGGAGGAACATTGTGGTCCTGGAGAAATATTGTGGTCTTGGAGGAACGCTGTGGTCCTGGAGGAACAATGTGATCCTGGAGGAACATTGTGGTCCTGGAGAAATGTTGCGGTACTGGAGGAACATTGAGGTACTGGAGGAATGCTATGGTCCTGGTGAAACATTGTGGACCTGGAGTAATGTTGTGTCATTTCACTGTGTACTGTGTATACAGCTGAAATGACAATATACATGACTTGACTTGATTTGAAAAGAATGGTTTTTTTTTCAGTTTCAAAACCTTTTTTCAAGTCAAAACCTCCTCCTTAATATCACTCAACTACAGTCATGAAGTGCAGTCATCCAAGTTTCTCCTGCGAATACCGGGATGGGAAAGGTGTTAAAGTGAAGAACACACTTTGGCACATCAGTCGCCAGTTTTCCTGAAGGCTGCAAATACGAAGGTGGCATCACCAAGAGCAGAGAGAAATAGTGTATGCATGATGCGTGTGAGCTATTTCATGTCCAGAAACATTATTTTTCAAACACGCCTGGAGTTATTACCATTTTTTTTGCTATTGTATATACAGGTAATTACCTAATGAACTACATTGGTTATTTACACAATGATTCATGTACTTTACATTAGATTTACATTCTGGATCAATGGGTTCAAGTTTGCACTTCTGATAGTCTGTTTCTTTTTATCTCAGTAAGTGACAAATACACAGCTTGTAATGTAAAGGGTCTTATATAGCAATCATTATAAAATTTTAATCACAAATCTTGTCTTCTACCTACAAACACAAATGTGGTATTGAATGAAAGTGCACTTTTGACCGAATTTCTCAGCTTGTTTTAATACATTAATAGCGAGAAATGATCAGTGCAAAAAATCCAACATGCTTTTGTTGTTGACAGTGATAATTGTGACTTCTAAGGGTTGCAGATTCTGAACCAGCCATGAAAAACACGGTGCCACTATTTACAATCTGTGCACGGCTGCACCAATTAGCAGCAATTAACACCAGGCATGGAGCACCTGCATCTTGTTTCTCTGTGAGCGGCAGGCCGGAGTCAGGAGGGCCTATGGTGAGAAACAACCCCCCCTCCCCTCCCCCCCTAAACCCCCCTCTCTGATTCAGACCAGAGCACCGGGCTGGAGATGTTTTTACGTGTGTTTCAGTCTTTATCTACACACTGATGATCACTCTGTGCTTTGTCTGTAAATGCCAGCCAAACCCACGAGGGTGGGGGGGGGGAGCTTGAGAAGAGAGACAGAAGGAAGGGATGGGGCGAAGGATGAGTGGAGAAGGGGAGGAGGACAGATGAAAGAAACAGCTGTATACAAATGACAGGCGTGCGCTGCTCGCCAGCACCCGCTGCTAGAGGTCCCAGTGCGGTCACCGAGCAGAATCAAAGCACCCAAACCAACCACTACACACAAAGAGCCTCAAACACCCTCCCTCTCTCGCTCTCACTCTCTCTCTCTCTTTCTCTGTCTCTCTACCTCTCTTTCTCCCCATCTCTCTCTCTCTCTCTCTCTCTCTCTTTCTATCTCTTTCTCCCCATCTCTCTCTCTCTCTTTCTACCCATCTCTGTCTCGCTCTATCTCTCTCTCTGTCTCTCTCTCTCTCTCTCTCTCTCTCTCTCTCTCTCTCTCTATCTATCTATCTATCTCTCTACACAAACAACCAGTGAAATGTGACCCTGAATCTCTCCTGAGA
>JBBPCZ010000001.1:14133433-14146791 GCA_037974445.1 Brycinus macrolepidotus
TGATAATGGGGTTGATGGTATAGGATTTGTACGAGGGGAGGTTCAAGACTTTTGGACAGTACTGTACCTACAGGCCATGCTCTATGATTATGGGGTTGATGGTATAGGATTTGTACGAGGGGGGTTCAAGACTTGCACAGCACTGCACATGATCAGTTCAGTGACCATCTGTGAAAAACAAACGCATGAAGGTTAATTTAGCCATAAAATAAACCTTTTTGCTTCTCTCAGGTTCTTCTTCCCAACCCAGCAGAAATGTCACTTATGAAACAGCAGTCTGTGATATGGAAATGTGGTTTACTGCGCTCTGAGCGTGTTAATGATGCTAATCCTGGGATTACTGGCACATTTTCAAGGTGCAATTACATCACCGAGTGCTGGGGATCACCATAATCAGAGATCCTGCACGGTGCTTCAGCTTAATCCTGTCACATTCATCATCAGACCAGGTGGAGAACCGTCATCCTGCCTGCTGCTAAGCGACACTGAATTAGAAGGCTTTGTTTTTGTTTTTTGTTGTTGTTTTTTTTTTCTTTTTTGATGTAAAAGCATTCGTCAATTTCAGCAACTCTTAACAGGGTGGAGACTCACCTATTAATCATACTCTGTGTACTCCTGTCCTACAGTTGTGTAGTCTTTTGGAGTTTCTGTTTTTGTTCTTTGTGTTGCACCATGGTGGTAGAGGAACACTATGGACCTGGAGGAATGTTGTGGTCCTGGAGGAATGTTGTGGTCTTGGAAGAACGTTGTAGTCCTAGAGGAACGTTGTGGTCCTGGAGGAACGTTGTGGTCCTGGAAGAACATTGTGGTCTTGGAAGAATGTTGTGGACCCGGAGGAACATTGTGGTCCTGGAGGAACGTCGTGGTCCTGGTGGAACATTGTGGTCCTGGAGGAACGTTGTGGTCCTGGCGGAAAGTTGTGGTCTTGGAAGAATGCTGTGGTCCTGGACACACGCTGTGGTTCTAGAGGAACACTGTGGTCCTGGAGGAACGTTGTGGTTCTGGAGGAACGTTGTGATACTGGAGGAACGTTGCTTCATGTGCCTGAAATAATGATAACCTGATGATAATGATAACAGACACCTGCTTGAATTGACTTGACTAAATAAATAAATAGATAAAGTTACTACTGAAGTCATCTACTAATTTGTGTTTGGAAGTTTGTATTCTATTCTGTAAGTTATTGCATATAATAAAAAAATAAATAAATAAATAAAACAAAACCACAACAACAACAACAACAACAACAACAACAATAATAATAATAATAATGCCACAGAAAGAAATTGCACATCTGAGGAACAGCAGGTTGTGTGGGTGGGTTAGTCATTCTATGATCTTGAAGATGTTCTTGGCAGCTCATTCCACCAGCAAGGAACCACGAATAAGACCAGTCTGGGCTCTCACTTTACTCACTTTTTTACCTGAAATTGCTTGCCTTTTCCTCATTTATGGCCTTGAACTCATATATCAATATGGATACACTAATACACTGTGGAAAGTCTGTACAGTCCCAGAACACAAAGATGATCAAAGAGGTCTGAGCAGACAAAATTAATTTTATGGCTATTGTTGTATGGACCTCTGTTCTGATTGATCTGTGGGGTAAAATATGAGCTGTCAAATCCAACCAAACAGTGAAAAAGGTACTACTAAAAGTACTACTGACTGTGCAAAGTGCAGGACGTACATTTGCAGAAAACACACACTTACCTGATGTCCATCATGTGGAGAGAAGCCAGAGAATTATTTTGACATAAAGGGTGAAATAGTGTCTAAAGTACTTGACTTCTTAGGTGAATTGATAATTTCCACATTACATTAAACTGTTCTGTAAAAATGCTGTGGTTAAAGTAAATATGTTTATTAAACAGTTGTTGAATGTGCCCTTTGCATTATATGTTCTCATATTTCATATTTCACAGTTTTCCCACGAGACTAAAATAAAGTTACGTGGTTCTGGCCTGATTCTTTGCCCGGTTTTGGCTGTATTTCTTCTTCTTTTTCTAGGGTTGCCACGGTGGATCAAGCGCCTCAGATTCGGAATCAGAAAACTGTATTAATGCCGGAGGCAATTGCTTCCATCTCCTTCTATCCTCTGCATCTTCCTCTCTGAAACCAACTGCCTGCATGTCCTCCCTCACCACATCCATAAACCTCTTCTCCTCTTCCCTGCCAGTGCCATCCTCAGCATCCTTCTCCCAACGTACTCAGAGTCTCTCCTCAGCACATGTCCAAACCAACGCAATCTCGCCTCTGTGACTTTTTTGTTGTTTTGGCTGTATTTAGAATTTGAAAAAAATCAATATTATAAGGTGCCCCTTTCTGCACACTGCTTCAAATGTGAGGTTTTGGTTAATAATTGTGCCCAGGTATTGATTGCACACATTCAATTGGCTTGGCTTGGCTCGGCTCGACTCGACTCGGATTGACTCGGCTAGACTTGACTCGACTCGGCTCGGGGAAAGGGGCGTGTCCATGGCAACGTCAGGAGCCGAGTTCGGAGCAGCTGTGTGCCGTTAGCTCGGTGGCTAAGCTATTCGTTTTTAGCGATATTGGGGCGGTTGCAAATGTTACGAAACAGAATTTAATCGCTTTAAAATCAGAGTCGACATCACCAGTACAAAACCAGATATCGAGTGAGAAGGTAGGAGTCCACTGTGTTGGCTAACCGAGCCAGTCTGCCGTTTGTTTTCATGCGTTGCTTCGAGGCTAGTTAGCTTCTGCTAACGCTCCTCGAGGCCGTTTTAATAACGTTTATTAGTTTTACGTGCATGTTTTGGGCATATTAGTCATGTGTTTTCGTCCTTCTGAATTGTAATTAAGGGTAGCACTTGAGCTAAAAGATGTAATTTGTTGTGTTTTGACGCCAGTGGTGAAGTTAGCTTGCTTGGCTAGGCAGTGTAGCGTCAGCTAAATAATTTTAATTTGTGTACATTTTATACCCCTTTAAATCAACTAGCCAGGTCTTGGATGACAAATGCTTAAGTTAGTGACTGACATCCAGTCAGTGCAGCTAGACTAGAAACCAGTGGTGGGTGGAAAGTTCACGAAATCCCTAGTAAGGGTAGATTAGTTTGAAGAAGTGACGTTATGTCAGCGTGGCTCTACTCTTAAAGAAGTTAGTTAGATAACCATCTGACTGATCACACATCTGGACGACGCAGTCTGCTTTTTTCCGTGTGACTTAATGTTATATGTCGTTCACACAGCCAGATCCTGCCAGCTGACATGGAGGAGCAAGGAAATAGTGACATAGAAGTAACTGTCAAAACTCTGGACTCACAGAGCAGAAGTTACACTGTGAGAGCACAGGTGAGTCAGTAGAATTGTGCTTTATTTTATATTTACATATAGATACATACATACACACAGAACTGTTCAAAGTCTTGAGCCACCCCACATTCCTTATAAATTTGGCTTTGATTCACCTTGTTGGTGCAAAAATACTATTTTCTGCTTGTCAAACTGTCTTATCTTTGGCATATTGGGTAGATTAAATGAAAGAAATGGGAACAAATGTTTTACTGTAAAGAAACAAGGTGCCTATAAAAAGGTGTTCCAACCACTCAGCATTCAGCACCACCAGTGTACTGATCACCGCCTGATCATCTGGAATCATCTGTGCCTGTTTCTTCACTTGTTCAGGCCTCAAGTTAGATGTGCTTTGTTCTGCTTGAAGGATTCATATGTAGGTCACTGTGTGGCTTAACAAACAAAAAACCTTTTCTGAAACTGGCCAGGTTCAGGGACTGGACTGAAAATGAGAGAACTTTGAAAGTCCTTCAGGAAGCCTGGAGAACTGTTTCTCAAGACCACATTAAAAATACAAGAAAGTCTGGAACTTTGGGAGCAAAATATAAAGAAATGAGAGATGACTCAAGACTTAAACACAGTATTGTATAAATAAAACTAACTACTGGCTAATTTTGCTCACTAGATGACAGTAAAAGAGTTCAAAGAGCACATATCCACTTCAGTTGGGATACCCGTTGACAAACAGAGGCTGATCTACCAGGGAAGAGTGCTTCAAGATGACAAAACTCTGTCAGAGTACAGTAAGTTTTGCACTGAAAAGTTAATAACTTTTTCTAATTAGTAAATGTTTACTCTGTTCTTGATTCTTAGCCTAAAGCAACAGGTTGTGTCCTTTATTGTCCTTTTTTAAATGTGACTTTCAAAACAAAAGTAACTTTAAAAGTATTTACTAAAAACTGATATTCTAGCAAATATTGAGTCAGATTTCCAACTTCTGCATGAGCAGCATGCACTGAAATTTCTTCTACAGACAAATTACCAGCAGCATCTGCTTAGTCAAGACAAACTTATTAAAATCTGTTGACGGTGACATTTGATATTAGGCTTGTCTGTTCCCATTTTGTGCTTGTCTTTTGTTTTTTTTTCTTCCTCATTTTATTTATTTTTAATTTTTTTCATTTCTGCTCTCGTGCTTGCAGATGTGAATGGTAAAGTTATCCACTTGGTGGAGCGAGCCCCACCTCAGACAACCCAGCCGGGATCAAGCTCAGGTGGAGCAGCCGGGACCTCAGGTGGCCCCCAAGCAGGAAACGCCGGCTCCTCCACAACCTCTCAGGGGATGCCTCATGGACCCACACATGACCGTAATGCCAACAGTTATGTCATGCTAGGTACCCTGAATCTCCCAGTGAACATAATGGACCCTCAGCAAATTCAGGTATAAGACATTTATTAGAAAAGATCAAAAATGTATTTGAGTAAGATAATAATCAGTTGTCATGATGTTTTTGCATCAGTGTTCACCAAACAGCAGGGTGCATCAAACATCAACTATTAGGCATCTCTGAGTACAAATGCTGATCTGAGATCAGTTCATGCCTGTTACATAGTGCTGAAAGGGATTACATGGATTGATGAGACTTGGCTTTCGATCAGTGTTCTCAGATGCTTGATAAATATTGTATACAGGAAATAAAACGGATCTATTGCTGGTGGACCTCTTGATGGTACACTTACATAAACCATCGTAGAACTGCACACAGCCATTTTTCAAATCAGTTTTTACGATGTCAGAAAACCCACATATTTACATGTCTCCTTATTGAGCATGCAGCGGTTTAGCCATAAAAGTTCTAAGGAGTGTCTCAGCCTCATGCTTTTAAAAGAGCTCCAAAACAGGGCTGTCAATCAGAAAAAAAGATTACCTTGAAGGCAGAGCAGCAAAAAACAGCCTGTTTAATTCTATGGTTGTGAAGTGGTTGTGTGAGAGTGAATTATGATGAATTATGAATCCTTTTTGGTTCAGAAACCCACAAAACATAAGGGAAACAATGAAATAGAAGGAACATGTAGAATTTGCCAGTCAACGCTTTTAACGGTTAAAAATAATTCGACATTTGTTGAATTACATAAAGAACTCGATTCATCGGAGCACCCAGTAACTCTCCTGGAGCTGTGATTGGTCTCCATGTCAAACACTGTGATTGGTTAGAGGCTTATTTATATATTGCAGCCTTCTGTGATATTGCAGGGACTGATATCGCAATAACAATTAGCAGATGATACATTGTGCATCCCTAATCCATCACAATGGAAAATGACTTTACTGTTTACAATTAAATGTCTTTTGAATATGTTATTCCACAGATGTCTATCCAGCAAATGATGACGGGTCTGGGAGAAGGTGTTAGGAACACACGAGTCAGCACCAGTTCTGGGGTAGGACTGTGTTTCAGTCATTTAGAACCATATATCTTTGTTTATAATAGTAGCTGTAGTGTTATGGATGATGTCCTCTTATAGCCCAGCGGCTCTGTGAATGTGCATGTTGATCTGGACCAGTCCCTGCAGAGTGAACCCAGGCTGCGTCTGCTCTTGGCTGAGAACCTGCTGAGGGACACCATGGCCCTGATTCAGAGACTTGAGGTATTGATTAGTTCTGACAAACATGTCATTGCTTCTAATGGATGCAGAACAAATTTAGATTTTGGACTGAATTCTGACTTCGCCCGGGGAGTGTGTTGGGATGGTACCTTGCTCAAGGGTACCTCAGTGATGACACTTGCAGTTGGGATTCGAACCCACGACATTCTGATCACAGGGGCAAAGCCCTAACCACTAGGATGTTGTTGACTCACTTGCTCGCTCATGGTCGCTCTCGTTTATAGAGTCAGCCAGTGGATGGCTCCCCACTTCATGATAATTCTGCACCTCCTCCTCCATCTTCTTCTACCTCCACGCCTTCTCCCTCTGTCCAGCCCATGGACACCTCCCCACCTCCATCCAGCTCCCCTCCTTCATCTTCTGCCACTCAGACTGAGGATGCAACTTCTCCTTCTTCAGGCCCCAGGTAAGACCCGACACACTTTTTCACACAGAATCGGTCAAAATCTTTTAGAGAAAACTTATACTGAAGTGCCCATTCATCAGAAATTGTTTCAGTTGAGGTTTTAGGTTTAACTTTAGAACAGGTGATGTTTCATAGTTGTCTAAACTTTATTAGGCAAAAGCACAATCTTTTTAGTGCTTATTTTTATTTTCTTGGACAGCAGAATAAATACAGTTAATTGTTTTTGTTTCAAAATCTTGCAGGAAAAGAAAAATAATCCTTGCTCAGATAAGGCAGTGTTAAGAAGTAATGACCAACACTGGTCCTTCTACACCAAAGAGTGATTCATGTGACCTGCTTTTTTTGTATTACTACTTTAGATAGCTTTCATGTTATAAGAGCTTGTTGACATAACAGCATGATTACGTGCTCCAAACTAAAACCATATCGGTCATATTTGCACCTGCATTGTTGTGTGAGTGAGATGTTTGACCATTTGCGTCACAGAAGGTGGATAAATTGTTGTTTTACCACTTGTGCCAGCACTAGAAATAATTTGCCATGCTAATATGGGGTTACTTTTATTGTTTGACTAAATAAATGTCATTATTTTTAAAATTAAGATTCTGAATTGATGTTTTGCAAAACATAAAACCAAAAATAACTGAGGTTAAGTTTTTGATCTTTTGACCCAATACAAACCTATTTAAAACAGCAGTTTTACTTAAATGATGTGTTCCCATCATTCCCATCAGTCACCCCAGCCCTGCTGAGCTGGTGGAGATGTTAGCAGAGCTGAGGAGAGTAGAGGAGAGGCTGCAGCCCTTTATCCAAAGAGCCCACACCATCCTAGAGGCCGCAACCACTGCTGATTACAACAATAACGTAAGCAGATCACAGCTCTATTCTTCTGGTTATAGACTAAAGTACAGTTGTACCACTGATTTGCATAATTATATTTGGCCCACATAGATGTGCTGGAACACCATGTCTGTCCCATGACTGTCTTGATTATTTCATCAAGTGATTTGGAGAAATGGTTTTACCTCTAGACACAGGAGAGAGAGGAGGACCAGCGTATTCTAAACCTGGTAGGAGAGGCCCTTCGGCTCTTGGGGAACGCTCTGGTTGCACTGAGTGACTTGCGCTGTAACCTCTCAAGCGCTCCTCCCCGACACCTGCATGTGATCCGGCCCATGTCTCACTACACTTCCTCTGTCCTGACGCCAGGTGGAGTACACCACATGCCCATGCAGGTGGGGGAATGCTGTTTGCATTTTAATGGTAATAATAGCAATTCACATAACTTCACATTCGGATTTCTAAACCTTTTTGATCAGATTTGCTCATTTTGTACATTCTCATCATTTACACAAAGTAGAGAACTACTTATTGGTAACAGCATCAATGTATAGTTCACCTTCCATTTTATTCCAGTTTCTCTTCCAGCTTGTCTTTAGAAGCTCACTTGTCACATAGAATATACGTAATGTCGAATTGTTGGAGAGTCCAAGTTCTAAAGATTAAAATTGACGTTTAATCATTATTTTTTTTGCATTGTATTAAAAATGTTGCCATCTAGTGGGCCTTCGGAGGCATTGTGTGCATTGTTCACCTTTTACTGCCGGAGGTGTGCAGTTTCTGTCACATGATGGTGCCAACATATTAGATTAGATCTTACAATAGAATGTTTTGGACAAGAATGAAACAAGTCACTCAGCATTTATGTCCTGCAGACATTTAATGTAAAGCAATGAAAATATTCAAATAGATAAGCTAAGACAGGAAAGACAGTTAAAAGTAATATAAGCCCCTCAGTGTTTGATTTTTATTTACAGAGAAACACTGTCCTTTTGCTCTGGTTGAGCTTATGTGTAATTAATATGTGGTATGTGATACAGTAAATGTCACAGAATAACAGGACTTTAAAAATCTATAATTTGGTAAAACAAAAAAGATTGGAAAGGGATGAAAGCTGTGTGGGATTCATTCTATTTTTCCTTTTAGCTTTATTTGGCGTGATCATTTTGTTGTATATTCTTGTAGCTTAATATGGGAACCACAGTGACTATGTCGGCCAATGGTAGACCAGCAACGGAGAGTCAACCTCAACCTACAGGCCAATCAGAGCAGCCAGGACAAACCCCCACTCCACAGCCAGGTATGGCCAATCAGCAGATGGGACAGCCAGGGCCCAGAATGATACGAATAAGCCATCAAACCATGGAGCCAGTGGTCATGATGCAGATTAACATTGATGGTGGGTCATGTGTGTGTGTGTGTGTGTGTGTGTGTGTGTGTGTGTGTGTGTGTGTGTGTGTGTGTGTGTGTCAGTGTGTGCATGCGTTTGTGCTCACGCTTGCACATGTGCTTGTGTGTGTATTTGTTGAGCAGTATGTTTATCTTTAAATGTGCATTTCATGATAATTTTTTAGACACTGGAAGCAATGCTCAGAGCACAACTGCTGGACAACAGAATGCTGCTGGTACTGGACAGTCTGGTGAGAGTTCAGCTGTTTCCATTAAAGCTTCACATTTTTCTGTTATTTTCTGTCAGCTTAAATGTAGATTTATTCATAAAAGTCCTTATTTTTAAACGTCTAATGGAGTCCATACAGTATACCCCACCCTAAGCTAGTAGAGCCCACACAAGTGAGGGTTTGATTCCAAACAAGAAATCGGTTTTATAATAGATTTCTGTCTTACTGTTTCATGGTTTTATGAATTTATTAGACCATGAAAGGTGTACCGTTCCAAGGTTTACGCATAATGCTGTTTCTCTAGTTGTATGGCAAATCAATTAACAGGGTCACTAATTTGTTTGTGCAAAATACACACTGATATAATGTTGTGAATAGTGGTGTCATTGATGTGTATGCATGTCTTTGTGTTTTTGTAACCTTCTAGGTGCAAATCCTACTATCCAAATACCTGGTCTACCTCCAGAGTTCATGCAAGCGATTGTAAACCAAGTTGCCCAGCAAGCCATGGCCATGGCAAACGCTGCCTCTGCTGGACAGCAGGGACATCAGACCCCTAGTTCTGGTACTGGCCCTGCTGGTACTGGCCCTGCTGGTACTGGCCCTGCTGGTACTGGCCCTGCTGGTACGGGCCCTGCTGGTACGGGCCCTGCTGGTACGGGCCCTGCTGGTACGGGCGCCGCCCCTCCTCCAATGCCCCCTAACCCTCCTCAGGCAAGGGTTGTATTCACACTGCCTTCTTTCACCCACCGAATGGCAAGCCCTCCTTTCACCACCAGAGGCCCTACCATCAATCTGAGAGCTGGTGTTCCACCAACAATGGGCCAACAGCCAGCCCAGGTTAGTGCCTTCTGCATTTACCATAAACAATCTGGAGGTTTGTGTGTTTCAGTTATAATACTTCAGTCATGTATATATTCTATTTGTCTGTGTGAAAGGCTGCACCCATAAATCCTGCTGCTCTTAATCAAATGATTAGTGGCCTGGTGGGACAACTCTTGACTGGAGCTTCTGGCCAGATGAGTATGTATCAAAATTTGCAGCTTCTTGTTTCTTGGAAGGTATTCAGTGAAACCACACTTACTGTGATAAACCTAATCATTCTTTTTTTTTTTTTTTCTTCAGCCAGTCAAGCCACTACCTCCTCTTCCTCTCACACATTCACCTTCTCTACATCATCATCATCATCATCATCTTCGTCCTCTTCGTCCTCTTCTTCCTCTTCTTCCTCCTCAACCTTTCCACCTACATCTGCTGCTGCCACCAGTGCCTCAGGACCCACATTCTCCACCAGCACCGCTGCAGGCTCTGTTCCCCAGCCTGGTGCTGCACCTACACCTCCTCAAGGGACACCTCTTGTGGGTAACCTGGACCAGATTCTTGGCTCTCTCCTCGGGGGAGGTGTTGCTGCTGCTGGCCAGGCCCCTGGAGCTGCTCCCTCTGTTACTGTGACAATGCCAGGAATACCTGCCTTTATTCAGGGAGTCACTGACTTCATACAGGTCAGAAAGTAACTCACTCCTGAAAATATTTGGTTAGCCTGTTTGTTTGTCCATTCTAGAGCTGCACAATATGGACAAAATTTGAGTATTACGATTGTACTGCGACATATTGTGAGGGCTTTTAAAATATTAAAGGGCCACATTATCACGTTTCTGGAATTAAAAAGGTGTAAAATCTGTAAAAATTGTTTCAAATGGTACGTTTACTCCCCCCCCATCCATACAGTCCATACATGAAAATCAAGCTACACAATCAGCCCATTTCTAAATCATAGTCATTTAACAATGCACTTAAATGTATCTCTTTATTCTGGCTATAGCAGTTTAGCCCTGCCCATTCATGCATTGAAACGCCTTTAATGGTTAAAAATGAGACTTTTGTTGGGTTACGTGAAGACCTTGATTCATCAGAACATCCAGTAACTCACCTGGAGCTGTGATTGGTCACCCTGTGAGACACTGTGATTTGGTTTGAGGCTCATTTGCATATTGCATATTTCAGTATTGTGGAGACCGATATTGTGATAATGATTAGCAGAAGATATATTGCGCAGGATAGCAAGAAAATAAAAAGTAGTGTCACCTGAATGC
This sequence comes from Brycinus macrolepidotus, assembly GCA_037974445.1. NCBI lineage: Eukaryota > Metazoa > Chordata > Actinopteri > Characiformes > Alestidae > Brycinus > Brycinus macrolepidotus. The sequence goes on from JBBPCZ010000001.1 coordinate 14,144,314, forward strand.
CTAACCCAAATTTGCTGTAATGACAGAGCGCGGTATTCAGTGATTAGTAAGTGTGTTCCGGCTTCTCCGTAGTAATGTATGTGTATATATGTCTTTCTTCAGGCCTCCCAACAAGCCAACTTTCAGGCGCCCACAGACCAAGCTGCAGCCCCCACCTCTACTCCACCCACTAACGAACAGCCCTCAGACCCTGGTGTGGGTGCAGCTGAAGAAGTTATGAACACTGAGCTCTTCACTGGGATAGTACAAGGGGTCCTTTCCACCATGATGGGTTCTTTAGGTGCTCCTCAGGGTAACACCGAGAGCATCGCTCAGTTTATCCAGAGACTCTCTCAGACCAGCAACATTTTTACACCCAGTACAGGAGAGGCCATGGGTGAGATTTCCCTCAATTTCATAACGAATTTCCTTCCCACACTGATCAAATGCTTTTTGTTTGGGAAAACAAAAGGTTCAAAATGTTGAACAAGTTTTTTTCAGTTCATATTTTTATATAATTTGAATACGACAGCTGCCCTTTTATTTTGTGATGAAAGGACCAGTAGAAATATTAAAAACCATATTTTTGAGTGCTTCTAGGTTTACAGAAGTAAAGCTAAGGACCTTTTCATTCTTCTATGAAGTTAAGGTTGCAAAGATAGCAGTGGTGTTGAAAATTGATTATGAAAATAGCAACACAACACTAAATGCCCCTACCAAGTGAATCAGAATTTACCTTTATCTTTGTAACACAGAAGATCATTTAATGATTTGTATTATGATTTAAAAATGACACAGCCAGCTTGTTACTTAATTAGAGACTAAATAAACCTTTTGTGTACACAGGTTTCTTTGGAGACCTGCTGACTCTTGTGTGTCAGAACTTCTCAATGGTGGACATGGTGCTGCTGCTTCATGGTCAGGCCCAACCGCTGAGCCGCATCCAGCCTCAGCTGGCCCAGTTCTTCACAGAACACTATCTTCAGGGCCGAGAGCTCACGGAGGCCAACATTACAGTACATCATACCATACTTTAGTTCTTGTCATATTTCTTCAGTACCACATCTCAGTCATTCTCGGAATATTTTATTTGACTCTTTACTCTTTGTTTTTCTCTAATTATGTTCATCTTATTTTCTCTACCAAAGGCAGCTGCTGCCAACCTGATTCAAGAACTTGATGAATATATCACAGAGAGTTTTGTAAGCAGATCATATTATTCCTTGGTGTTACCCGTCAGTGCAGTGTTCATATGTAGAACATTTACTGTTTGAGGTTTATTGGTTTTTGATTATCTCGTCCTCTCTATGTTAGTCGACAGTTACAGTCCGGGAAGGGGTTGACATCACTCAGACAAACCGGTCATTTTTAAGGCAGCAACTTGCAGGCATTGCCACACACATTCTGCGCTGCACAGGTGGGTCCAGAAACATTTAAGGAAGTTTTTATTTATTTTTTTTATTTATTTTTTTTTTTAAGGACATATCTTTCTGAGTTCAGATTACACAGAGAAACAAGAATTTTGCATTAGGATTGTTTGCTGAGTGTTTCCATGATGTGTAATGTAATCTGTATGATGTGATGGTTTTCTTTCTTTGTAGACCACACGTTTGGACCACGCTTGCTGCAGCTGTGTAACCGCGCTCTGTTCGAGTGTTTGGCCCTCAATCTGTACTGCCTGAGAGGAGAGCAGAATGCCCTTACTGCAGTTATCAATAACCGTATAGTCAGTACCGCACCAGTACAGATTTTTTAATACATACTGTTTTTCTTTTCTTTAAAGATAAAGATGTAATCACAGCCCTCCTCTTGTATCTCACTCTCCTCCTCTCCAGAGGACCATGTCAGCAGAGGTGAACCCAAGTGTGGTGAACTGGTTGACCAGTATGATGACTATGAGGCTGCAGGTCATTCTGGAGCACATCCCAGTTACAGAGGAGCAAATCCTCCAATATGTTGTCAACACACAGGTGAGACTTCCCTAACATAACTAAATGTTTAAATATGTGGTGCGTGCGTGCGTGTGTGCGCATGTGTGTGCGTGCGCGCGCACGTGTGTGTGTGTGTGTATATATATATATATATATATAAGTGCTGGGTACGTTAACGCGTTATTATCGTGTTAACGCATTATTTACTTAACGGCGACAATTAATTTATCGCGCATTAACGCAGGTTTTTTAAAATCCTTTTATTTTGAAAGTTTATTGCATTTTTGTGTTCGGGGTGCGATCAGCACACAGCGCTCTAAGTCTCAGCTGGTTTTCGCGGGGTCAGACGTCCCATTACTTTTGTCCATATAATATGTCATTATTACTTTTGCCCATGTTATATGTCCATTACTTTATCCATATAATATGGACAAAAGTAACGGGACGCCTGACCCCCTCAAAAACCAGCCGAGACGTAGAGCGCTATGTGAACAAAAGTATTGGGACGCCTGACCATTACACCAACAGAGACTTTAATGACACTGCATTCAGATCCATAGACTTTCAT
>JBBPCZ010000001.1:14146891-14160873 GCA_037974445.1 Brycinus macrolepidotus
GTGTGATTCAAATTTTCTGCTGCTCCTGACGTCACTCGGATCCCCCAGACGCGCCCTGTGTGGTTTACTCAGAGCGCGTGAGGCTGGGCGTGGAGCTGCACGCGTCTTCAGTTTACCTGCGTGTGTGTGTGTGTGTGCGTGGAGGAGGGGTATAAAAGGTGTCCGGATCGCTGGGTTCCCCTCAGTGAGTCCGCTGCTCGTCCACGCAGACATGCGCGCGTGCCCACAGCCCCGCGGTCTCGTGCTGCTGCTCCTGTTCGTCTTGCGGAGCGCCGCGGCCCTCAGCAACCACGGCACGGAGCTGCACCTCACACACACACCACACACACAACCCGCGCACACACACTCCACACACAGCGCCGAGGCGGACCCCGCGGGCGCAGCAGCGCTCAACCGCGCGCGCAGCGCAGGCAGGGGACTGGAACACGCGGGAGCGCGAGGGAGCGGCGGTGAGTGGACCAGACTGGTTGGCTGTTTGTGTCTGTGTGAGGTATATAGTGTGGGGTAGATAATGTTGGATTGATAGAGTGGGGTAGATAGTGTGGAGTAAGTAGAGTGTGGTAGATAGTGTGGGGTAGATACTCTTGGGTTGATTGTGTGGGGTAGATAGTGTGGGGTTGATAGTTTGGGCTTGATAGCAGGGGGTAGACAGTGTGGGGTTGATAGTGTGGGTTGGATAGAGCGGGATAGACACTGTGGGGTACATAGAGTGGGGTTGATAGTGTGGGGTAGATAGTATGGGGTTGATTGTGTGGGGGTAGATAGTGTGGCATGGATAGTGTGGGGTTGATTGCATGGGGTAGACAGAGTGGGGTAGATAGTGTGGGGTAGATGGTGTGTGGTAGATAGTGTTGGGTTAATAGTGTGGTGTAGATAGAGTCCAGTTAATAGTGTGGGATAGACAGTGTGGGGGTAGATATAGTGGGATTGATGTTGTTGGATTGATAAAGTGGGGTAGATAGTGTTGGGTTGATAGTGTGGTGTAGATAGAGTGGGGTTGATAGTGTGGGGTAGATAGTGTGGGGGCAGATATAGTGGGGTTGATAGTGTGGGGTTGATAATGTTGGATTGATAAAGTGGGGTAGATAGTGTGTTGTAGATAGACTGAGGTAAATAGAGTGGGGTTTATAGTGTAAGGTTGATAGTGCGGGGTAGGTAGTGTGGGGTTGACAGAGTGGGGTAGATAGTGTTGGGCTGATAGTATGGGATAGATAGAGTGGGGTAGATTGTGTGGGGTTGTCAGAGTGGGGTAGATAGTGTGGTGTAGACAGAGTGGGTAGATAGTGTGGGGTTGACAGTGTGGGGTAGACAGAGTGGAGTTGATAGAGTGGAGTAGATAGTGTTGAGTTGATAGTGTGAGTTGGATAGAGTGGAGTAGATAGTGTGGGGTAGATAGTGTAGGGTTGATAGTGTGGGGTAGATAGAGTGGGGTAGATAGTGTGGAGGTAGACAGAGTAGGGTGGATAGTGTGAGGTAGATAGTGGGGACTTGATAGTGTGAAGGTAGATAGTGTGGGGTAGATAGAGTGGAGTAGATAGTGTGGGGTAGATAGAGTGGGGTTGATAGCGTGGGGTAGGTAGAGTGGGGTAGATAGTGTGGGGGTAAATAGTGTTGGGTTGATAGTGTGGGGTAAATAAAGTGGGGTAGATAAAGTGGGGTAGATAGAGTGAGGTAGTGTGTGTTTGTAGATAGAAAATGAGTGAAATAAAAAAGGAGGGAAGAAAGAAAGAAAGAAAGGGTTTGAAGGAAAGGAAGGAAGGAAATGTGGACAGGTGAAAGATAACGCAGGGAAAAAAGGTTGACTACGGGGTAAAGACAGATGGAGAAAGAAAGGGAAGATGAAAGAAAGAGTGAATGAATGGGTGATCCAAAAGAAAAGAGAAAAAAAGGAAGAAAGTCAGACGGAAGGAAGGAAGGAAGGAAGCCAGACAGAATGAATGAATGAGTGAGGAGTGTATTTAAATTAAGGATGGAGTTAAAGACCGAGAATGAGAAAATGATATAGAAAACAATGAAAAAAGGAGAATTTACTAGTTTTACAGTCATTTTTTTTTCAGCATTGAGCGCTGAATTAAACCCGTCAAGCACAAGAGAGCAAGAGTTAATGAGGAACAGTGGAATAATTTGCTTGTAATCAGATCATTCATGTGTTTAGAAGGGTTTAAACCTCTGTATCTCTGTACCTCTGGTCTGTATCACAGCAGCGGAATCAGAATCAGAACATTTTATTGATTCCGGAGGAAACTGATTATGTTACGACTGCACAGAGACAAAAAGAATCAGAATCAGAATCAGAAAACTTTATTGATCCTGGAGGAAATTGCTTAGACAAGACATTGCAAAGACAAGAACAATATACAATATAAAGTCTAAAAAACTCAAACAAAAACTCGAAATACACTATGCTATGAATACTATGGGGTATTCATACTATAGATAAATAACTTACAGTTAAGTGATTTTACTAGTAACACAAATAGTGGTTAGGGGTTGTTCTCCGCAGCTGCTCCGGACAGAAGAAGTGGATTATCTTTAAGTTGTTGTTTGCTGGGCGAGCCGCTGTAACGGTGAATGAGGCGAGAGGTGTTACAGGGCCCTCTGGCGCTCGTCCAGGCTGGGCGGCGGAGATGAGAGGGCCTCAGACAATGAGTGCTGAGTGAATGGTGTCAGGCTCAGTTGCTCAGGAAGTCTCCGGTCGGGGGCTGCGCTCGTCTTGAACTCCTGCTACCTGAAGCGGCGCGAAAGAAAGGCTCCTGTGCTCCTCCATTCACTGCGGCCTGTCATGGAGAAGGGGGCTCATTGTTGCCGAGGTGTGTGTGCTGCCCACTGAAAGGGGCTTGGCTTGGGTTGCACCGTCAGGAGGTGAAGCCCTTAAGGCAGAACAAAACTCACAGTATCAGCAGCTGCACCGGCCTAATCCAACAATAAGAGCCTCTGAGTCAACATCCGCGAGGACACGGAGGAAATCCACCAGAGAACAGTGTGTAGGTGGGACACCCCACCTAAAAGAGCAGAAAGAGCAGAAAGATTCTCTGGTGTAGGGCTAAATATAGTATAATAAAATACAATGCAGCGTTACATTCTTGAAAATAAACCTTGGTGGCTTGTATTTCAATTATCCTTTAAAGAACATTCACTGAGATGTTCTCCAGGACACCAAGAGTGGTTTTTCCATTCCGATTTATTTATGAGTGCATCATGTTGTGATCAGCCTATTGCAATCCAAGGCAGGTCTAGAACAATGCCACAATATGGACAAAATATCAGTATTGAGATTATACTGCTATACATTGCGATTGCAGTATCTTTCAATATACTAAAGGGTGCATTTTATCACTTTTCCCTTAGTAAAACAGCTGAAATATTAATTCTAAAGGATAAAATGGTCATAGAATGAATTATGAATTATATTTGTGGTGTACAAACCCGCATAAACGTCAAGAAAAATGAAATAAAATGCAGAATATGGGTCCCTCAAGAACACCTTGGCAAATCCGTGTCTTTAATGGTTAAAGATTAGAATAATTATACATTTGTTGGATTACACTGAAGACCTCGATTCATCAGAACACCCAGTAACTCACCTGGAGCTGTGATTGGTCACCCTGCCGGAAACACTGTATTTGGTTAGAGGCTCGATTGCATATTGCAAACCTTCAGCAATATGAGTATTGCAGAGACTGATATGGCGATAACAATAAAGAGACGATATATGTTTCCAAATGCATTTTCTAAAGAGAGTTTATCTCTTATCTCCTTCTTTTCAGATCGAGGGCCGGTGGGCTGCAGAGAGCTTCGCTCCACTAAGTACATCTCTGATGGCCAGTGCACCAGCATCAGCCCCATTAAAGAGTTAGTGTGTGCGGGGGAGTGTCTCCCAGCCCAGATGCTGCCCAACTGGATAGGAGGACATGGAAGGAAGTCCTGGAGCCGGAGGAGCTCCTCCAACCAAGACTGGCGTTGCGTCAATGACAAGAGCCGGACGCAGCGCATCCAGCTGCAGTGCCAGGACGGCAGCAGCAGGACCTACAAGATTACCGTAGTGACCGGCTGCAAGTGCAAACGCTACCTGAGGCAACATAACGAATCGGGGAACAAGTCGGAGAGCGTCTCTCAGCCTCAGCAGGTCCACAAGCCCAAGAGCAAACGGAAGCACGGAGGTAGCAAGGCAAACGCAAACTGGCCTGAACTGGAGTCCTGAGACTGGGCGAGGCTGTGGATTAACCTGCACAACGGACTGTCCATAAAAGGGCAGTGGACTGGAAGTGACAGTCTTTTAAGGATGGAGAGGTTGAATGACAATCAGTGGTTTCATACCTGAAGTGGGCGAGACTTCCGACCCTGCTTGGCCTCCAGCAAAGTGCCATATGATCACTGCTCATGATTCCTATGCAAACCCACAATGTCTACATGCCAGAGTTTGGCATATGAGTACACTACAGGCCAGAAGTTTGGGCCCACCCTCGGATAAATAAAAAAAGTATATAAATGATACGTTGCTTTTTTAAAATAAAATACTACAAGAAAACAAATGTAACTGACTGGTTTTCAATATGTTCTAGTCTACAGTAACATTTTTTGTAGACACAAAGGCTCAAACTATTGGTTTTGAAGAGACATATCAGGTCTGTCTTTAGTGACTGACATTCACTTTGTGTTGAATCTGAAAAAAGAAAAGTATCACTCAGTTCTTCAACATCACACAATTCCTTCCGGTTTCATTGGAAAAACGTTCATTCTCCAACAGGACAATGATCCCAAGCATCTTCAGAATCATGACAAACTTCTATCCAGTCGAAAGAAAAGCAGAAAGTGTAGAGAATTATGTCTTGGTCCCCCATCTCCAGATCTTTCTCCTGTTGAACTGCAGGGACGAGCTGGATCCACAAGTTCAAAATGAGCGTCCAGCAAATGAGACAGAACTGTCTGCAGGCTTGAAAATGTGCTGGGAGGGTTTGGACACAAATTATTTTCAAAAATTGATGGAAAGGAAGTGGTGAGTCTGTGCTGCTGTGATTAAGGCAAGGGGGGTTATTTTGATGAATCTCATACAGCAATTTTCACATCCATTAAACTGCACTTGCAGTGTATATTGTTATACTTCAGAACCAGTCAACCAGTCAGTTACATGTGTTTTAAGTATTTCTAATGTAGCATATGATTTATTTTTTTTTAATCTGAGGGTGGGCCCAAACCTCTGGCCTGTAGTGTATGTCTAAAACATTCATAAGACCATGACTGTCTCTCTGTGAGAAATCATATCACTGGCTGCAGTATGTAATAGTATGTATGGAATGCCAGATAAAGCTGAATTATCTCAAGTTTGAGAAAGATAAAGATGTAAATACAGCCTGTAAATAAACAGCATATGCATTCATATGTAATGACCCGTGCTGCAAGACATTTACTTGCTTCAAATGTGCTATTATCAAGTATATATTGATGTAATATATTTTGTAATGATTTTTTTCCCCCAACATGTTTCCTCTACCCCTACATTTACTTGTCTTCATTTTATGCAGGCACTAATAATTACACGGTATTGCACTATTTTACGTGACAGCAATATTCATATTCACTGTTTTAGTGTGAAAGTATTAAATTATATTCATTTGAATACACTGAATGCTCCGTCTATCATTCTGCTCTCACCTGCTTCCGCCATCTTTCTCTGTTTGGTCTATGACAAACATAATGGTGACAAGAAAACCGCCTGCCATGACGCTTATTTTGCATTTTATTGATAAAATATCATCAGAGATATTATGTATACATTTAGATACATTATATATCCATTTATGTATTTTCATTCAAGCTCTACGCATTATTCAAAACAGAAAAAATAGCAGGGCAAAAACACATACTCGCCATAGAGGTAGATTTGAGACCAAAGGAAGGAAAAAAAAGAAAAAAATGAAAGGAAGAAAAAAAGAAATTTGCTTCTTATACTAAAGAGTAGTGACATAGTCACTTGGTTTTATTATTTCATGTGTGACAAACCACACAGCTTATAATTGTGTAAAGTGTCCATTTGTCATACAAAATTCTTTCTCTGCATTTAACCCATTCACCAAGTGAAGCAGTGGGCAACCAGGAACACAGCGCCCGGGGAGCAGTGTGTGGGGATGGTACCTTGCTCAAGGGTACCTCAGTGGCGCCACTAGCAGTCCTGGGATTTGAACCCACAACCTTCTGATTGCAGGGGCAACTCCCTAACCACCAGACCACCAGCTTATAATAATACTGGGATAGTTTATTAACGAGGAGGCTGTTAAGTAGCTCTTATGAATGTATGGAATAGTTATGTATGATTAACCTCCTGTCTGTATCCCAGAAAGAAAAAAAAAAATCTTTTTGGTACACAAACCCATGAAACATCAGGGGAAAAAATGAAGCAGAAGGAAAATGTAGAATACGGGCCCTTAGAAAACGCCTCGGCCCATCAAGCCCTTTAATGGTTAAAGACTGGCCAAAATAATTAGACTTTTGTTGGATTACACAAAAACCTTGATTCATCAGAACACCCAGGAACTCACCTGGAGCTGTGATTGGTTATAGAGGATCATTTGCATATCGCAGCCTGCTACGATATCAGTACTGCAGAAACCGATATAATGTTAATGATTAACAGACAATATATTGTGCAGCCCTGGTACCTTATTGCAGAAAAAGTGCACTATATAGTGTGTCAGTCGTATGAATTTGAATTTACGTCAGTGCTTTAAACGTCTGGATCCTATCACCTCTGCTGTGAACACTTCTGACTTGCCAAGTTTCATTAGAATGACACATTACATTTAACTCTCTGAATGACTATTTACATTTTGGTTAAATTTTGAAAAATTGGTAGCATTCCTCCTTTAATGTAAGTAGTCACATATTTAGGAGTTACAAGTAGGGCTGCACAACATATCATCTGCTAATCGTTATCACAACATCGCTCTCTGCAATACTTATATTACAAAAGGCTGCAATATGCAAATGAGCCTCTAACTAGAATAATTAGATTTTGTTGGTTTGGCTGGTGGGTCTGGTGGTTAGGGAGTTGCCCCTGTGATCAGAAGGTTGTGGGTTTGAATCCCAGGACTGCTAGTGGCACCACTGAGGTACCCTTGATCAACGTACCGTCCCCACACACTGCTCCCGGGTGCCCCCCCTGTTCTTTTCAGCCCACTGCTTCACTTGGTGAATGGGTTAAATGCAGAGAAAGAACTTCACATTGTTCACGTGTGACTATAGGGAGCTGTGATTGGTCACCCTGTCAGAAAAATTGTGATAGGTTAGAGGCTCATTTGCATATTGCAGGTTTCTGTGATATCAGTATTGCAGAGACTAATATCGTGATTCTGATTATGAGTCGATATATCGTATAGCTCTACTGAACATCTGTGAGGTTTGTGTAGTGGACTCTAATAAACTGGACACTGTCAAAGCTACACGGACGTTTTATTTACTGTTTAGAAAACAATTTCGAAAAACTGGTAGGATTCCCTCTTTAATGCAAGCAGTCACACATTATGGAGTTACAAGTAGTTACAGTTGCACAACATATCATCGGCTAATTGTTATCACAATATCACTTTCTGCAATACTTACATTGCAAAAGGCTGCAATATGCAAAAGAGCCTCTAACTAAGATAATTAGACTTTTATTAGGTTACATAAAGATCATTCATCACAATGAATTCATCACAACACCCAGTAACTCACCTGGAGCTGTGATTGGTCACCCTGTCAGAAACTCTGTGATTGATTAGTGGCTCATTTGCATATCACCTCCTTCTGCGATATCAGTATTACAGAGACCGATATCGTGATACCGATTCAGTCGATATATCGGTGCAGCTTTACTGAACATCAGTGAGGTTTGTGTAGTGGACTCTAAAGTGTACATTATCAAAGCTAAACGGAGCTTTTGTTTACTGATAAAACTGGGAAAATACGTGCATTGGCCTCCAATTAATAACCCTTCCCAAAGGCTATCGTCTTCCAGACTGAAAGTTTAAACGCCGGGGGAATATTTTTGGAAACCGATGCTGGTGGAGCCTCCAGCCTCCTTTAGCCTCTAAAGCTAAAACTAAGGCTAAAGCTAAGCTATCGACAGCTCCTCAGCTGGGACACTAACGGAGTTGTGATGATATTTATGATGATATTAAGGTCCTAAAACATGCTCGAGCGAGTCTTAGAGTAGCCCAGTGACTAAACGGAGCGAAAATATGGAAGAAGACAGAGCCGAGTCCGGTAGGCCCTTTGATCCCCAGTGTCTCCTGAAATCCGAGGCCGGGCACGGCGTGGGGAAGAACAGTCAGGATGCGGTGGATTTCCCGGTCGCTGTGGTTCTCCCAGCAGCCGGCTGTGGAGAGAGAATGGGCTTAACGACCCCCAAACAGTTCTGCTCCTTCCTGGGCAGACCCCTAATCAGCTACACAGTGGAAACATTCGAGAGGTAAGTCTGTTTAAAAGTGGTCAATAATTCACCATCCAGCTCCGGCAGCTCTCAGTATATTAAAGAGCCCATATGATCACTTTTCTCGAATTAAAAGGGTTAAAATCTGTAAATATTGTTTCAGCTGATACATTTAGTCCCCCGTCCATATAGTCCATGAATGGAAAATAAGCTACAAAAACAGCCAGTATTCCAATCAGTTTTTGTGATGACACAAAACAAACAAATTTAAATGTACCTCCTTATTCTGGCTACAGCAGTTTAGCCCCGCCCATTCATGTACAGACCTCTTTAATGATTAAAATAATTTGTTGGATTACATGAACACCTCGATTCATTAGAAAACTCACCTGGAGCTGTGAATGGTCACCCTGTCAGAAATAAGATAAGATAAGAAAGAACTTTATTGATCCCGATGGAAATTCTTTTGTCATTAGCATGCTCAGTGCAACAAGAAGAATGAAAGATAATAAGACAATAAAAAAAAGACAATAACAATAGTGCGACAACAAGAACATTATTGTAACAAAATAACTGTAACACTGACATTGCTGTGTGTAAGATTTAGTGTGATGTACCAGCAGATCTGTAGTGCAGAATGGTTTATGAAAGTGACTTAGTGTTTGTGCAATAAAAATATAATGAATGCAATAAAATAGCAGCAGATGATGAGGGGATGAGATTACATTCGGTAACATTCAGATAATTCACAGATTAAACTGTTGAGTATAGTGCACAAATTTAGTTTGGAACAGAATGACAAAAAGACTGAAAAAGATCACCTACAGAACGGGGAGGGGTTATACAATCTTATTGCCACAGGTAGAAAGGATTTCCTGTGGCATCCTGTGATTCTTTAGGGGTTCGTTTGCATTTTGCAGCCATGGGCGCCGGAGTCATTTTATTAGTGGGGGCATGTTCTGTGAAATATGGAATTGTTCCATATTTGAAAGAAAAAAGATGTGTTCTGTATTGAACTGATATGGAACACACTTTGTTCTGTATTTTTGCAAAACCATGAAAGAAAACTTACAGATTAGTCCACTAATGAAGATTGCACAGTTTGTATGAGGGAAACACACGAGGAGCGGAGTACAGTGTAAAACACTATGCTACAGCTAGCAACGCCCCCACCCCGCCCCACTCCCTTTCCAGGCCCCCCTCCCTTTCCAGGCCCCCCTCCAGTGTATCCACCCATATTAAAAATGCTTCCGACGCTCCTGACTGCAGCCTTCTGATATCGCGATCACGATTAGCAGACGATATATTATGCAGCTCTACTTTACTACTTAAAATATAGGAACAGATACCCACTTCAGAATCTGTTGTGCTTATATCATTGTGTCTGATTTGGCTAATAATCAGATGTTCTAGCTCATGCCGTTCTCAGAATCTGGGTTAGAGTATAATTTAGGACAAAATGAGAAACTGTGCCAGACCTCCTAGTCCAGAAGATGACATAAATATCTGCATACTGCACTCCAGCAGAATAATCACCAATAAAGCAATTTTTTAGTCCTCCTGTGTTTTTACCACATCCTTGTTGTTAAACAAGTATGTGAGTTTCATCTGCTGTCATCCTGACCCACCTAGGTCCTATAGGACTAGACAAAAGCACTTCTGTCTGTGTGTTTTCTTGTAGAATTCCATGGATCGAGTCCATCGTGGTTGTGGTTGCTAAGGAGAGCCTCGACCTGATGCTCCACATCGTTCACAGATTTCATCACACAAAAGTAAAAGTGGTTGAAGGGGGCACCACAAGACACAGGTCGATCTTCAAAGGCCTTCAGGCCTTCAGCGAGAGCATGGAGAGTTCCACACCCCCCAGACCGAAAGTGGTCATTATCCACGACGCTGTTCGACCGTTTGTGGAGGAAGACTTTCTTCTCAAAGTTACTCTGGCGGCCAAAGAGCAAGGGGTCAGTGAGTTGGCACAACAGTTTAAATCCAGCGTGAAGATGCCTTTTGATTCAAGATTCAAGATTGTTTATTTGTCACATACATAGTAATACTTGTACAGCATGTAGTGAAATGAACCTGTAAGTCGACCCTTAAGACTATGCAGTAATCAGATAAATTAAAGAGAAATTTGGAAATGCTAAACTTGGGTAATAAAAATATAAAGAAAAAATCTATCCAAACTAGACAAATATTACAAACATTACAAACAGAGGCAAGACCTGTTCAGTGTGCAGAATGTAACAGAATGGAATGTCTGTGCTGTAAAATGTGAGTTTTCTGGTTGATGTGTAGATTTAGACTTAAGTGTCATTGAAGGATCACTGTGTGGGAGTTCTGTTTCTGTGTGTTTTTCTATTAGCGCTTTGATGCAGTTTATTCAGTCGTTGATGATGCCTAGCGAGTTAAAATTCACTGTTGGTGGATGTATGCTCCACTGAAAACCCTTTGTAATCTAGACTGAGCTACGGACGCATCTGGAAGACTGTGTGTTGCCGAATGAGACACTCACTGTGTGAACGGCCGTGTGACTGACTGTGACCACACACTGTTTGTTAGTGGAATCTCTCAATGCTGGCTTTTAATCAGAGGACATAATAATGTGGCTTTGTTTCAACACCACAAGAATGCCGAAACTGTGTAGGTGTTTGTGTCATAGTTTATCTCAATTCTAAAATAGGGTTTTGACACAGGGCTAGTCAAGATGAATGTTTAGGCTAATTGGTCGTTTTAGTGTTACGTTTGTGAGGTGAGTCTCAGTTAAACATCCAGTTCCGGAAAAGAGAAAGAATGCAGGTCTCTAGACTCTGTGAGTGAAATGTTAGGTGCTTGCTTGTCTTTTTCAGCTTTATTGGTTCTTCGGCAATTGGCAGCTGGCCTTCATTATCTCTCCATTATTCCTGATTGTAAAGGAATGTCAGTTTGACTGCAGAGACGGTCATTAAACCTTTCTTAGCTTGAACAGCAAATACACCACACAAAACACACTGTTTACTCTTCACTCTTTGCGATAATCAAATAAAATTCACGTAAATATGGGGATGTTGTTTTGAATGGGTCATTGCACAGTGATTTAGGGGCACCTTAAGCCTCGGATTGTGGATTAATGCATTCATCTTTGAAGGCTTTTTTTTGAGAAAGTTGCAGAGAAAGAACACATACCAGCAGGGCAAATGTAGTTTTTGTGCTTGAAAAATGACTTGAGCCGCTGCCCGTGTTTTTATTATCTCGATAAATTTTCAGAATGTTAGTATTTTTTGACCGTGCTGCGTAAACACGAGAATTACTAAAACACATAAACTTTCCTCTCCGCCTCCCAAAAAAGTCTGGACTGAAACCCGCACCCAGCCATATCCAGCACTAGCACTTTACTACAAGACTATAAACACTAAAAACTGCTGCTATTCACCTTTTCACTGTGGATCCGCCAAACTATATAAATACATAAATATTACATATTATACACACACGACGTAGTACAAACTACAAATTGCACACTACAAAGAAATTAAAACTAAAAAACTGCTGCTATTTATATACACACAGACATTTTACATATTATACACATACATGCATATCACATACTACATAATACATATTACATACTACATACATACACATATATCATGCACATACATTCATATAACATACGACGTACTACATATTACATATACACATAAATATAACATACTACATATTGCGTATTATACACACACACACACACACACACACACACACAACATTCTACATACCACATAATACACATTACAAATGACATAATACCAAGACTATAAAACTGAAGAAATTGCTGTTCACCTTTGCACTGTGGATCCACCATATTTGCCTTAAAGTCTTATTATATTTACTAGTGTTTTTCTTGCTTTTTTATTCTTGTGCTCACTGTAGGTCTGAGAGGAATGAAGTCCTCTGTGTGTCCTGTACTTTTGACAGAATTGACGCTAACGTTGACTTTTTTTTTGGTCAGGCTTCAGGAGCGATCCGTCCCCTGGTGTCCACGGTGATCGCCACCACCTCAGAAGGCTACTTGGACCATTCTCTGGAGAGAACGAAGTACAGAGCTAGTGAAATGCCCCAGGGCTTTCTCTATGATGTCATCTGTCAGGCCTATCAACGGGTAAGATAATATTATATCTGTCATGAGTGTCCTATAAAATGTATTGTATTTTACACACTCCATCATTAATGACCTCAGTGTCACCAAACCAGTGTGAAAAAACTCTGTTCTTGTGTTTTTGGGATGTTTTGATTTACCCAGTCTGCTAAAGTTCCTCTGGTGTACTAAAGCTGTTACTGCTGTTACGTTTCACTGGCTTTAATAAAGCAATAGGACACAAGATGGACTGTTTTATTGCAAATAACAGATTTCATCTAGTCATAGATTGTCACATTATTATTTGTGATGTTTCATGTCTTCTTGCCTGTATACAACAGTTCTGCAAAAGAAGGAGAACAATAAAGCAACAACGCACTGAACGCTGTATCAAATGTGCTTTCATATCTGCCAAAAAGTAGCTTTTTGCCTTAGAGAGCCATAAAACTGTCGCAGTGTCAGGTTCAGCACAGCCTTTTTTTAATACTGGCCAGATTAACCTGTGTCATTTTCTCAAAACAGATGAGCATAGAATATTTCAGCTATCCAAAAGTTATATTTTGGCATATTTTGTATGCAGTAAAATGGTTGTAGGACTGTTTAGGAGAGATTTTGTATATTCAACAGCTTCACTCAGCTAATGAACTCATCAGCTCTCTAGCAGTTACTGCTCAAAACCTGCTTGTCGTAGATAAACAGAAACATACTGGTATATTTTCATTGATTTTAAAAAAGGAATTAAGGGAAATTCCTAACTGAAAGAATAGAAAAATATTTAAAAATATTTAGCCGTTCAGTTCCACCCACCCCCACTCACTGAGGACATGCCCTCTGGCGTTTTGCTGTCATGGTTTTAGTATATTGGGAAGAGTAAGAAGTAGCCAGGTTTCCCTTAAACTGACTCTGCTATTAGCACACATAGTAGGTGTGAGTAGAATGCATGCTGTCGGAACTGCCTGTTGTACAATCTGTAATTTATGCCTTAATTACTACCTCTCAGTATCAAAAGACCCTCAGTAGTTTTCTCCTGGACTCACATGTTGCTTTTCATTGTTGCTAAAGGTTGATTAAACCTACTGGCCCCAGGGGCTTGTGAATTTCACATTCAGCATTCAGTACAACAGTGATTTGTGCATGTCCTAAAATTCTTAGACTTTTTAAATTTTTTACTGGGACAGAACATCTCTCAAAAACTCTAAAAATTTCCAAAAGTCTTCTCAGTGAACTTTCCCCCCCCCCCCCCCCCCAAAGAAGTGACCTTGTTTTCCGCTAATGTTTCATATCTGTGCAGTATAATTAAGAAAAATCAGGAAACCTGACAGTAGGTATAGAAAACCAAACAGAGAGACTTTTTACTGTAAATATACACTTTATATAACATTGCTGTTGCTCACATTGGTAGATAAATGTATACATGTGTGTGTGTGTGTGTGTATATATATGTATATATATATACACACATACATA